>NIVC01001887.1:87500-255091 GCA_002269645.1 Macrostomum lignano | reverse complement strand
AGTAACTGCAGCAGATCGGGTTTGTGAATGCCTGGATCAAGTCTACTGAGTGACTGGCAGCAGATCGAGTTTGTGAATGCCTGGATCAAGTCTACCCTATTCATGACAGGCTGCCAAGCTTCTTGGAACCCAAATACAAGCCATTGTGCTGGAGTAAAGTTTATCCAGCACTACTAGCAGAATACATTTTATAGCGTGAAACCAGGCTGGGAATGTCGCTGCGCGGTCTCACCCGATTCGCGTCCCACGCAAGTTCTTATTATGATGTGACGGTAAAGCTACTGAAGGTAGAGGATCAGCCTTTTAAATGCGACTAAACGGAGAACGAAATGATTGGCACAATTAAGGAAATTATACAGCAGTTTTCTCATAAAGTCATGGCAGTTCAGCGAAGTTACAAGATTACAAGATATTTTATGTAAAACCGAGACATTGTCATTTCCTCACTGCATTAGCGCTAAAAGCACTAAAAGCAAACTGGCATATGGGGGTGGATGATGCAGCAAGGCCCTTTACCTGTTCTCAAATATCAATTTCCTCAAGAAGAAAAGAGATAGACAGCTGTCATTGTTCCTTGAATAGTAAAAAAAGCATTTTTATTCAGATAAACAAAAAAATAACAAAAAACTTGGCAATACTTCTGATTTCAAACAAAAGCTCATTGCCTATCACTACTTTCACAATCCTCCCCTGCCAGCAGATAGGCAGCAGCCAATGGCAAAAAACGGATCACATGAACGCCCTGCTTTAAAAGCAGGTAAGTCTAAGTGCGAAAATGACTACCAGATCCGAAACGGCAACTGGAATGCAGCATTCTACCGGAAACCTCTGTGTCGCGCTCATCTTTGCCTCACTGCTGAGCTCTGCTCTGAGCAGCCAGTCCTGCTCTCCGGGATTCACTCCCATTAACGGCTCCCTGTGCATCAACAGCGAGTTTGTCCAAACATTCCTGGGCATTAATTCGGAGCTGCAGTGCGCCATTCTGTGCTGGGACAGGCCGCATTGCCAGGCCTTCAGCCTGTCCGACGGTCCGTGCCAGCTGTTCGAGTTCAACAAGTGCAGCAAGTCTGTGAGGGACTGCGGCTGCTCGAGACGAGGCCGGGTGTTCGTGAGGCAGCAGCCGGGACTGTCGGCGGGACTGCTGTGTCCGCCCGGATACGGAGACGACTTCTGCGGAGTCAAGTACAAGGAGTACAACGGTTCGTGGACGACATAAAATCGACATGCGAGTCGGAGAGCGGTCTGGTGATCATGGCGGACGTAACGAGCAGCTCAGAGATGAGCCATGTGGAGTCGCTTCGTCGTGGTAACGATTTGTGGCTGGGAGGCTTCCAGCCGGCTGGCAGCGCGGAGCCTGATGGCGGCTGGTACTGGGTCGGCTGCAACAACACCGTGGACGCCCACCTGTGGGGCAGCGGCGAACCCAGCAACCACGATTCGAGGCAGTTCTTGATTGCTGCCTATATAGGAAGAGCCGGGCTGTCCGATATGTACTCGAACAGCGGCAGTCGCGGCCTGTGTGAGTGCGTCTCCCCATTCAGCTGAACTGAACAGGAATTCGACCGACTGCAATTAATAACACTGATGCTCCTTTCGAATTCTTGAAAACGACGCAAAAAGTACAAATGCAAAAGACATCGTGGAATTTCAATTTACGAGCTCGTATTGCTGATTTTTCAGTCAGTTGGGCTTTTGACAATAAATAAGTTGCGGGAAGGTCCTCGTACGTTTGGACGCTGCAAAATACTCTCAAAGCAAACTCCGAAACAAAATATTGACTGACGTACACAAGGCGTTGGGTTTTTTAACTGCTTTTTTCTTCAAAATGTTGAACTTTCTGTCTTAATTCTGACAACACAACGATCAAGGACCACTAGAAGTTACCACTACAACGGTAACTTCTAGTGGTCCTTGACTACGATTTTCAAAATAATGGAAATTTAGAAGGAATTAGTCATGTACATGTGGATGTTAAATTCTTGGCTTTGTCTCACCCACCATAAAATCCATGGCAACGCCCCTGTTGGTGAGCATGGCTGACCTGATATAGCAGAGATGGCGCCCATAAATTCGGTGCAGTCCCTTCGAACGGTGGAACTTCATTGTGGCTTGGAGGCTTCCAGGCGCCCGGCAGCGCGGAGTCGGCAGAGGGCTGGCACAAGGACCACTGCATGAAATGCTATAGTTCTAGTCTAGTAGTCCTTGGGCTGGCACTGGGTCGGCTGCAACAACACCGTGGACAGCAGCTTGTGGGCCGACGGCGAGCCAAGCAATAGTCTAGACGGGAACTTCTTGATTGCTGCCTACCCAGGAAGGGACAAGTATTCCGACATGTCATTTGGCAGCGGTACTAATGGACCTACACGCATTTAATTTAATCCAAGATATGTTGTCAAAGTAAAGCAGAGGTGGCACAGCAGCATTTAATTTTGTCCAAGAAGCATTCGCTTGGGTCCAGAATTTGCTCTATAGTTTTACCTCTAGATTTTCATTTAGACATCACTGTCACAGGAAGCGAGTACGAAAGCAGTGCTTCATTTGCAAGAGGAGCAGGATCAGCCCTAGACTCGTGGACCATATACTAGGCTTTCGAACGAACGCCATGGGACTTGATCGAAGTGGATTTTTGATCATGCTAAAATGCTCTTTTTTGTTATAATTGAGCAGACAACATTTTTGACGTCACCTTGTATTGGTACAGTGAAATTTACTCATATAAAGGGAATTATCTAAATACTCGTACATAGTCATGGGCCTACTCATGATTGAGTTTCATAGTCGCTATGAATCAAATTGATGCCTGTGAGACCAAAATAAATGCTGCTGTGTCACCCTTGCTACCATAGACAAAAGCTCCACTACTTTTACAAACATATCTTGGACTAAATTGAATGCGTGTAGGACATGGCCTGAAAATAACTATATTTTCAACTTCAATACAAACTTCTATTCAAGGAATTCCATACAAAGTACAACCGCCCTGTTAATTCTTCTGTAACTATTTTGATCTGAAACAACTTTTCTAATTTTTCCTGAAGCAGTATTCTCTTGGCTGGTCAGCCTAGCCCAGCCCTCTTCACGCGTTGTCCCTTCTGCATTCGATTGGCCGTATTACGCTGGTGTTGCGCAAACTGCATTTTACTGCAGATCGGGGACGCATGACCGCACAATGCGAAGTTGCTTCTAAGAAGTCTGTAATTCTATTCAACAGACAAATCAGGCATGCAAACGTATTGTAGACAAGAAAAAATGACTGAGTATCTTTCTGTCATTTACCCAGTGGCAGGAAGCCGAAGAGCGGAAGCCGTAGACTGAGCAGAAGCCCAGAATAATCCATAGAAAGTGGGAAGACAAGCCCCGCACGAGATGGAAGCCCGCTTCCTGCAGGCGCAGGCAGTCCGCAGCGCATGCTGTGTGGCCAGACTAACCCCCAGTCTTCGTCAGCAGGCAGTCGGGTATTCTTAGGAGACCCAGCAAACTAGTGAAGATTTCTCCCATTTCCACATCATAACTTTCAATGCATCGCGCCGATGCGAATTTAGACGCCACCCAAATCGATCCTGATTTCATTTTTTAGGGAAAGCATTGCTTCTCTAAATATTGATAGCATTTTGGAAAAAAGTTATTTCGCGGAAGTGCCAGATTCACGCTTGTAGTTACGAAGAATTCTTAACTGTTTTCAATATTTTCATGATAAGTCACTACGCATTCGGCTAGTGACTTAGTGTGTAATTGTGTATTAAGAACCACTGTGGCCTTTACGGAATCGAACCCAGGTATTGAGAAGCGGGAGAGACAGCCAATGAGCTGCTCTGCCTCCAGTTTAATGCCCTGGGGAGGGGGAGCAAAAATGAAAACCTTTGCCATATAGACTACTTGATCCCTGCCAAGTAGGGGACGCAGTTTTTGCAATCGCACTGCCACTACGACCGCCTCGCAGAGATCGATCTGCGATTGATTAAATGACATTTAATGTTCCTCTCTTATTGAACACACCACATACTGCATTGCGAATGATAAATGATCAACTAGAAAGCTCTTTAAAATGGACAGGTAAGCTTTATCATCCCCTGAGAAGACGGAAAGATGCAGGAGGAGAAAACTGTATGTCCAAAAATTGCTGCTTTTGATGCTGCAGTCACACGCTGTGCAAGGAAAAATCTCGCTGTTCTCCATGAACGATACTGCTTACTGATAATAGAAATAATCGGTGCCGTGTGTACAGTGAATGCACGTCCAGCAGTTGAGGCTTGCCCACTGTCGAGGCTTGATCGGCGAAACTAGAGAAATTCGCATCAGGGTCTCCATAGTCCCCTGGTGCCACCTGTTGAAGGTCCAGAAGCTCCGCCTGGGTGAAGGCTAGTGACCAACGAAGTCACAGCTGATGCAGACACATGTGATCGACGTGCTGTTGAAATTTGGAGGCTTGGCAAGGCTGCACTGAGGCGCAGTGCTGATTGGCGCACAGGGGTGTACTGAATACACTGGCGCTTATGGGAAAAATCCAATCCGACCTTCTGGCAGAATCGTCGAATATCTCGACGGTCCGGAGGGCTGGCGACTTGATTCTTGTTTGAGAAGGTGCGCAACAAAAAGTTAGCCCGTGTTCTTGAGTTTCGTGTGCCTGCGTTGCTCCGTTCCGGCGCAGCAAAGAAACTGTCAGGGCTTGGTAGTTTGACGGAAGGAAACATGGCTTGGTATTCCTACTGTTAGAGTAGGGTAGTCAGTTTGACTACTGTTTGACAAGAATATTGAAGTTATTTTTACAGAATATTTTTTCTGCATTAATAATGTCGGCCGCAACGCTTCTGCGAAAAAATGCTTTGTTTAAGTTGAGCGGGCTTGGCTAGGCCGGACGAAGGTCCTTCTGCTGTCCTCCGCGCTCTTTCACACTGTCAGTCGTTCACCTAATTTCGGAGTTCGGATCGCCGAGCAGGGATTTTGTTCTGAGCATCAGAAGAGCATTTTCGTGCGCTTTCGACCTTCGTGGCATTGGCGTTGGAGTTGGAGTCCCTGAGGTCCCTGACGGCTGTGCCCCGCATCAAGTTGACGTCAATTGAAGGCATTACCACTGGCACTGGGCAAAGGGGTTGATTTCCTCCGAGAAATATCCCACTGAAACGTTATTTATGGAACTATAATTTATATTTATATCATATTAAATTTAATTAATATTATTATCATATAATTTATCATTATAAGTTGTTCTATAAAAGCAAAGACGGCAATCTAAATGGTACCCAAGCAGCCATAAAGGTATGGAACGCACGAAAAATTGAGTCAGCAAGTAAAGAGAGTCAGTACTGGTTCATCCAATAGCAAAACGGCAACTCACCTGCCTGAGCTCACCATCGCACATAAAGAAAGTGAGTCTATTTACTCTTAGCAACAAGCCGCACGGCAACAAGCATGTATGAAATTGGCAGCCTTCTGGTTTGCTTCGTCTTTTTATCACTGCTGAGCTCTGCTCTGAGCAGCCAGGCCTGCTCCCTGAGATTCACTCCCATCAACGGCTCCCTGTGCATCAACAGCGACTTCGTCCGCAACATCACTGGAGTTACATCGGTGGAGCACTGCGCCATCCTGTGTGGCCTGAGACCGCAGTGCCAGGCCTACAGCCTGTCCGACGGTCCGTGCCAGCTGTTCGAGTTCAACAAGTGCAGCAAGTCTGTGAGGGACTGCGGCTGCTCGAGACGAGGCCGGGTGTTCGTGAGGCAGCAGCCGGGACTGCCGGCGGGACGGCTGTGTCCGTCCGGATACGGAGACGACTTCTGCGGAGTCAAGTACAAGGTGGTCAGCGGCTCGTGGAATGACATAAAATCGACATGCGAGTCGGAGAGCGGTCTGGTGATCATGGCGGACGTGATGAGCATGGAAGAATTGGAGCACATAAAGCACGTGAGGTCACTCCATGGGAGCAGAAACACTCTGTGGCTAGGAGGATTTCAGGCGCCCGGCAGCGCTGAGCCTGATGGCGGCTGGTACTGGGTCGGCTGCAACAACACCGTCAGCAGCAACCTCTGGAGCGATGGCGAGCCCAATGACGACTCCGGAGGACAAGGCTTGCTCGCTGCTTATAACGGAAGGGAACGGCTGTCCGACATGTCGCCAAGCAATAGCGAAGGTCTGTGCGAGTGCCAGTCCCCATTCGGCTAAACGCGGAAGGGGTGGAGTTTTCGTCAATCATGAAAGAACTTTTCGCTGTTCTTAAACATTTTTATAAAAGACATTACGCTTGGATGATTTTTAAACTGCTGGGGAGAGTGTTTGGTCAAAAAAATGTAGCGGTGCATTAGAAAAGTGGCAAGTTCTACCTTTCCTCTTTCAGCAATAGGATCCCAGCAGCTAATGGTTGGAAATATTTAATGCTTCTTTATTTTGGAATGGTAAGGTCATGCGTGCGGGACCGCATGAATTTTATATTTTGTCTACGACAGAAATATCTTTGATTATTTTTTCTCTCGTACTTATTAAGCATAAACTTTTTCCACTGCTTTTTCCTTACTCAAAGCCTTCTATCATCAATGCATTCCTAAAAAGTACCAGCTGCTTTGCGTATGAAAGCCAAAGACTGGAGGCTCTCTTGTGAATGCATCGTGAAGCCGCCACCTGTACTCGCCTTGGCAAAACTTTAAAAAAATTATTCTTTGGTTTTTTACTGTTCTGGCTCTCCGTCTGCGTTGAGGCTGCCACTGGCTTGAAGCTTACTTTCCGGGTTGAACAGAAGCGCGGAAATGAATGCTAAAAGCAAAAGGCTGGAAGCCAAAATTCAACTCTTTGAGACAATGCAATGTTTTCAAGCTTTTTCCATTAAAGACGCTGGGCAAATATTCTACGCAGGCAAAAATTCATATTTATATACTCTCCTAACCTCTGCTAATCTGCTATTTTCAAAATTATTTATCACTCAATTCTGTAAGTTCGGCGTCTGATCCGAATTTCCGTAGATGAAGCAAATATAAACAAATCGCTCGATTCTTTTTTTTTCTAGAACTGTCAGCGCAACAAAAAAGTGTTTTGCTCTGAATTCATCTTGCCTAACCGTAACTTCAACACACACTACAGGGATGCCTGACTGAAGACTTGACTGACACTCACAGTTCGAGGAGCAGGTCTGCCTGCATCTTGCACAAAACTATGAGGGATTGAGAGAAGCAGAAATTTCCTGAAAATAATGCCTCTCAACCAACAATGCAGTCAACACAACCAACTCAACCAACAATACGACAGCTTCTGGTTTCTGGCCCCGCCCTCTTCTCCTTCTCCCGCCGTGGTAGCCATGGAGACCAGGCTATTGGCTTTTCAAAATTTTCCACTCCATCGATTGACAGTCAAGCATTGGCAAAACATTTTTTGCCTGACTTGAAACCCCAGCATCTCAGATGAAAGAAGGCCTAATCCTTTGTTTAATCACCCGCCTCTTCAGTGAGTAAAGAGTTGTCGCTGCCCCCGCAAAACGCTTCAACATCTTCCCTCGCGCTGCCGGGCTCAATGCCTGACTCTGACGTCAAGCATGAATTTCCTCAGCTTTCTGTTGGCTCTTGGCTGCACTTACATTTCTAATGCACTACATGTAGTTTACATGCACTGTCTACATGCACTACACGAGGCCTTTTGACTAACTCTCTTCTTTCCCTCCTCAAAAAGTTTTAACGCTACCAGAAAGAAGAAAAGCAAAGGTGAAACAGAAGCCAGCTTTTGATAAATATCACTGACGATTGCAACAGGAAATTGACAGATTTTCAATATACGAAAAACAAAGTATCTTCAAGGGTCTAGAGGTGTTTCTCTGCTAAGATTTCCTAAGACGAGCCGGCCTCGCTGCACGCTTCATCAGCCTCGCCTTCATCTTGATCCAAGTCCGCTCCGTCATCTTCCTTGCCGTCTTCCTCTTTGTCGGCCTCCTGACCGGCGCCCGCCTCACCAGGGCAGGCCGAGTGCTTGACGATCCTGAACAGCACGGCCAGCTGCGCGGCCATGTGCACCAGGCTGAAGACGAGCTCAAACAGCAGAAAGCTGCCCAGCAGAATGAAGGGGAAGCCGCAGTCCTTGCCCAGCTCGCGAATCGACTGATCGCACAGAACCCAGTCGAACATGACCGCCACAATGCCAGCCCCGGACAGGCAGAAGCAACAGGTGGCCAGGAGGCCGCTGGCCAGGGTGAGCCGCGGGTACCAGCCCAGCCTGGCGTAGTCGCTGCGGCACAGCGGGAACGACAGGCAGCCGCAGACGGTGCTGAAGACTCCCAGCACCAGGCAGAGGCAGACCAGGCCCAGCGAGGTTCCACTGATTCCCTTGGGCACCAGCAGTACCAGGATGGCGCCGGTGCCCAGAATCCCGATTGCAGCTAGGAATCCTCCGGTCAACGACTCCGCGGCAACCGGTATCTTGGTGGCTCGGGCCATCGGCTTGCCGATGCTGCAAATGTTTATGAATAAAACAGCTTGAGAAAGACATGTGCTCAACTCGACTCCTGACTCTCGCTATTCCTGATTCTTGACACCTAACTCTGAGGGACTCCTAGCTCTGAGGGACTCCTAATTCTGAGGGACTCCTGACTCTGAAGACTCCTGACTCTGGGGACTCCTGACTTTGGGGACTCCTGACTCTGGAGACTCCTGACTCTCGACTCTTGACTCTGGGGACTCCTGACTCTGGGGACTCCTGACTCTGGGGACTCCTGACTCTGGAGACTCCTGACTCTCGACTCTTGACTCTGGAGACTCCTGACTCTCGACTCTTGACTCTGGGGACTCCTGACTCTGGAGACTCCTGACTCTCGACTCTTGACTCTGGGGACTCCTGACTCTGGAGACTCCTGACTCTCGACTCTTGACTCTGGGGACTCCTGACTCTCGACTCTTGACTCTGGGGACTCCTGACTCTGGAGACTCCTGACTCTCGACTCTTGACTCTGGGGACTCCTGACTCTGGAGACTCCTGACTCTCGACTCTTGACTCTGGGGACTCCTGACTCTCGACTCTTGACTCTGGGGACTCCTGACTCTGGGGACTCCTGACTCTGAGGGACTCCTGACTCTGAGGGACTCCTGACTCTGGGGACTCCTGACTCTGGGGGTCCTGACTCTGGGGATCCTGACTCTGGGGACTCCTGACTCTGGGGACTCCTGACTCTGGGGGTCCTGACTCTGGGGACTCCTGACTCTGGGGGTCCTGACTCTGGGGATCCTGACTCTCGACTCTGCAAGCTTTACTCTACTCTGGGGACTACCAACTCTGAGCACTTCTGGTCATGGACTATTGAAACCTGGTACCGTAGGTAAAATCGGATAATTCAGTGGTCTTGAAATATTCGCTTAAAAATTCCTAATGTTGATAATATTCTTAATTGATAACATTAGCGATTTTTGTACGGTAGAGATATAAAATTTCTAATAACCTTTCGAGAGTAAAAAATTTCAAATAGTGCTATGCATTGAAAAAATTTTGGTAGCTAAGCTGTACTTTCCATTAACATGCGGTTTAAGCGTTTCTAATGTGACTTTTGCATAAAAGGCTCAGAATTAATACAAAATAAAGTTATTTAAAGCCTTTAGCATTTATAAAATATGTAAGCTAGTTTTGCGACTAAAACGTTGTGCTATCAATAGTGGCTACTAGATGTGCTGAATAATTTGAAGAAATTAGTTTTCAGTATTGTGTCTAATAGCATAGCTAAAATTTGTGCTTAGGAAAAAACAAAATAAAAATTGCCGAATTTGCTATTAAAAGTCAGCGACAGACTGCTTGTGCTCATTTGGGGTAGCTTGACTCATCCTCCTGATTGGCTGGCGTTGTCTTGTCCGCTGACTCATCATCCTCCTGATTGGCTGGCGTCGTCTTGTCCGCTGACTCATCATCCTCCTGATTGGCTGGCGTCGTCTTGTCCGCTGACTCATCATCCTCCTGATTGGCTGGCGTCGTCTTGTCCGCTGACTCATCATCCTCCTGATTGGCTGGCGTCGTCTTGTCCGCTGACTCATCATCCTCCTGATTGGCTGGCGTCGTCTTGTCCGCTGACTCATCATCCTCCTGATTGGCTGGCGTCATCTTGTCCGCTGACTCATCTTCCTCCTGATTGGCTGGCGTATTTTTGTCTTCTGACTCATTGTCCGCCTCACCGCTGCCAGCCTGCTTACCCGCCTCGGCCGTAGCTCCAGGTGTCTCCTGAGCCTCAGAAGAGACAGCATCAGCAGTGACAGCCAGACCCCGCTGCTTCTTGAAGAAGTGATAGCAGTAGGAGGCCAGAATAAGGTGCACAACACACAGGCCAAATGTCCCAACGCCATAAACTATGAGAAACAGCGACCGAGTTTCGCAGATTTCTTCATTCCTTTGAGGCGGAACCTCGGCATAAAACAGCAGGACCGACTGCTCCCCCTGGAGCTGCTGGGCCCACTTTCTGGACTTGATGACCCCCAGCTCGGTCACCATGAACACCAGCTGGCAAAGCGACACGCAGATGCAGACGGCAGTCAGCCCGATGATGGCGGGAATGAGGCTGCCAGACCTGGCAAAGTGCCGTCGTTGAAGCAGGGCGCACGCGGGAGCTCCGGCTGCGACAAGGATGAGGCCGAGCACCAAGCTGCTGACCAGGCCGCCCAGCTGCCAAGGACAGCTGAGGCAGAGGTAGGCGGCACTTGCGACGACTCCGGCGCTGCCCGAGAGCGCCAGGCAGAGCCCGCTGGCGCCGATGGACCTCGCGCCAAGCTCGGGGTCTGTGGGCGGCGGCGCATTCGCCTCTTGACTGAAAAGCGCGGGGAGTGTATATGAATTTGAGTGCGTGCACATGAATTTGAGTGCACATGAATTTGAGTGCACATGAATTTGAGTGCACATGAATTTGAGTGCACATTGTAGTGCACTGCTATTGCGGGTCTCTCCTTCGCTCTCTCACTTTAGCCTTCCCCCACGTGCGTGTACGCCCTCGCACTATTACGCAACAGTGGCACGTTGTGCTCACTAGCTCGTTGTGCTCACTAGTATATATAATGCTTAAATATACGGCCATGAGAGCCTAACTTCTGCACCTACACAAGCGCACTACAATGGCGTCGCAGCTAAACTTACCAAGCCCAGCGCGCTTGGACCTGCGAACAGACCCCAACACGGCTCAGACCAAATGGAAAAAGTGGTACGCACAATTTGAACTTTTTGCTGTGGCTGCAAACATCGAAGACAAAAAGCGGCTTCGCCAGCTTTTGCTGTATACAGCCGGAGAGGACTTGCAGACGATTGTGGCCGGTCTCGGCGACAAAGAGGCAGCAGGCAAAGACGTTGAAACACTCGTAGCCGCGCTTAACGACCACTTCGACAGCAAGCGGAATCTCCCGTTCACCCGCTATCAGTTCAGGTTGTGCACGCAGCGGTCTGGCGAGCCCATCGACGAATGGCTCCAGCGCCTCAAAGATGCTGCCGACTGCTGCGGCTTCGAGGGCCTCAGAGACTCCCTGATCCGTGACCAGGTGATCGCCGGCTGCAGTTCAGAGCAGCTTCGCCGCAAGCTGCTAGCGATCGACAACGTCGACCTGGAGCAGGCGCTTCGGGTGGCCAGGGCCATGGAGGCAGCGGAGTCGCAGGCCAGCCTCATAGAGACCAGCGCAGCGACCGTGCAGCGGCTGCGCAAGCGCGAGTCCAGCCCGCCAGAGCAGCCGCAGGAATCAGCCACACAGACAGCCGATCGCAAGCAGCCAAAGTGCATTCGCTGCGGCAACTTCGGCCACCGCAGCTGCAGCGCAGCGGTAGGCAAGACCTGCAACCGATGCGGCAAGCCGAATCACCTCGCCAAGGCCTGCTTGTCCAGGCCAGAGGACGTGCGAGCTCTGCGAGTCGGCAGCGACAGTTTAGGTGAAGAGGACGACGTCTTCTGCCTTACCGTGATGGCCTCTGACACGAGCGCGACAGCGGCTCTGGCTACCGTGCTGGTAGAAGCGACTCCAGTGCAGGTGCTGGTGGACAGCGGAGCCGACTGTAACATCCTCACCGAGGCAGCCTGGCGGAAGCTCCCGGGGCCCCCAGGCCTGCAGCCGACGACAAAGAGGATCTTCCCATATCGCTCAGCAAAACCTCTGCGCACTCGGGGAGTCTGCAGCCTGCGAGTCTCAGTTGGCCCGAGGGTTCAGCTGGCCAGCTTCATCATCGTCCCCGGTAGCGGCATCAGTGTGCTCGGCCGTGCAACCTCTACATCCCTGCAGCTGCTGAGTCTGGAGACGCAGGCCCGGGCACCGGCCAGAGAGGCTACAAGTCTGACCGATGCTCTTAATGACGAGCAACCAGCCCACGACAGAGTATCGCTGCAGCAGCTCAGCACCGGCGAGTTCGCATTGGAAGGCCCGACCAACAACAGCATCCGCGAGGCCACTGCTCGGGACCCGGCTCTGAACTTCGTCATGCAGGCGCTGGCGACTGGCAACTGGCGCTTCGGCGCTACAGCCCAGGCGAGCAGCTTCCACTCGCTCAAGCGAGAGCTTCTGGTGCGGGACGGCATGCTGCTCAGGGGCGGCAGGATCGTTGTACCCGCAGCGCTTCAGCAGCAGACCATCAGTTGGGCCCACCAGGGTCAATTCGGCAGGAGAAAGGCCATCGACCGGCTGCGGAAGGAGGTCTGGTGGCCCGGCATGGTCCGGCAGGCGCAGGCGGCTCTGTCAAGGCGACGCCTGCACCAGAACATCGGAGGCGGTGACGCGCGCGAGACACTCCCAGCCGGCCAACAGCGGATGGCAGACACAGCAGGAGACGTTCAGCAGTCGTCAGAGCGCGACTAGAAGCTGGTGACCAGACGGCGCGCCGCTAATTTCAATCGGCGCTGCGCCAGCAAGTAACCGAAGCTGTGCGATTGGCTATTGGAAGTCCACCGGCTGAGCAGCAACACGTCAGCGGGACACAATGCCACAGCAGCACAGCCGGGCTCTATTAATTGAACAAATTACATATGCGCAAATTACATAAATTTACTTAAATGTATCAAATGTTTAAGTTTGGTTATGCTTAACCTGCGAAGTTATCTAATTTCTACTTCCTAATTCTAAGGCTTTGTACTTTTTTGGTTGGGGGAGAGATGTAGTGCACTGCTATTGCGGGTCTCTCCTTCGCTCTCTCACTTTAGCCTTCCCCCACGTGCGTGTACGCCCTCGCACTATTACGCAACAGTGGCACGTTGTGCTCACTAGCTCGTTGTGCTCACTAGTATATATAATGCTTAAATATACGGCCATGAGAGCCTAACTTCTGCACCTACACAAGCGCACTACACACATGAATTTGAGTGCACATGAATTTGAGCGCACATGCATTTGAGTGCACATGAATTTGAGTGCACATGAATTTGAGTGCACATGAATTTGAGTGCACATGAATTTGAGCGCACATGCATTTGAGTGCACATGAATTTGAGTGCACATGAATTTGAGCGCACATGCATTTGAGTGCACATGAATTTGAGTGCACATGAATTTGAGTGCACATGAATTTGAGTGCACATGAATTTGAGCGCACATGAAGTGCACACATGAATTTGAGTGCACATGAATTTGAGCACACATGAATTTGAGTGCACATGAATTTATGTTGCATTTTGGGTCCCCATTATATACGTATATTATCCCAATAGCAGTAATATGTACTCTCGTTTAAAAATTCTTTTAAAAATAGAGTTTCAACAGCCAGCTTTCAGCAAGCCGGGCGGATGGATTAGCTTAGCGGCGGGTTTTGACTCTGTTTGATTGATGCGCTTCTCGGGCCATCCCTGATATGTTTCGGAAACGAATTCTGGCTCGCTGGGCCAGAGAGATGGCTGAGCGGCTCTAGTATGGGATCTGCAGTGAATCGGGCGATGGACCAGCCTCGGTTTCGCAGAGAAGTTCTCTAGTAGTGGGACTGAGGCAGAAGCCGCTAGTATGTATATATGAGCCACTAGTATGTAATATATGAGCCACTAGTATAAAAGTAAATATATATATGAGCCACTAGTATCAATTTACATGTATATATGAGCGACTATTGCAAACTTGTATAAAGTCGCAATAGGGCTTGAATAAAGTCGGAAAGTTGGCTTTCTTTTAGGCCAGTTGCGAGAGATTTTGCCGCATATTTCTTGTGCTCCATGTATTCGGGAAATGGGTTCAGCTACAGATTCATGCTGACTGGGTCCTGCAATACTTCAGCATTTTCAATATTCAAGCACTTTGATACTCTTAATAATTGCTCACCTTTCCTCAGCCGCCTCCGCATCTTCGGACGCTACTGCCGCCTCGGCTTCATCAGTTGACCTGCTCACCGGAAGTCTCTCGAATTGGTAGTACAGAACGGCCAGAGCGATCAGGTAGGCAGCGGAGAGCAGGACCTGCAGAACTGACACGATGGCGAGGTAGGTGCTGCCGCCGTTGCACACGTCTTCGTAGTTCTGCAGCGTGAAGTTGCGGCTGTGATGGACGGCCATCCACATCTTGGCGCTGTCGCCAACTCCCACTTGGCCTGAGCTGCCGCCGTAGCTGACAAAAGCGACAGCAGCGCCGCCCCAGGACAGGCAGTGGCAAACGGCCGCCAGGGTCAGGCAGGCGACAAACAGCGGCGGGTAGCTGGCGGAAGAGTGAAAGTCTTTCTTGCAAAACGGCAGAGCCACGAAGCCGCAGACGATGAAAAAGCAGCCGATGGCCAGGCAGCAGGTGAAGCCGAGCCGCCAGTCCGGGCAGTCAAAGGCCAAGAAGGCGGCGCAGATGCAGGCGGTGACGAGACCCGTGAGTGAGAGAATGCCGCCGAGCACCGACTTGCTGGGCTTTCTGTTCTTGGGGAATCTGAGGGACAATTGGTTGGTACAGACGGGTCTGCGCTAGGGAATCTGAGGGACAATTGGTTGGTACAGACGGGTCTGCGCTAGGGAATCTGAGGGACAATTGGTTGGTACAGACGGGTCTGCGCCAGGGAATCTGAGGGACAATTGGTTGGTACAGACGGGTCTGCACCAGGGAATCTGAGGGACAATTGATTGGTACAGACGGGTCTGCGCCAGGGAATCTGAGGGACGATTGGTTGGTACGGACGGGTCTGCGCCAGGGAATCTGAGGGACGATTGGTTGGTACAGACGGGTCTGCGCCAGGCCATCAAATCATTTCAAGGAACTTGGAGAAAATTGCTCAAGCCTCACATGGACACGGGCGCCTCGTCCGTGGCCAGAAAGCGAAGCGGCCGCCGCTTGGTGCAACAGGTGACGCTCGCCGCGATCAGCAGGAAGACCGAGTAGGCGGAGCTGGCCGTGTACAGAGAGCCGGGCAGGTTCGCGCTGCTCTGGCTGTCTCTGCAGGCCCCGCCGCGCTTGATGAACTCTGCTTCATCTGTGAGCAGTCTATCGTTGAGGAACAGGCAGAAGCCAGAGAGCGACATCAGGGCGCCTACGATGGACAGCGCGGCGAACACGCCGACCAGCGCTTGGCGACGCTGCTGGCGTCCGCAGCCACGGCGGCAGCAGTCGAAGGCGAACGGCAGCAGGGCGACAAAGGCGGCCACGTTGAATATGGCGAACGGGACGGTGAAGCCGATGCTGTCGAGGCGCCAGGGGCAGCCGGTGGCCCAGTTGTGCAGCGCTGTTATCCCGAAGGTCAGCCCGTTGGCCAAGTTTTGCCCATAAAGGCCGCCTGCCTCCTTCACGAAGTTGAGTCTGGTCATTGGGGACTTTGTGCTGCCGACTGTGTCTGGGACTTCCTGGGAATTTAGACAGCAAGTCATTGGCGCTACTGTACACCCTGGCGTCACCCGCTTACTGTGTATGTAGATTACGCCCAATCTTCACAATTATTATTCATGCTTGATCATAAGAATAATAATAATAAATAATAATTGATTACACCTGCTCCAGTTGGGCCAGCTGTGCAACCGACAGCTCAGCCGCAGCTATTGCGCGGCGCATCTGAAGGTTGCGTGCGGCTATTCAGTCCAAGGACTGGGGGGGTCGCCACACACACCCTCAATTACCCCAGCTAATGCTGGCACCAATTTTACAGCTGGGTAAACTGAAGCAATGCAGAGATAAGTGCCTTGCTCAAGGACACGAACTGTTCCAGTGGGATCGGGAATCGAACCCCCAACCTTCAAGTCGTGAGTCCGACGCTCTAACCACTAGGTTACAACTACTCCATGCTTGAAAAATCTAACGAAAGGGCTACTGGTAGTGGAGGTTCACACAAACTCAAGGAAGATGTGAACTCGTGCGGTACCCTGGTAAAGCCTTGCGATGACGTCTCATGACGTTTCTGGAGTCCTAAGGGTTCTGAGTTTGACTGAGAATTCAGACTAAATACATATACACTGTAACTGCAATACTCTCGTGTTTGACCGATCTTGAAAAAACTCACCGGTATCGGGATTTCTAGCAGCAACTGTGTGCGGACGAAACAGTTTCGACTCCGCAACGCTCCACTGGAACCGCTGAGCTCAGTGTGGAGACTGCTGGCAATAAATAAGAGATGAGGATCTGTGAGAATCGCGCGATAGCGATAGGATGAGTCCTGTGCGAACTCCACTCTTCCACAGCTGAACTAGGGGGGGTCGAGTTCGAACGGACTAGGTCAAATTCTGTCCGTTTGTACTTCTCGGAAGCAACAACAGTTGCGATTTGCATTTTCCCGCTGAGGCTTTTGCGGGGAGCTGGAGAGCTGATTGCTGCACTGGCAATAATTGCCGCTCCGCTCTGCCGAAACTGTGAGACTTCAACCAAATTGAAGAGATCCGGATTTTAGCGCGTAGCCAAAAAGCTAAATGATAGTCATGGTTTTTGGGAGAGATGGGGCAGTGAGGTTCCAACAAAGGTTGCGAAAATGTGCAGCACCATAGAATACTCAAGCGACTAACAGGTCAACATAATATTGATAAAAACCGTCTTTCTCGTCCTTGGTTGTCGTTTTCGCAGTTAAGAGGTTCTGGCGATCTGCTTCTTTAAACCAATGAACATTAACAGCTGTACCAAGCCTCTCTGACATCGAAATAGCTTAGCGGCTTCAGTGGCTTCAGATTTTAGGACCTCGCAGGCCTCAAGCAAGAATAGAATTTTCCAGGAAATGCCGCACCTGATCTTTGATAAAAACACCGCATTATGCTGCCTTCATATTTGCTCTAGGATTGTATCTCAGCCCAAGGAGAAACTCGGCTTAATGAGGCTAAGACATGCCATTTTCAGCGAGAAGACTGCCAGTGAAACGGCTGCAGGCCACGACACAATTTTCATTGACTAACTGCTGTGATTGTAAGCCCTTTGCACTCCTTTTCAGTAATAATATCAGTATTAGCACAGTCATAATATTAATGTAGTAAAATAATTTTATTTTCGTTCTTGTGGGTTAAAAATTGACAAAGGAACAAAATTCTCAATATTGAAGTGCTACCTGGTACAATCTTTATGCATTACAATATTTTCTAGTGTTGTACGCTATTTATCTTATAAGCAAGTCAGATATATAAATTTACATACAGGCCTCAAGCCTCAATATGAGCGAACAAGCGGAAAAGACACGGACCAAGGACCACTGACATACAGCAAGTCTTAATAGTCTTTTGACACGTACCAAGGACTACTAGTATATAGCCAAGTCTAATTTATAGTATTTGAATCAGTATATAGCCAAGTCTAGTAGTCTTTGGCACGGACCAAGGACTACTAGTATACATACAGCCAAGTCTAGTAGTCTTTGGCCCGGACCAAGGACTACTAGTATACATACAGCCAAGTCTAGTAGTCTTTGGCACAGACCAAGGACTACTAGTATATAGCCAAGTCTAGTGGTATTTGGCACAGACCAAGGACTACTAGCTATATAGCCAAGTCTAGTAGTCTTTGGCACGGACCAAGGACTACTAGTATATAGCCTAGTCTAGTGGTATTTGGCACAGACCAAGGACTACTAGTATATAGCCAAGTCTAGTGGTCTTCGGCACGGACCAAGGACTACTAGTATACAGCCAAGTCTAGTGGTCTTCGGCACGGACCAAGGACTACTAGTATATAGCCAAGTCTAGTGGTCTTCGGCACGGACCAAGGACTACTAGTATATAGCCAAGTCTAGTGGTCTTCGGCACGGACCAAGGACTACTAGTATGCAGCCAAGTCTAGTGGTCTTCGGCACGGACCAAGGACCGCTAGCCTACAGCAAGGCTGTACCTGTATATCAGTGGTTCGGCACTGTCCCGCAAGTGCACGAATCCTTGGTGTTGAGTTCGTTGGAGTCCAGAATGTGCGTTTGCTTCGATCCTGGTTGCTGCAGCTTCAGCCAGTGCGTGTAGCCCGGCTGTTGGCTGGAGAGCCAATCCACTGGTTTGTTTGCCTTGTTGCTCAAAAATACCCGACGATGCTCATACGAACGCAGTCGGGTAAAACGCTTAGAGCAGAAAGTTTTATTTACGCTATTTCGATACTGGAAAAATTTTTTGCCTTTAAATTGGAAACTTAAGGTTTCACTCGCTTGTAGTGCGATAAACCACTTGTTTTATAAAAAAATTTATTCACTTGTGTGCAACAACTCACTTTCAAAACTAGTAAAACAAAGTACAACTGCAAAAAACTGTGATATGCAATCATGTTGCGCAATAAAAATTCAACAACTTTTACTATATTTAAGCGGTCAAAAGTTACTGACTGCTCCCAGATCGGAATGTAAAACTACCGCTGATTCTGAGGATGCGAAACAGAAAAATACATACAGCAAGCAGCCCTGATTTAAATATGTACATGACTGAAAAGAAATCAGGACAATAGTTTTCCATGTTTGGTGATTAGCTCGTAGCTGAATTCCAGAACCGCACCGCGAATGGATAAATGACTGCGGATGCGGCTTCAGAAGAGGATTGCCTGACCCAGGCATCATTTTAAATCTGGGTACGCGATAGCTCTTGGTCCAAAGCTTCCACCACTAATCAAATAAAATGGTTCCTTTTCTGAACTTAGGAAAGCTTACATAAGATTGCAGGATTGCATTTGCATTGATTGGATTGCATTGCAGTAGAAGTCGTGGCATTAACGAGAGTACAAAGCGTTGCCTTAAGCAAACTCGTTATCTCAGACTAGGTACTTGTAGTAGGAAGGGCGGCAGTTGCGTTTGATGTCGTAGAAGCGGCTCAGGTCGAACACGCCAACCGAGCGGTCCTTGTGCAGCCGGGCGCAGGTGCCGCAAAGCAGGTCAGACCGAGGCGAAATCTCGTAGCGCTTCTTCCACTCGTGGTAGCTGGCGTACTGCGCTTCATCAGCAGCCAGCTGCTTCAAGTGTTCGGCCAGTTGCCGCATGCTCGGAAAGTCCAGCGCATACACGAACGAGCCCGGAGGACTCACCCGCTCGTAGTCCGAGCGAGACAGGCCGCCGAAGGCTACTGGCACTGCCTGCGAGTCCAGCCCGTTGTTGTGAAACTTCTCCGTGATGTAGTCGCGACAAAAAGCGTTCTCGAAGCTCAGGTAGAAGCGGTACTCTTCTGAGATCTTTCGCCACACATTCCAGTCCTTCGGGAGTGCCCTGTCGCCGCATTTCCCATACACGTGGACATCGATGTAGCGTTTGAGCTCCGCAATCTTTTCGGCGCGCCCATTGTAGGAGTACTTGCAGTTCGAGAATGCGATGTACGCCATGTAGCGCTTCTTCTGAGGCGAGTAGAACGGACCCTCGACCGGCTTGTCGCGTAGGCTCCACATTCCGTAGGGCATGTGCACCGAGCTCTCCAGCATGGTGGTGGCGGTCCAGTTGAACAGGAATCTGTAGGCGGGAGCTGACGAAACGTCATAGCCGTACGACTTGGTAGACAAAGGTGACTCCATGTTCATGTACACCCAGTACTGCCAGTATTTTCGCTGCAGTTTCGGGGGCTTCGACGGAAGGTCTCGGCCGTGGAACAGCACGGCGTCCGCAATGGCGGGGTCGGGCACAATGTCGCAGTCAAATCCGCAAGACCGCTGACCGTTTTCTCGCCACCGGGTCGTGTAATCCTTCCAGCCGGAGTTGTCGCCGAAGTATTTCGTGCCGAAGGAGATCCTGGGTGGTCCCGCAGGTCGGTCTTTGATTTGGCTTGCTGGCTTGAGATGGCGTTGTGGTTGGAGTTGGATGTTTGATTCTGCAGTGTTAACTGCAATTTCTGTTTCGCTCCAGAAGAAGAAGCTAAGAAGACTCAGCAAAGTGAGCAGAAGTACTGCGGCTGTACATTGAATCCGGTGGAGGCGGCAAAACCGTAGCATTTTTTCGTTCCTTTTGGATGCTCCTGAAAACATTGGATGGGGACGAATGGCAGCACTGATTTCCAACACATTTTTGTAATGCAGGATGCAGACCGGAGATTTTCTGGGAGAAATTCCAGTTTTTGGAGAATTCAAGCAATAAAATCCCTGCGATCTGGCTTTCAGAACGAGGATGGAACAATGTTTACTCTGTCCTGAAGAGAAGAAAATGCTTTTGGGGATCTACGAGCCGTAAAATCATTTTACTTGCTGTAAGAAACATGTTTGTTTGACTGTGCTTTTTGTGCTCGTTCGAAATGCAGCATAATCTGCCACGGGCCTTTTATCAGGCCTTACCTGCTGGCTTTCGCGTCTATTGTTTGTGCAGGTGAGTCAGCGGAGATACCAGACAAAGTTTGAAAACTTTGCTCAAATTTTGAGCATGTGTCTTTTCTTCTGTCGGTTTTTGGCCGTGCAAGAGCATGCTTGGTAGGAACATTGTTCTGAGCAAATCGAGGTCCTTTTCTATAAAAGTTATAAACCTGTTCTGAACTAATATCAATATCAGACACTGACTATCACCGATAGCACAGGGACAATATCCCGAACTATCGTAATTGTTAATGAAAAGCGTTCTAACTTTCCCATCTGCAGGCAATACGGGATAGGCAGTTTCGGGTAGCAGGCTTTGAGCAGCGGTCCAAGTACCAACAGGCAATTCTGAATGTAAAGAAACGAAATCTGATCCTTGGGGTTGACCAGGGTAGGCAGAACGTTTGTGCCGGTTTTTGTATTTTTCAGTGCTTGTCACAGTAAAGCAACTAAGGCTGTATTCCGCTGTGCATGCTAGTGCATGCACAATTAACTTACCTAAGCAAGGAGGTTGTTGCCTTGAGCATTACCGGCAATACCTTCTTTACTGGTTGCAGCACGAGCAACTGACAGGGCTGTTTGAGCACTCGAATCAGATTAGATTATCTTGCTGCCTCTCCCTGCCAGTCCCGCTGAGACGCTTTTTGTATTCATTCTCTTTTCAGTAGAGGCTCTCTCAGTGTACACTCTGAGCTGAAGCAGGAGCATGCAGTGTACAGAGTGGGGGAGAGAAAGAGAGAGGTGGACTAACCTGAGTAGATCAGTGCAAACTGTACAGAGACTCGCTTTTACTCAGCCTCCAGCTTCCCACCTCTGCCCAGCACTGCACAGGGTCTTCTGCATCGCCCCATCTTTCCTTCTCTGTTTTCTTCAATCAATCTCATGGTTGGTCAGATCCCCGACTCGAAAAGAGGGATCCAAGATGGAATTTTCTTTGCTCTCGGAGATGCTATGAAGTGCTCCACCCAGTGGATTTTCCTCTGTAACGCAACTTAATAATCATAGTATTAGCGGGCTTATGTGGGACAGCGAGAACCCAAAGCGGAACCGCTCGTTCAGTTTCGTTGCCAAGCGTTGAAATCCTTTGAAATCCAGCCGGGCTGCCCAGTCAGAATGGATGGAACAGCCCAGTTTCTATCACCGGTCTGCCCAGTCAGGTTGCCCTTGTACGGGTAGGGAAAAGACTGACTGACTGACTGACTGACTGACTGACTGACTGACTGACTGACTGACTGACTGACTGACTGACTGACTGACTGACTGACTGACTGACTGACTGACTGACTGACTGACTGACTGACTGACTGACTGACTGACTGACTGACTGACTGACTGACTGACTGACTGACTGACTGACTGACTGACTGACTGACTGACTGACTGACTGACTGACTGACTGACTGACTGACTGACTGACTGACTGACTGACTGACTGACTGACTGACTGACTGACTGACTGACTGACTGACTGACTGACTGACTGACTGACTGACTGACTGACTGACTGACTGACTGACTGACTGACTGACTGACTGACTGACTGACTGACTGACTGACTGACTGACTGACTGACTGACTGACTGACTGACTGACTGACTGACTGACTGACTGACTGACTGACTGACTGACTGACTGACTGACTGACTGACTGACTGACTGACTGACTGACTGACTGACTGACTGACTGACTGACTGACTGACTGACTGACTGACTGACTGACTGACTGACTGACTGACTGACTGACTGACTGACTGACTGACTGACTGACTGACTGACTGACTGACTGACTGACTGACTGACTGACTGACTGACTGACTGACTGACTGACTGACTGACTGACTGACTGACTGACTGACTGACTGACTGACTGACTGACTGACTGACTGACTGACTGACTGACTGACTGACTGACTGACTGACTGACTGACTGACTGACTGACTGACTGACTGACTGACTGACTGACTGACTGACTGACTGACTGACTGACTGACTGACTGACTGACTGACTGACTGACTGACTGACTGACTGACTGACTGACTGACTGACTGACTGACTGACTGACTGACTGACTGACTGACTGACTGACTGACTGATTATTTTTCCACAGTCGGGATGCATGATATCGGGTAAAGCACGCGAGCGCCACTTCACTTAACGAAAACTTAACGAATATTCCAAGCACAAGCACAATGCCGTCCAATGAGGTGCCTATCTTTGCAATGTCTTCCCGCTATCACTGCCGGTTCCTCGGCCAGTCCACATCGAAACCTGTCCGACCAAAAAGATGCGTGCTAGCATTGATGGAAGCAACGATTTGATGAAAACTGTTTGAGTAAGGCAGATGTGTGACAGACAAATTCTTCGAGACAAACGATTGCTTTGGACATCTCCCCCAAGCGGTAATGTTTCTCAACAGTAGTTTTTAATTCCTGTTTTACTGAATCTGGTTTTTAGTAAACTCGTTAATATAATGCGTTTGAGTATGGACAATAATACGCAAGTATGGACAATAACACGCAAGTATGGACAATATGGTTAGTGCTTGGCTAAGACGTAAGTTGGGCTGAAGTCTATACAGTGTTTGCGCTCTTATATCTATGGCCAGACAGATATCGTGCGTGTAAAATGAATTTCAAGTGTTAAAATTGTTGTTGTTGCTGTTGTTGTTGTTGTTGTTTTAAAGGGAACACTGATGCATCGCTGCACGCTCGAAATATCTACGGTCCAAAATAGAAAGTGTAGACATGAACAGAGGTACATTCGGAACACCAAAAAATGCGACTCCGAGATGGCCAATCTGTCGCATAGGATAAGTTCCATTGGACAAAAGCGCAACGTATCGACTGTTGCCCCGTGGAGAAGCGGTTGCTGCGTCCTATTCCGACGGCGTTGCTCTTGTGCCTGCAATAACTCAGGTGGCCGAAAGACCGCAGGCAGGAGAGGAACAGCCGGCGCACGGAGGACCCCGTGGCCGCTGGGCGAAGGGCGGCAAACGCTGCCTATTGCCTTCCGACCAATCGGAGGCCTTTTGCTGAAGAGGAGCCCATGGACACCGGCGACCCCGACCTGAAGCTGGTGAGCGCCGAGGAGGAGGAGGAGGGCTGCAACACCCGATCTGCACTGATGCCAGCGGCTACCTGGTGTCTGCAGATCAACACCCAGCACTGCGTGGCGGCGTCAGTCAACCTGATGCGCACGACAGAGCAACAGCTTCCGGGCCTGGTCTTCGTGCAGGAGCCCTGGATGACTAAAGGTAAGCCAAATAATGTGCCATCTGGCTACCACTGTTTTTGCATGGCGGGTTCTCACTCTCGCCAAAGATCTCTGGTCTTTGCTGCAAAGGCTTTGAGGCATGGATGAGACCTGATCTCTCGACTGGGGACATCTGTGTTGTTCAAATCAATAACCTCATTCCCAATAAACCTGTGCTGGCAGCATCTGCCTATTTCCCAGGCGATGCCGCAGTAGTCTTCGACGCGCTAGTCAACCTCATTGACTACGCCGCGTCCCGTCAGTTCGAGCTGCTCATTGCAGGGGATGTGAACGCACACCACCTGCATTGGGGCAGCAAGAACACCAATAGCAGAGGCGAGGAGCTGCTGGCCTACGTCAGCAGCACAAACCTCAACTTCTGTAACGTGGGCAATGCACCAACGTTCAATAATGGGCGGTGGGCCGAAGTCATCGATTTCACTGAGGGAGATTCCACTGAGGGAGATTGCACTGAGGGAGATTCCACTGAGGGAGATTCCACTGAGGGAGATTGCACTGAGGGAGATTCCACTGAGGGAGATTCCACTGAGGGAGATTGCACTGAGGGAGATTCCACTGAGGGAGATTCCACGAACTGGTATTAATTAAAATATCAAGACCACATCACGAACGCTTTTTTCGAACAAAGCCCGAGAAACATGACTCAACACAGTGGCGCAACTTTTTGTACATGTACAGCACCCTTGTAGGCTTTGCCATCAAAACCGTCAGAGAGCATACCGTGCAAAGCATGAAGCGATACTATTGGCATTGGCACTCTGTAAAGCATTAGGAGAATCTAAATCTGTAACTTGCACCTGATTCTACTGTCTCGTTTAGTGCACTTTCTTCAATAAAATGCCGGCAGATAAACTTCAGAATTGAGGAAAGATATAATTCTAGATTAATGGCACAGGAATCCAGATTCAGTGAACTGACCTTTAACACCGACTGAAGGCTGTCTGAAGGCTGGCTGGCTGGCTTCAAATCAGTTTATGAAATATTCAAATTCAAGAAGTAGCCACCTGTTTAAATACGCGATCCAATAGCTGGCGCACAGCCTGTGTGAGCCAAGGCTAATTAAAATTGCCTCACCACCTGCGCAGTACCAGCTCAAACCAACTTTCTGCAGGCGCGTCGCCACCGGGGGGGACAGAGGGGGACATGTCCCCCCAGAAAAAGCTATGGGGGGACATGCAAATGCTTTGTCCCTCCCGCCCCACCTTGTGACTTATGGTAATCAACAATTTTTCTTCATGGCGCCAAAATATAGCGCCTTCGGCGCCAAAATGAGTGCGGCGCCAAAATGAGTGCCTGCGGCGCTAAAAGGAATGCCTGCGGCGCCAAAAGGAGTGCCTGCGGCGCTAAAATGAGTGCCTGCGGCGCTAAAAGGAGTGCCTGCGGCGCCAAAATGAGTGCCTGCGGCGCTAAAATGAGTGCCTGCGGCGCTAAAAGGAATGCCTGCGGCGCTAAAAGGAGTGCCTGCGGCGCTAAAAGGAGTGCCTGCGGCGCCAAAAGGAGTGCCTGTGGCGCCAAAATGAGTGCCTGCGGCGCTAAAAGGAATGCCTGCGGCGCCAAAAGGAGTGCCTGCGGCGCCAAAAGGAGTGCCTGCAGCGCTAAAATGAGTGCCTGCGGCGCTAAAAGGAGTGCCTGCGGCGCCAAAAGGAGTGCCTGCAGCGCTAAAATGAGTGCCTGCGGCGCTAAAAGGAGTGCCTGCGGTGCCAAAAGGAGTGCTGACAACACGATTCCAAAATAATGGAAATATAGAAATTTAGTCATGTACACGTTAAACTCTTGGCTTCGTCCCCCCACCAGAAAATCCATGGCGACGCCCCTGATGCCAAAGTTGCGTGACTTAATACATTATACCAAGCATTGCACGTATCTGAGACAAAATCTCAGTGCATCTTTCATTTGTCATGTGACGAGTTCACTGACAAGTTTTGGAAGCCTTCCGGCAGCATGGCTTCACCTGAGCGAGCGGTTTACAAATGGTATATCATCCGCTTCAGGGGTGCGCAGATGAAGCCTGTAAGTTCTGTGCATGAAGCACCTGCTGCTTCATGACAATGCGAGTCCTCACAAGGACTGTGAAGGAGCTGCTGGATAAATTGTATAGCTGAAAAGTACTGCCACACAATCCCTGTGAATTTGACCTCTTCCCCAAGCTGAGTAAGAGAATGCTAAGCTTACAGTTAGATGCACCATCATTTCAAATGCCACCATCTGATCTACAATGGCATTTTTCGAGAATGAAATTTCTGGTCCCTTAACAGTAGAAAGACCATGGGGGTGTATTTCAAATGCACACATTTTCTTTTGTCTGGATCTCCGAAAATATTCAACCAATTGCCATCAAAATCCAGAACACGGGCTAAAATTTTCCGCTCTATTCGATGAAGCAACTCCGAGAATCACGAAAAATCGGCATCGTCAAGATATTCAACGATTCTCCTCGGGGTGTCCGGTGGCAAAAACCACCAACATAGGCAAATTTTTTCTGTTCACAAAATCTCATCATGAAACCACGTCGGCTCAGGAAACTATGCATATCAGTCGTAAAGGCCTTTGTTCTCAGCATCCCAGGAACTAGGGTACCCTTCATCACCGTCTGGAGCATCGGCGGCGACCGTCAGGACCTTCAACAAAAGCACCCGATCGGCATCGCAGAGACGGCTGCGTTCCCAAAACTGAAATGGAATAATCCTCTTCTGCATGCAGCATTCAGTCAGTAGACATAATCGGTGAATTTGTCCCAAATTTATTTAGACTTCTCGCTAAATTTAACAATATCAACTGCAGCAACAAAACAAACCATCAGTCAGTGACGTAATCTCCTTGGCATTGAATAACAGCGTCGCAGTGATCCCAAAGTCGATGCAACTCCTGCTGCAGGCTCTCAATCTCCAGACCCCTTGCCCACTGCAACGTCGCCTCTTGCACTTCAACATGGTTCCCAAACTGGCGATGCTCGAAGTCTCGCTTCAGCCAAGAAAACAAAAAACGGTTACAAAGATTAAAATCTGGACTGTACGGTGCCTAGTGCAGCAATCGGATGCCTCGTTTCTCCATGAAATGTTGAGTTGCTGCAGCTGTGTGAGGCCGGGCGTTGTCCCACTGCCAGATCACCTGATCAAGATGAATCAGTTGACTTCTTAAAGATCGCCAGAGATTCCCGGTTCGCTGAACGAAGTTGACAATGAACTCCGCATCCACTGACTGTCCTGGTTTGGTTGTTTCAAATGAAAGCCTTTTGCTGGGGGTGAAGGCTGCAACAAGCAGAGTCTTCTTGTTTGTCATGCATCTTCTCACCACCTGGGGCCTGGGCTCCCCCTTCGACAGCCAGCATCTGTTGCTCATTTTGCAGGGCTGGCCTTCAAAGAAGATCCAGGACTCATCTTGGGTGACCAACTTGTCCATGATGTTGTTGATTCCTTCACTCTGAAACACGCTGCGGATGTTTCTGGCACATGCCACCCTAGCCTGTTTGTTGGCCTCGGTGAGGTGATGGGGCACCCATACCGATGTGACACAACGCAGCTCCAGGTCTTCTCTCAAAATTCGATGCACTGTTGACTTGTCAACCTCCAGCCAGTCAGCAAGGGTCCGTACTGGCACTTTTGGATCGTCTTCAATCAGAACACGCGCATCGCTGATCAGCTCTGGTGTTCGAGTTGATCGACGTCTCCCGGCACCGCTGGCACTCGGGCAGTCGCCTGCTCTTTTAGTGGGGCCGGTCTTGGCATCAGCGGTGGCTGCCTTGAAATAATTAAATTACAGTTGCATGGCATGGAGCTCTACTGCCATACACGGAAGACAGCTCTTCAAAGCACTGTTGAGCACTGATTCCAAGATGCTGCCGCGTCCATGCGTAAAATCCAAAGTTTTCTTTGCTTGGCTCCATTCGTTTTTGCACTGGCGTTGCAGTAGGCAAAACTGAGCTATAAAAATCTATTAGTGATGCGCAAGAGAGGGTGCAGTGATACTTAAATCTCTTGTGCGTCTTCGGTACTGTCTATGGTAGCATGTGGTGCGCTGACAGCTGTAGCTATAGTTCACTCTTCAAATAGCAGCAGTAATCTAAATAAATTTGGGCCACCTGAAGTAACAAGCTGCCTCAGTTACCAGGACTGCCAGCTCAGGACACAAATATCAAAACGCTCGTATTGTACAATATTGTCTTTGGCGTAAAGTTGTCCCCTCTAATCATCTCCGTCTAATGTTGAAGCCCAGCATTGGTTTTTGTATGCTAAGTGAGACTTTTTCCTAGCCATCTGAGACTCAATAGCAAAAATGCGTAATAGTCTATGGCCAACCCTCGCTTCAGCCTAGCATTTTAGGCACGCCAAGCAAGCAAGGTGAGAATTGCTGTCAAGATAAGGGAACAAAAACCAATAGTTTCTACCTGTCATATGGAATTCTGGATGTCTGAGTGGAACTGTCACTATAGGGATTAGAAATTAGCAGAGAATAAGCTATTAGAGGTCGTCAATTGGTATATCCTTTGAACATTGACATGCTCGAATCCCAACACACCTGCGCATTGTGACCGAAATAATTGCAACATGTTGAAACAAATAGCAAATAAAAAAATAATCGGTAAGTAAAAAGTGCAAGAAGAAATTCGGTTTTTGTCTGGACGGAAACAGGTTAAACTGTTTATTAAAATTTTCAACTGCAGTGATTGGAAACCCGGTTTCACAGCCCAACTTGCCGCGAAAACTGAGGCATGAAGAAAAAGTAAAGAAAAATGAAGAGCTTGATTAAAATCTTCCTTTTATATCATACAATGTTCAACACAAAGCCAAATTCCAACACTGCCAATATAAACTGACCCGGCAGAGTTCGTTTTCTAAGTTGATAAGTTTTCAACTATTTTTCCACTTCAGAACTGCCGATCAGAAAACTGTGTCAAAAAAGCAACGAAAAAAATATGCAAATATGCATTGCAATTAGAAAGAAAAACCACTTAATATTTTACGAGACGCTTCAGGGGGCAGGCGTCTGTCTGCACCCTGGCGCATTTTAAGCGACAGTGTCGCACAACCGGCGAGAGGCATTACTGCGCATTCCGCCGACTCTCCTGGGCAGGCAGGCACACAAGTGCGCTGATACGTACGCAGTATGCACGAGCAGAGCCAAGCCGGGATTCCAATTCAGCCCCAAATTAATGTGACTGCACCTGGAATCGAGCCGGGGCCGCTGGCACACCAGAGCGCCGCGCCAGACCACTGGGCTACGACCGTTAGGAGTTTGCAAGGACCACTTAATTAAGTGGGTGGACGGGAACAAAAAAACTAAATATCTTGGATTATAGACTTTTGCAACAGCAAATGAGTACAGCTGGGGCGGCAGCGACCGGTCACAGCTGGCAGACGTCCTGCATCTCGGCCATCAGGAAGGTGCGGTAGCGGGCCTCCAGCTCCTGCAGCTGGGCGGCGCAGGCGGCCGGCCCGAATCCGGCCAGGGGGGCCTCGCGAAGATGCAGCAGGAGGTCGCCGTGATGGTGGCGCTCCAGGATGCCCGGGCCGAGGTGGCGCAGCAGGCAGAGACAGAAGTACACCTGGTAGTCGGGGCCACACAGCAGCAGCAGCGCCGTGTACTGCACGGCTGCCGGCCAGTCCAGGGCGCACAGGAAGCCCTGGCGGAGCCACGCGTGCAGCACGGTGGCCGGGCAGATGCCGGACAGGCGGAAGGCGGCGGCCACCTGCGGCTGCTCGCGGGCCAGCAGCAGCTCCACCAGGTGGCAGGTTTTGTACAGCACGGGGCTGGCGCCGGTCTCGCGTATCGCGTCTGACAGGTGTGCCTGCAGGGGCGGGAGAGACTTTGACTGACTGACTGACTGACTAACTAACTAACTAACTAACTAACTAACTAACTAACTAACTAACTAACTAACTAACTAACTAACTAACTAACTAACTAACTAACTAACTAACTAACTAACTAACTAACTAACTAACTAACTAACTAACTAACTAACTAACGAACTAACTAACTAACTAACTAACTAACTAACTAACTAACTAACTAACTAACTAACTAACTAACTAACTAACTAACTAACTAACTAACTAACTAACTAACTAACTAACTAATTTAGTAATTAGCTAACTGATTAGGCCTCAAATGCCAGAACCTCACCGAGTTATGCATCCGGTGCGGCCACAGGTAGGCGGACGCCGGCAGCACTGCGAGATTCTGCAGGCAGGCCCAAGCCCGATCCTGGGCGCCGCCGAACAGCAGGAACACGGCGGCCGCGAACCAGTCGAAGCCGCGGTAGGCGCCACTCAGAGATTCTGCGGGAATCCGGACTGCACTGTGAAACTGCTATGGTCAAGAGGGTGGGTAGAACCCGCCTCCAGCACCCACACAAAGGGTAGAACCCGCCTCCATCACACACAAAGGGTAGAACCGTCCTCCAGCACCCACACAAAGGGGTAGAACCCGCCTCCAGCACCCACACAAAGGGTAGAACCCGCCTCCAGCACCCACACAAAGGGTTAGAAACCCGCCTCCAGCACCCACACAAAGGCGTAGAACCCGCCTCCAGCACCCACACAAAGGGTAGACCCGCCTCAGCACCCACACAAAGGGTAGAACCCGCCTCCATCACACACACAAAGGGTAGAACGCCTCCATCAACCACACAAAGGGTAGAACCCGCCTCCATCAACCACACAAAGGGTAGAACCCGCCTCCATCACCCACACAAAGGGTAGAACCCGCCTCCAGCAACCACACAAAGCGGTAGAACCCGCCTCCAGCAACCACACAAAGGGTAGAACCCGCCTCCATCACCCACACAAAGGGTAGAACCCGCCTCCATCACCCACACAAAGGGTAGAACCCGCTCCAGCAACCACACAAAGCGTAGAACCCGCCTCCAGCAACCACACAAAGGGTAGAACCGCCTCCAGCAACCACACAAAGGGTAGACCCCGCCTTCATGCCCAAACAATTGAGATCTGCAGCGGCAGCTCACTCAGTCCAAGTTCGTTACGCGGCTGCCGCTGCTCTTTCGCTAGAAGGTTCGCGCACGGAGCGCAGCAGCTGCCTTAGACGCCTGCCGGATTATCCTCGGGAGACAGCAGGCGGAGGTTGATGCCGTACCTGCGGGCATTGGGCATGAATTGTTTCTGTCTCTACCACTGTCTGCTGTCTCTCTCCCGTGTCTGCTGTCTCTCCAACTGTCTGCTGTCTCTCCCCGTGTCTCCTGTCTCTCCCCGTGTCTCCTGTCTCTCAACGTATCTGATGTCTCTCCCCGTGTCTGCTGTCTCTCCCCGTGTCTGCTGTCTCTCTCCCGTGTCTGCCTGTCTCTCCCCGTGTTCTCCTGTCTCTCCCGTGTCTCCTCTCTTCTCAACGTATCTGATGTCTCTCCCCGTGTCTGCTGTCTCTCCCCGTGTCTCCCTGTCTCTCCCGTCTCCTGCTCTCTCTCAACGTATCTGATGTCTCTCCCCGTCTCTGCTGTCTCTCCCCGTGTCTGCTGTCTCTCTCCCGTGTCTTGCTGTCTCTCCCCGTGTGTCTCCTGTCTTCTCCCCGTGTCTCCTGTCTCTCAACGTATCTGATGTCTCCCCCGTGTCTGCTGTCTCTCCCCATGTCTCCTGTCTCTCAACGTATCTGATGTCTCTCCCCGTGTCTGCTGTCTCTCCCCGTGTCTGCTGTCTCTCTCCCGTGTCTGCTGTCTCTCCCCGTGTCTCCTGTCTCTCCCGTGTCTCCTGTCTCTCAACGTATCTGATGTCTCTCCCCGTGTCTGCTGTCTCTCCCCGTGTCTCCTGTCTTCTCCCCGTGTCTCCTGTCTCTCAACGTATCTGATGTCTCTCCCCGTGTCTGCTGTCTCTCCCGTGTCTGCTGTCTCTCTCCCGTGTGTCTGCTGTCTCTCCCCGTGTCTCCTGTCTCTCCCCGTGTCTCCTGTCTCTCAACGTATCTGATGTCTCTCCCCGTGTCTGCTGTCTCTCCCCGTGTCTTCCTGTCTCTCAACGTATCTGATGTCTCTCCCCGTGTCTGCTGTCTCTCCCCGTGTCTCCTGTCTCTCAACGTATCTGATGTCTCTCCCCGTGTCTGCTGTCTCTCCCCGTGTCTGCTGTCTCTCTCCCGTGTCTCCTGTCTCTCAACGTATCTGATGTCTCTCCCGTGTCTGCTGTCTCTCCCCGTGTCTCCTGTTCTCTCAACGTATCTGATGTCTCTCCCCGTGTCTGCTGTCTCTCCTAATGTCTGCTGTCTCTCCCCGTGTCTCCTGTCTCTCAACGTATCTGATGTCTCTCCCCGTGTCTGCTGTCTCTCCAACTGTCTGCTGTCTCTCCCCGTGTCTGCTGTCTCTCCAACTGTCTGCTGTCTCTCCCCGTGCCTTGCTGTCTCTGCTACCCCTCTAACTATAACTATCAGTCTACCATTGTCTGAATAGTCTTAGATGAGAACAAAATTCTGGTTCACCACCACTCACTCAACCATCAGCCGGATGCCGAGCTCGTCTGTTCTGCTCGCGGAGTCGCATCGGGCCGTCACCGCAGCGGCCGCATCCGGGCCGGCCGGTTCGCGTCGCAGAAAGCCGGCCTTCTTCTGCTGCTTCTGCGACTGGCACAGCAGATGGGCCGCCTTCTCAATCAGCTTGGCCAGGCCTGAGCGGGACGATGGTGCAGGGCAGAGTGAGAACGCTTCCAGCCCCACCACTTCATGCACCCTGCCCGCCCCATCGCCCCACACCCTAGCCTCATCGCCCCACACCAGCCTCATCGCCCCACACCTCAGCCTTATCGCCATACACCTCAGCCTTATCGCCATACACCTCAGCCTTATCGCCATACACCTCAGCCTTATCGCCCCACACCTCAGCCTCATCGCCCCATACCTCAGCCTCATCGCCCCATACCTCAGCCTTATCGCCATACACCTCAGCCCCATCGCCCCACACCTCAGCCCCACTGCTCACCTGGCACGGACATGTGGCCACCAGCCGTCAGTTCCTGCAGCAGGACGGAGCGCCCCTGCGCCAGCCAGGCCAGTCCGGTTTCCGGGCTGGACTCGGCGAACCGCTGCACCGGCGTCTGCACGCGAATGCGGCGGTTGAATCATGCTATTATCATTTCAGAAGCACACAACTCTCAATAATGCTACTGTAAGTAGTGCCAAGCGCGTCACATGGAATAAAAATCTGAGCGTCTCAAGCAGAAAAAAGCGCACGCTTTGCTGTAAGTAGTTTCTGTGTAAAAAAAACTTTTTAAATAAGATACTGACGGCAAGAGACGTCATCTGCTGCTCCTGAAAGCTGATTCGCATGATCAAATTAAATCGCTAAGCCTGTGCAATGAGAATCAACTGAACGCCCGCATAAAAAATCCAAGCTGATGAAGAAATTCTGTGTGTACGAGTAACAACAGAGCCTGGTGAGTCATTCCAGCATTCTCAAAGCCAGCAATTTAAATACAGATGGACACAGTGGGCGCATACCATTCAGCCACGCCTCTGAAATTCAAACAAGTCACTTGAGTTATTAACGCGTAGCAGCATTTTTAGAAAATATTCCATTAGTCAACCGCGAGTTTGAAAGATGAGTCACTCCACGAGTCACTCTATGAGTTATTCCGTCAGTCACGATCCTGATTAACTCCTGATTAAGTCATTCCACGAGAGCCACGAATTAACATGAAAAAAATCAGTGAACGACAATAACAACAGGAAAAGCTGAATCCTTAAGATAAATCGCAAAAAATGAGTCACACCATGAGTCACTCCGCGAATTCACTCACCCGGCTTGCCGCCGCGCTGTCCGTCCCGACTGCGAACGAAATAAGAAGGCGGCGGCGGCAGGCGCTGGCACATCTCGTAGGGATAATCCGAGTCCTGCGAATTTGAGGCCGATGGGGGAGATTCCTCAGACTGCAAACCTAAGCTGGTGCCGCAGGAATCGAGCCCGCGACCTGTGGTACAAGGGATCAATCCACTCCTTCAATTGAAAACCTGCTCCCCCAAAAGCTGCGACCCCGAGACCGCCACTCGCCTGCTCCAGCTCCCTGGCGGGCAGCCGCCGCTCCCCGGGGCCGCCCAGCATGCTGGACTTCACCAGCACGTAGTTCCGCTCGATGGTCACTGCGTCCAGCACCAGCCGACGGCCTGAGCTCCCAGTGTCCGGCTCCGTCTCATCCGCATCGCCGTCGGCTGAGTTGTCGAGGAACTGCGCTCTGAGCAACACCGAGCAGAAGTCGTACTGCGACTGCAGCAGGAGCAGCGAGTCCAGGCAGCTCACTGTGCAGCTGAGCAGCCGAAGGCCGAACACGGCGGACTGCTCGGATGGAACAGCGATGACAGCTTGGCCGGCCGGTCCAGCAGCACGAGGCGGTCGAACAGTGCCTGCAGGGAGACATGTTTGGGATTCCCCGTCAGAATACAGGGTTGGGATTCCCCTGTTAGAATATAGGGTTGGGATTCCCCCTATCAGAATATAGGATTGGGATTCCCCTTGTCAGAGTACAGGCTTGGGATTCCCTTTGTCAGAATGCAGCGTTGGGATTCCCCTATCAGAATATAGGGTTGGGATTCCCCTTGTCAGAATACAGGCTTGGGATTCCCCTTGTCAGAATACAGGCTTGGGATTCCCTTTGTCAGAATGCAGGGTTGGGATTCCCTCTGTCAGAATATAGGGTTGGGATTCCCTGTCAGAATGCAGGGTTGGGATTCCCTCTGTCAGAATATAGGGTTGGGATTCCCTTTGTCAGAATGCAGTGTTGGAATTCCCCCTTGTCAGAGTACAGGCTTGGGATTCCCTTTGTCAGAATGCAGCGTTGGGATTCCCCCTATCAGAATATAGGGTTGGGATTCCCCCTTGTCAGAATACAGGCTTGGGATTCCCTTTGTCAGAATGCAGGGTTGGGATTCCCTCTGTCAGAATATAGGGTTGGGATTCCCTGTCAGAATGCAGGGTTGGGATTCCCTCTGTCAGAATATAGGGTTGGGATTCCCTTTGTCAGAATGCAGTGTTGGAATTCCCCCTTGTCAGAGTACAGGCTTGGGATTCCCTTTGTCAGAATGCAGTGCTGGAATTCCCCCTTGTCAGAGTACAGGCTTGGGATTCCCTTTGTCAGAATGCAGTGTTGGAATTCCCCCTTGTCAGAGTACAGGCTTGGGATTCCCTTTGTCAAAATGCAGGGTTGGGATTCCCCCTTGTTAGAATACAGGATTGGGATTCCCTCTGTCAGAATGCAGGTTTGGGATTCCCTCTGTTGGGATTCCCCTTGTCAGAATACAGGCTTGGGATTCCCCTTATCAGAATGCAGGGTTGGGATTCCCCCTTGTTAGAATACAGGCTTGGGATTCCCCTGGTCAGATTACAGGGTTGGGATTCTTTCTGCCAGAATACAGGATTGGAATTCCCCTGTAAGAATACAGGGTTGGGATTCCCCGAAAATCAGAATGCAGCAAGTCTAACCGGCAAGTCGGCCGGCACCTCGCGTAGCGAATATGCGACCTTTGACGGCAGAGGCCGGTCGGCGAAGCACTCGCAGACGGCCGGGAAGGCGGACAGCAGCCGGCACAGACCAGTCAGTGGCTGCAAATTTCAAAATCCATAAAAATACTTCGAGCACGCAGTGAACAAAAATGCCTTTATTCCATCAGGGCAGCCTAGCCTATTAAAGTTTAAATTTAAATCTGAATTCCTTCTTTTGAAGTGACAGCAAAACCTGCCATCACCTTTTGAACCTTTCAACCAATTGAGACAACCTGTCCAGTTCCTGTCGAATTCTTTCTATCAAATTTCACTGCCAACCAACTTTCACACGTGTGTGTGTGAACACCTGTCAGCCAACTGTCCCACGTGTATGTGAACAAGCTTTCACACCTGTCAGCCAACTGCCACACGTGTATGTGAAAAAGCTTTCACACCTGTCAGCCAACTGTCACACGTGTATGTGAATAAGCTTTCACACCTGTCAGCCAACTGTCACACGTGTATGTGAATAAGCTTTCACACCTGTCAGCCAACTGTCACACGTGTATGTGAATAAGCTTTCACACCTGTCAGCCAACTGCCACACGTGTATGTGAACAAGCTTTCACACCTGTCAGCCAACTGTCACACGTGTATGTGAATAAGCTTTCACACCTGTCAGCCAACTGTCACACGTGTATGTGAATAAGCTTTCACACCTGTCAGCCAACTGCCACACGTGTATGTGAACAAGCTTTCACACCTGTCAGCCAACTTGTCACACAGTTGCCAATCAAACTGATCTCAGCGCACCCACCCACCTTGAGCGCGGCCGGATCTACAGCTTCAATCGGCCAGGGCCGGGGCGTGGCGGCCAGCCGGTCGTCGGTGCCGCACTCGATGGCAGCCCAGACGGTGTGGAGCAGGGCGGGCACGAAGCCGCCAGCGTCGGCGACGTGCCGGAAGCCGCGCGCGGTGCCGACCAGCTGGGCAAGCATGTGGCCATAGCCGAATCTCTGGCACTTGCCCACCTGCTGCTTGCGCACGTACCTGGCGCACATGCGGGCGGTGCAGTCGGCCATGGCGCCGGTCTGCTGCAGCAGCAGGACGCCGCGGGGTGTCGAAGCCAGGCTGAGCAGGCTGTCGCGGAGATTCTCCTCCCAATAGGTCAGGTGGGGGCCTCCGCCGGCGTCTCCAGCAGCGGCCACGTCGGACTGGGCCTCGCGCCAGGCCTGGGCGGCCAGCTCGTGCAGGCGGAACGGGCGGAGGCTGTGCAGGCCGTCCGGCGTGCTGTAGAGCTGACGGCACGCGTGCAGCAGAGTGAGGCTGGCGCTGCGGGACAGGCTGACCGCCTTCTTCAGGGCGCGCTTCGTCAGCTGGGCCACGAGGTGAGCAGGCGGCTGCCTGTGGAACGGTTGGGGCTTTACTGCAGAGGCGGCTTCTGACTGGGTTAACGAGCTTAGGGGCGCTTTTAGGTTAGCTTTAGGGGTGCTTTTAGGTTAGCTTTAGGGTGCTTTTAGGTTAGCTTTAGGGTGATTTAGGTTGTCTTTAGATGCTTTTAGGTTAGCTTTAGGTGCTTTTAGACTAGCTTTAGGAGTGCTTTTAGGTTAGTTTTAGGGTGATTTAGGTTAGCTTTAGGTGCTTTCAGGTTTGTTTTTATGTGCGCCTTTCAAATAGTTTTAAGAATCGGCTTTACTGTTATCTGGTTTGTTTTATTTTACTTATTCATATTCTTTTTAAACTTTTTGATGTCTTTCTGGTAGATTTAAAGACAGTCAGGGATTAGGATAAGAAATTTCAAAGGCAGAGAATGCCGCACTGGTCGAGTCCCGCCGAGCTCTGCAGCAGGAAGCGCATGCCGGGCGCGGTGGCGGCCATGGCGCTGATCACATCTGCGACGCTTTGAATGGCGCCGTCTGCGGCCTCGTCGGAACCGGCGGCGGGACGGCGCTGCCTTCGATCGCTGGCCTTCATGAGGTCGATCAGCGGCTGCAGCAGGGCGGCAGCGACTTCGTCGTTGCACAGACAGGCAGCGCAGCTGTGGCTGTTTGAGGCCAGGCGAATCAGCGCGTCCTTCACCAGCGCCGACGGCTCCATGAGACCTGCAGAGAGGAGTGGGGCGCGGCGTGCAGCATACATGACCACCTGCTCCAGGTGTAGCACCTCTGCCACTCAGCCCTCACCTCTGCCACTCAGCCCTCACCTCTGCCACTCAGCCCCCACCTCTGCCACTCAGCCCCCACCTCTGCCACTCAGCCCCCACCTCTGCCACTCAGCCCCCACCTCTGCCACTCAGCCCTCACCTCTGCCACTCAGCCCTCACCTCTGCCACTCAGCCCCCACCTCTGCCACTCAGCCCCCACCTCTGCCACTCAGCCCTCACCTCTGCCACTCAGCCCCACCTCTGCCACTCAGCCCTCACCTCTGCCACTCAGCCCTCACCTCTGCCACTCAGCCTTCACCTCTGCCACTCAGCCTCACCTCTGCCACTCAGCCCTCACCTCTGCCACTCAGCCCCCACCTCTGCCACTCAGCCCCCACCTCTGCCACTCAGCCCCCACCTCTGCCACTCAGCCCTCACCTCTGCCACTCAGCCCTCACCTCTGCCACTCAGCCCCAACCTCTGCCACTCAGCCCCCACCTCTGCCACTCAGCCCCCACCTCTGCCACTCAGCCCCCACCTCTGCCACTCAGCCCTCACCTCTGCCACTCAACCCTCACTACCACTTAGCCCTCGCACCGCCTCGCAATCAGTCGCAGAAGCTGACAAGCCAAACCCCGTAACTCACCCTTCTTGCCCACTGGCTGCCGCTTGTAAGTCTGCAGGAACTTCACCATGGCGACCACAAACTTTGAGCAGGTCACCTGAGCTGCAATAGAGTTTGCCGTAGAAAATAAGCAATATGCTCTGCTTTCAGCTGCAGTTTTAATCAAGAAAGCAGCCACAGAGAAGCCTTACAGTTGCCATGCGGCACGGGGAACATGGCCCGGCCCCGGCAGTAGTGCATCAGCCTGGTAACCAGCAGCAGGCAGTGCACAAAGTGCAGGTAGTCCAGCTGGGCTCCCGTGTAGCCCAGCGGGCCGCCCGCGCCGCCCGCCAGGCTCATCTGGCGCAGCATCTGGCGCTCTAGCAGGGCGCTCTCGGCCTCCCGCGCCTGCCGATCCTGCATGCCGGCCGGTCCGGAGGCGGCGGACGCGGCAGCCAGCAGGAAGCGCAGGCAGTGGCGCACGGCGTCGGCAAAGACGCACAGATATTTGCGCTGCGCCAGCAGGCCGAGCAGCGGCTCCCGGCTGTAGCTGCCGTGCAGCCACTTGGTCAGCCACACGGCGCGCGGGTCCAGCAGCGCCAGGAAGTGCATCGGGGTCAGGCGGCCACTCGGCTCCTGTTGCTGCTGTTGCGTCTGCTGCTGCTGCTGCTGTTGTTGCTGCTGCTGAGGCCGCACCGCCAGCAGAGATACTGTGCTCTCCAGGACTTTCTCAAGGAATCTGCGATAGACCGCAAAGCAAAATATCAAAATTCGTATCTTGCTACTGTTCAGTACTAAGCAGCGAGCAGGTGTGCACCCAACAGCTCAGCCGCAGCTATTGAGCGGCGCACCTGAAAGCTGCGTACGGCTGTTCAGTCCAAGGACTGGAGGGTCGCCACACACACCCTCAATTACCCCAGCTAATGCTGGCACCCATTCTACAGCTGGGAGAACTGAAGCAATGCAGAGTTAAGCGTCTTGCTCAAAGACACAAATTCCAAGTGGGTCGAGAATCGAACCCCCGACTTTCCAGTCGTGAGGCCGACGCTCTAACTACTAGGCTACAATCACTAGCGACAGTAAATACGACAAAAGACGGAACAGACTGCTCACTTCTCAGAGTAGCGAACCCAGAATTGCGAAATTCGCTGCTGAAATTCGTTGAGCAGGCGGAACTGAAATTGAGGTGGTGGTAAAGGATTATCAATGCAGGGGTGGAGGGATTAGCGGCATGGGCTGCCATCAACTTACCGCCCTTATCAACCGAGCAGCGTCATTGACAACGAGGCCCTCGCTGAGCCGTGGCAGGGGCGGCGCGGAGCGGCGATCGCCGGCGAACTGCAGCCGGAGGTAGCGGCACAGCAGGGTGTACATGTCGCGCACGTTCGGCGAGGTGACGGCGAATCCCTTTGACAGGAAGCGCAGCGCCAGACCGGAGAGGGTCTCGTCGCTATCGCAGAGGGCGTCGAGCAGTGGCGCCTCCAGGATCAGCCAGCTGTCGTAGCTCTGGTTGATGGCGGAGGTCTGGCACAGCTTGGACATGGCCTCCAGCCTCACGGAGATCTCGCGCTGCCGGTCCAGGCTCTGACAGATCTTGCCGAACTGCTCGTTGCTCATGAAAGTCAGGCTGGTGTGGTTCAGAGAGCTGAAGTTCGAATCCACATCGCTCCAGCTGAAGCTCTGCTTGGCCGCGTAGCCCATGCTGGCCTCCGACTGCAGCGACTGCCGGTTGCTGAACTCCTCGTCGAAGTTCTTCAGCATCAGGTCAACGCGGCTGGTCACTTGCGACTTCAGGCGCTCGCACAGCTGCTTGAATCTGAAGGCAGACGGGGCACAGAAACGGTCAAGCCATCACACTCACCACTGCCTCTCCCAGTGCCTTCACCACTGCCTCTCCCAGTGCCTTCACCACTGCCTCTCCCAGTGCCTTCACCACTGCCTCTCCCAGTGCCTTCACCACTGCCTCTCCCAGTGCCTTCACCACTGCCTCTCCCAGTGCCTTCACCACTGCCTCTCCCAGTGCCTTCACCACTGCCTCTCCCAGTGCCTTCACCACTGCCTCTCCCAGTGTCCTCACCACTGCCTCTCCCAGTGTCCTCACCACTGCCTCTCCCAGTGCCTTCACCACTGCCTCTCCCAGTGTCCTCACCACTGCCTCTCCCAGTGCCTTCACCACTGCCTCTCCCAGTGCCTTCACCACTGCCTCTCCCAGTGCCTTCACCACTGCCTCTCCCAGTGCCTTCACCACTGCCTCTCCCAGTGCCCTCGCCACTGCCTTTCCCAGTGCCTCAACATTGCCTCTCCCAGTGCCTCACCGCTGCCTCTCCCAGTGCCTCACCGCTGCCTCTCCCAGTGCCTTCACCACTGCCTCTCCCAGTGCCTTCACCACTGCCTCTCCCAGTGCCTCACCGCTGCCTCTCCCAGTGCCTCACCGCTGCCTCTCCCAGTGCCTTCACCACTGCCTCTCCCAGTGCCTCACCGCTGCCTCTCCCAGTGCCTTCACCACTGCCTCTCCCAGTGCCTTCACCACTGCCTCTCCCAGTGCCTTCACCACTGCCTCTCCCAGTGCCTTCACCACTGCCTCTCCCAGTGCCTTCACCACTGCCTCTCCCAGTGCCCTCGCCACTGCCTTTCCCAGTGCCTCAACATTGCCTCTCCCAGTGCCTCACCGCTGCCTCTCCCAGTGCCTCACCGCTGCCTCTCCCAGTGCCTTCACCACTGCCTCTCCCAGTGTTTTCACCACTGCCTCTCCCAGTGCCTCACCGCTGCCTCTCCCAGTGCCTCACCGCTGCCTCTCCCAGTGCCTTCACCACTGCCTCTCCCAGTGCCTCACCGCTGCCTCTCCCAGTGCCTCACCACTGCCTCTCCCAGTGCCTCACCACTGCCTCTCCCAGTGCCTTACCGCTGCCTCTCCCAGTGCCTCACCGCTGCCTCTCTCAGTGCCTCACCGCTGCCTCTCCCAGTGCCTTCACCACTGCCTCTCCCAGTGTCCTCACCACTGCCTCTCCCAGTGCCCTCGCCACTGCCTTTCCCAGTGCCTCAACATTGCCTCTCCCAGTGCCTCACCGCTGCCTCTCCCAGTGCCTCACCGCTGCCTCTCCCAGTGCCTTCACCACTGCCTCTCCCAGTGCCTTCACCGCTGCCTCTCCCAGTGCCTTCACCGCTGCCTCTCCAAGTGCCTCACCACCTCTCCCAGTGCCTTCACCGCTGCCTCTCCCAGTGCCTCACCACCTCTCCCACAGGTCACCACACCAAGCAACTCACTCGTCAGAGTTAAAAATCCTCTCGGTGATGCTGTCAATGACGTCACCGCTCTCGTCTACTCTAGGCCGACTGACGCTCAGCATCTGCTCTTCCTCATCAATCAGCGGCTCTATCACCTGGTTGAGCCGCTGCCGGAGGGCCTTGACCAGCTCGTATCTGAATAAAACAGCAGGCAGCGATTCCAGCCATTGTAATTTGCAAATGATAGTAGGGACACGAGTTCGAAGAGAGAGTTGGACACTTACTTATGAAAATTCTCGTCATTCTCCTCCAAGTGCTGCAGAATTTCGTCCACCTGCTCCTGGCCGGAGGCCTCGCGAAGCAGCGGCTCGCAGTTGACCACCAGCTGGCGCAAGCAGGAGCTCAGCGCCTCGCCCTCCAGCTTGTCCGTGGCGGCCTGCATTGTGGAGCTGCGATCTGGAACCGGTTTGGTCTTCAAATCAATTGAAATTTACTGCAGACTCTTGCACTACTTTCAGTAGAAAGCTGGGAGTTTTAAAATGACCTGAGCGAGAGTCTAAAGTATATTAATTCAAATAGAGAACTTCTGCAGACCAGTATAGAGCGAATGAGTGTATTTTTGTATTTTAAACTGATAAGCATAATAAAGTGATTCTATTAATGACGCCCAGGAAAGTGACAAGCAGCGAACTACTGCAATAATGAAATTAATACAGACTCAGAAGCTGCATCAGACCGCTGGTCGCAGAGCCAGACGGCCCGGCGAGACTAAAAAATTGAATGTGGCGATAACTGTTTAACCGGGGCCGATTGAAGCGCAAAAATGAGCAGCTGAAGGCCGTGACTGGGAGGGGCGGAGAGGGCAGATGGGAATCGGCGATATTCATCATTATTGCGTGCAGATTGTCATAACTATAAAATCTTACTGTGTATATTTTTTACCAAAAAGCATATGCAGTTTATATCCAATGATTAATAATGTTAAATAAATATACATGTAAGCTATCATAGCAGAGATACAATTGGGGCTACTGGCAGTAGGCTGAATAGCGAAAGCCGTTTAAAACACGGCGGTGTCATGCGGAAGGCTCTCTCTATCAGAGTTGCAAAGCGTGCAGTCCGGATCCGCGGGAGAAAGTGTTCGAGCAATTCAAACAGATACACAAACATAGGCATCTGCAGCAGGCAAGAGGGCACTGTGTGTGGGGGCGGGCCGGTGCTTGTGAAGTTGCCCACTCATGGACTTCTAAATGAGAACAGGGAACGAACGCCAAATCGCTTCAAAAAAACTCAAAAAAGATTAGAAAAGAATTTCTCATCAAAAGATACCTGTGTTGCAAACAACATAATTACTTTTTGTCATTGATTTTATGCTTTTTCATTTCAATTTACAATACAGTCGCCCTAATAGAAGTCCTTGAGCACACTAAGCCAGTCCAGGCTCCCCTTGGCAGTGGCCTGCGCAAATAGCCAGTAGCGGGTGAATAACTTGGAATTCGCATCGGTCAGTGGCCCCTATTTGCCGCTGACAGCGGGCGAGTCCGAGCTGCCGCCAGCAGGGAACAGGCCGCCGCCGCCCTGCCCCATCCAGGTCTCCATCTCGGCCAGCTCCTTCTCCGAGTCCGGTAGGCCGCCCGGATTGCCAGCCTGGGCCGTGGCGGCAGCAGGGGCAGCAGTGGCGGCAGCAGGGGCAGCAGTGGCGGCAGCAGGGGCGGCAGCAGGGGCAGCGGTGGCGGCGGCGGCAGCCGCGTAGGCGTCAGCGGGCCGCGATTGAAAATCTGGCGGCGGATTGGAAGCCTGTGGTCGACTCGCCGGGGGCGGATGCGTTGGGGGCGGAAGCTGAGACGCCGGCGGCGCGGCGGTCTCGGCCAAGTCGAACATGGGGTTGAAGAAGCCGCCGCTGGCCAGGTCCTGCCAGGCCCGCTGGAGCCGATCGAAGCGGCGCAGCGAGTCGTTCAGCTGGTCATTGAGCCGCAGCAGGTCCTCTAGCAGCTGGCCGGGGCTGTCGCTGCCGCCGCTGCCGCCGCCGCTAGGGCCGCCAATGACGGCGCCCAGGTAGCCGATGAGCTCCAGCATGCGGGCTTGCATCTGCTGGTTGGTGCCGGCCAGTTCTCGCAGCAGCTGCGCGTCAGCCTCCGGCGTGACCGCCGGATCCTCCTGCTCGGCCAGCATCTCGGCAAACACCTGGGCGGCGATGAGGAAAAATGAAGGCAATAAAACACAGAAAGGGGAGCAGCCGACTCGTGCAAGAAAACTGGCGGCATGCGACTCCCGCCCATGACAGCACGACAATGTCAGGGCCGCTGTACACATTGTATGAGCGGTCAGGGGTCAGAGGAATGAGCAAAACCGTTTGCCTCCTCGCTGGCTGCGAAACGCCTGACTGACTAATAAAAACAGAACAAGTTTATGACTCACCGTGGCATTCTTTTGAACAACATTAACATCAGCGCGTAGCTTTGTTAGATGTTCTGGCGCTAGACCAGTGTGCTGCTGCTGCTGCTGCTGAGCTGGTGGTGGCTGCTGCTGCTGCTGAGCTGGTGGTGGCTGCTGCTGCTGCTGAGCTGGTGGTGGCTGCCGCTGCTGCTGCTGAGCTGGTGGTGGCTGCTGCTGCTGCTGCTGAGCTGGTGGTGGCTGCCACTGCTGCTGCTGAGCTGGTTGTGGCTGCTGCTGCTGCTGAGCTGGTGGTGGCTGCTGCTGCTGCTGCTGAGCTGGTGGTGGCTGCTGCTGCTGCTGCTGAGCTGGTGGTGGCTGCCACTGCTGCTGCTGAGCTGGTTGTGGCTGCTGCTGCTGCTGCTGAGCTGGTGGTGGCTGCCACTGCTGCTGCTGAGCTGGTTGTGGCTGCTGCTGCTGCTGCTGAGCTGGTGGTGGCTGCTGTTGAGATCCCTGCCCAGCCACTGCTGTTCCTCCCATCTCCATTTGGGCCAGCTGAGCAGCCAGAGCTGCATCACCTGATGTCTCTGTGCTCATGATTTTTGTTTCTGAGCTCAGGGAAAATATATTATATATTAACAATTAAAACTAGCAATTTATATAGATTTGAATCTAAAATGAATATGAATCTTTAGTAGATATCTAGCAATTTTATATTAAGTTCTAAAGAGTAAATTTACTGTTTAAAAACCATGCATAATATTTATTATAATGTATTTAATTTTTCCTATTGGTATTAAATTGATTTTTTATAGTTCAATCTAAAATATTCTAATGTAATCAGAAATTAATTAGATATATTAACAAGATTAATATAAAATATTTCATAAAGCTAATTCAGAGTTGTATCATAACTATATATATAGAAACAACCTTTAGAATCATTCATGGCTATTTGTATTACCATTAGTAATATATATATATATATATATATAGATAGCTATTGGCTAAGAGAATTAAAAATATATATTCTGTATATTTTATTAACATTTTCAATAAATATTATCAGTATCTGAACCAGATAATTCTGAAAGTTGAATGATATCAATTATTGGTAATTGCTCCTTTAAAAACTTACCTTAAGAATTTAAGCTTAAAACCATATATCTAAATTACTTTTAAGATAATCTAGCATCTATAGAAAATTATCTAGAAATTTTTTTAATCATTTTCACCTTGAAAAGAATGCATCTTTAACACACTTTTATTAAAGTGAATACCAAAGTTTTATTCAACAACATTACAACAATTATGAATTACTTACATACTTAAAAATAAGATGTGTACATAATTATGATCATTTAGGACAGTAAATCAAATGGTCATTTTAGCCTAATTTCTAAATAGTAATCAGGGTACAATTTAATTCGAGTGTTGTAATTTTTAAGTTTATTTAATAAGCTGAATTTAAAATAGCATATTTAAAATGGCATAATTAATGTTAAATGTAATTGTTAAAATTAAAACTTTATTGTGCATTTTATTATGACAAGGATTTTGCGACACTGTAAAATAAGATGGTTTCTTATATTCTTGAAAAATTAGTGTTATTTTGTTTCATACTGAAATAAGTTTAAAAATTTTATTATTGCTGAAGAATTAAGTAAACCCCATCTTGCAATAGGTAAAATATATACTTTTCTGTCTTTGTATGTGCATGAAACTAAATACATGATGTTTTAAAGTTGCAAGGAAATAGTACATAGATTAGGAGTATATAGCCACCTTAACTACTAATGTCACGACGACACGTGAAATACTCTATCCCTCGGAAAACCCCACGATATTTAATATATAATACAACATAATTGAATTTTCTCTATAAATAAAAATGTTATTATATTCTTTTCTTGATTTGTCTTTTTTCAAGCTTTTCAGTCTTAATACGTGTTAAAATTATTAATGGGATTAGCTTTTAGGCCAGCTGCTTGCACAAAACATATTTATTGTATTTGTATTTGTTTATATGCAGTGTCTACACTAAACAGTCCGGAAGTCTCGACAACTTTTATATTGTAGCAACTTTTTTCGTCTTAGGTGCATTATAATCAAGGACTACTAGACTTGAAGTGTAACGATAAAACGAAGTGTTCCTAGTGGTCCTTGATTATAATCCAGTTTTCATGTAGCTGACCAAATATTAAGATATGTATGTTTGTAATTATTCCTGGGTCTTTACAAATTCTATATAATTTCCTCAAAATCTTGCAGGCGCAAATCAAGAATATTTCTAGGGTCGGCTGACTCCCGATCCCTTACCTAGCTGGAACCTCTTAGATTAATGGAAATAGAACATGGAAATGGAAATTGGATGATTAAAATGTGAATTTTTGGTCCACTTTCAAGTAGAAATTCGACCAACTTTTTATTTCCTGGTGCATTTACTGGTTAGTTCCGGTAGTAAAATTTATGCACCTCCCTATTTTTCTCGTAAAACTATATAGCCCAGTCAAAGGACCGCTATTAGAATGAGTTACACTCCGGTAGTAGTCTTTAGGCCCTCTTTGCATCTGCGGTTGAGAAATTTCTCACAGGAAAATAGTCACAATTGACCCTGCGGCGCAAAGCTGCACTACCACTATACCATCAATGATGCTTTTTCATACTGATAGTAAGAAATAAACTCGACTCTGCATATTATCATCCAGTTTACCGGACCCATTTTAGACCAGTTCGAATCTCTAACTTCTTGGTTAAAAAGGATGTGCACGAATCGGCGTGGGGGGACTGTGTGTGTGGTCTCACGTTACAATTATCCTATAACTTTTAGAATGAGCAACGCATAACTCTAATTTTCGGACAATTTCGAGTCGAGGCCGATCCTTTGTGACTTAGAGGAACCATCGAAATCTCTCGAATTGGAGCCAGGCGCAGCTCTAAAAGCATTAATTTATCGTTTCACTGAGTACTGCGACAGTAACTCCGGTCTCTCTTCAAAGCAGCTGAGACTATGAAATTACGAGTACAAGAGCTTAATTTAAACACATTTTCTTTTTTCAGACAGTAATAATATGAAGCTCCATGCAGAGACATACGATAGCTTTTAGAAAGCGAAAATATGCATAAAAATCTTCAGAAAAGCATCAGGGCAATAACAGCAAATTTTCGAGTTGTTTACGAGACAATCAATGAGAGCAATTTGCTTGCATGAGTCACACAAATATCCCAATTCTTCTCACACAAGAGTGCTTATAAGACGCCTGTGCTCCGCACTACGGCCCAATCGGAATTCATAAGGGAATTTCTCCACAACTCTATACAATTGTTTTTTGCTTTACCGAGAAAGCAAGTGTCAATTAAGAGGACAAAATGAGGCTGAGAGCTCCGATCGGTGCTGTTTGTTGCCGAGCGCCGAAGTGGAGCCGCAAGCCGTGGAGAGGGTGCGAGCTGGGGCCAACTTGCTGCTCGAGAGTGAAGTGAAGTGGAGTGACCGGAGGAACGTGGGAGATGGAGAGACTGGCTCCAGGTGTAGAGTTACCGAGCGCATTGCTGCACCTTAGCAGAAAGTCACAGCGGAAACTGAGAGGGTATCAACTTACAAGAAACGAATGCAAATGAGACAGTCCCACATGAGTGCAGCCAGCCCAGAAAAGCATCTCTGAGACCTCTCAACGAAGCAGGCAGTCAGAGCCCGGAGGCTAAATTTCAAAGCTAAAAAAATTCCAAACGCACTGCTGCCACGGCTGTTCGTGTCAGTTTGTCACGCGATGCAGAAAATGACACATTTAAAGGCGCTGCGCCCCACTGCCTGGGGAAAGCGGGGAGGCTTGAAAGTTTGGCGCTGCCCAATTGCTGGCGAAGCTGGCCGGACCAATGGCGAGCCGCATGGGGCGCCAGGCTGGCTGAAGGAGGCGCGCATCTGTCTTAAACCTTAGCCTGCGCTGAATCCGCGCTTTCACTAAGCAAACACGCCCGGCCTGGAATCCTGTGATACAGTTCCAAATTTCATTTTTTAATTATTTTTTCCTTCTTACCGATCGCTTTCGGATCCTGGGACGCTGGGATGCCATCGCTCTGGCCGCTGCTGCCCCTGCTGGCTCTGGCAACTCCTCTGCTACCCCAAGCCGCTGCTGCTGGCGTCTGCAACGGCACCTTGGCATTCTGCGCCGTGCGCAAGCCAGACAGCCAGTACAATGTGATGGAGCTCTCCAGCATCCTGCTGCCATGCAAAGTGGCCGTTGCTGACGGCTCCAGCACACTGCCACACGTCTTTTGGAAGGTCAAGAGCACCTTTATCGACAGTGAGTTAATCCGATTGGGTGTATCGATAGCACTCGTAGTGCTAAAAATTTAGGAGCAGAGGTGCAAGGTTGAGTAAAGTGCAAGAAATGCAGAGTAGCTTCGTTAGTGTGCCGGATTCAAAACAAAAACTTCAAATAGAGTCCCGACAGTGGGATGCGGCGGCTTCAGTTCTTATTCTATCGCAGGACAGGGAAAATGGGATTTTTAATGCTTTTTTCCCCCGAAACTTTGGTCAAAATTGGCGATTTCCCACAATTTGACATAGAGAAGGTGCGCAACATAAATGAGGCAACACAAGCAATTGATATTGGCATCCCGCAGAATAATGATTTTCCCAAATCTCTTTACTACCGAGTAGAGCGAGTTAAAACAGCGGTCTCGCACTTTGTACTTGAAAAGAGAGCATATTATTGCTCAGAGATCGGAGATCATCGGAGCCGCACCGAAGCCGGACCCCCAGCACCGCACAACTCTCGCCATAGACGAGCGGCTGTCGGGCCCAGACAGACTGCCCAGAACTCAAGCTTAATCCGAGGGCCTTCGAAATCCCCAAATCCGGCGTTCCCAGGGCGGGCATTTCTGGAAGATGAAGATGGAAATTGCGATGATTGAAGGGCCGGTAGCCTGGAGAAAACTTTCCTTTTGCGCCCGAGATTCGCTCTGACTGGGAGAGGAGAAATTCGAATAAAAAATAAGACAGCTCGCATGGCGGCTCAGACTCGGGCAGAGGTTCCTCCGAGTCCCCTGGGCGAGACGGGCACTGCGCTAAAATTGTAAATACGAATTTGGCGAGAGGTTGAGGGTCAGAGGGGGCTGAGAGCGGAGTAGCTTAGCAACCCGGCCAGAGCCGCGGCGCTGCTTCTAGAGGGGAAGGCCAGAAATTTGTCCCGAGGCGATATGTAAACGAGAAGTGGCCGCCGGTCTGGGGCAATGATATGCGATTGCCTTGCAGCCTGCGAACCGGTCAGCTCTTCCGGCGGCACTGGCCGCTACACAAGAAAATAAAGGAATCGAGCGAGGAGGTCAAGGAGACACCACCCCGTATCCACCCCGCAAATTGCCCATGGGAGAAGTCGCCCGGGCTTGGAGAAATCTTCATGGCGGCCTGGCCGATTATTTCCTGATGTCCGCAGCTCCCCGCTGACCGGAGCCGGCGGGACCTCGGGGGGGGGTCTGTAAAGAGGCAGAGAGGGGCATCAATGAGGTGGCTTTCATTCTGCCGGCATTTCCACCTTCCCAGCATTGCAAGAGTTGAAAATCTTTATAACCTGCCGATGGGGGGGGCACGCTTGGTTTTGAGGCCACGCTTCTCAGTGTGCGGAAAGCAGGGGGCAATCAGTAGAGTAAGAAAATGAGAACATGCGAATATTCTTATCGAGACACGAGCCAGATAGTTATGTAGCCTTTTTTGAGAATATGAAAAAAATTAATATGCCTACGAGCCTGCGGATGAAGCACAAATGAAACTCCGCGCGAGCTGAGAAAGCGAACGTGCTCAACAATGACAATTCATTCTATTAATTATTGCACTCCGCCGCCAACCGCAGGGGACATGAGCCTGCCCAGGTTTGAGATCATCGGCAGCACCGCTGACGACTTCACGCTGCAAATCAGCAACGTCACCTTCGACGACATCGGCGACTACGAGTGCCAGGTGATCCGGGATGGCACCGCCCTGCAGTACCGGACCAGCCTCTCCGTGCTGAGTGAGTGGCCCATGTGCTCAGATCGGAGCGGGTGGGGAGCGGACAGGAGGGAGCGGACAGGAGGGAGCGGACAGGAGGAAGTGGACAGGAGGGAGTGGACAGGAGGGAGTGGACAGGAGGGAGTGGACAGGAGGGACTAGACAGGAGGGGTGGACTGGAGGGAGTGGACAGGAGGGGTGGACTGGAGGGAGTGGACAGGAGGGAGTGGACAGGAGGGAGTGGACAGGAGGGAGCGGACAGGAGGGGTGGACTGGAGGGAGTGGACAGGAGGGAGTGGACAGGAGGGAGTGGACAGGAGGGAGTGGACAGAAGGGGTCGACAGGAAGGACTGGACAGGAGGGACTAGACAGGAGGGGTGGACTGGAGGGAGTGGACAGGAGGGGTGGACTGGAGGGAGTGGACAGGAGGGAGTGGACAGGAGGGAGTGGACAGGAGGGAGCGGACAGGAGGGGTGGACTGGAGGGAGTGGACAGGAGGGAGCGGACAGGAGGAAGTGGACAGGAGGGAGTGGACAGGAGGGAGGGGACAGGAGGGACTAGACAGGAGGGGTGGACTGGAGGGAGTGGACAGGAGGGGTGGACTGGAGGGAGTGGACAGGAGGGAGTGGACAGGAGGGAGCGGACAAGAGGGGTGGACAGGAGGGAGTGGACGGGAGGGAGTGGACAGGAGGGAGTGGACAGGAGGGAGTGACAGGAGGGTGTGGACAGGCGAATGCTGTGAGTGGAAACTCACTGTCGCAACGAAATGGCCGAGTTCATGAGTTCATTGTGAGATCAGTTCTGGCGCAGAGCACTAAGCTTTCAAAAGTGTTAAACTTGGCCTATCATATCTGCAAGCTGAGCTCCCAGCAGCACCCCGCCCAGGACTCCGGCACCCCTCCGGTGTTCCCAAGTTTCATCGGGAGTTTCCGGCCGATCCTGAATAATTAACAGATTATTCTCGAATCTCCACCGGGACATGCGCGGGGAGTCGCTTTGAGCAGACAAGAGTTCCCGAACTGACAATTTGATTAGCGTAGATGGTGGCGGCTCTCAGCAGCTCAGAGGCTGAGCTGGATGGAGGCGGCATCGCTGTGAAAGTTGCGCAACCACACGGCATCGGGCTGCGGCCGTGTCAGCAGGGATGGGCAGGCAGCGCTCAAGGGCAATAAATCCCACCATTAGCTTAATGAATGGCTGGGCCGGCAACAATTGTGGCCGAAAGGGAATTTCTTGCAATGTAAAAAGGTCGCGCATTAGCGGAGGGAGACAGGCAGGACGAGTGCAGGTTGGAGAGCCGAGCAGGGGAGATCAGCAGGGATGCAGAAGGCAGGCTGGGCCATGGGAGCGCTGATTGCCCCTGGCAGAGGATCCGTCGCACAAAGGGGGCTCAATTTTGACTGATTGGACTCAGCTTGCTCCAAAAAGATGGGGATCTTTTCATTTTTGTCCCGATCTCTCATTCTGACTCGATTTCCCGGCCGGACTGGGGCTGCTCGCGGGTGAATTCATCTTTTAAACTGCCCTGACATGCGGAGCAGCTTCTCCCCGGCTGCCCCTGTCTCTTTCCCCGCCCGGGTTCGAACCGCTTGAAGCGGCCGCGGCCGTCGTCTCGGCCGCCAATGCATTGGCAAAATGAAATAAGCCAATTTTAGAGGGACAGAGGAGCCGCGAAGATGAAGCTTTGGCCGCCAGTTGGCGTTCTGCAGGAGACTCCAGCCTCCGCCACCTCATCTATCAGCCTGGGCAGTCGGCGTCATTGATGGAGCGGAGAGTCTGGAATGGTCACAGTGGGAGGTCGCCGCACCGCGGGCGCGGGAAACTGCGGGGTTTAAAACTCCTGGCCGTGCTGGACCCCCCCCCCCGATTTGACAGCAGGAGGCTGAGAAAAGAATTGAGACTTGGAGCAGAAATTTATTAAGACGCCGGAAAAATTGGGAGAAACTTCTCTCTCTCTTCCTCGCCTGGGATGGATTTGAGTTCCGTCAGGGATTAGTCTGACTCACGGAGCTGGGCTGAGGAGATTTGGAATGCACAATAACCAATATTACATGCTTAATATGCACGATAATATGATGATGAAGGCTGCGCTATCGAACTAAGTGGCTTGCCAGCGACGGGGGGTCGCCGAATACAATTCGGAAAGCAGAAAATTGGGGAGTCGAGCGATTTATTCAAATTCAAGCAGAGTTTTATTGGACGCTCTGAAACGCCTCAGGGCTGCAAAATCTGTTCTGAGGAAACTATTTGTCACTAAAGTGACCCGTCACCAAAGTGACCCGTCACCAAAGTGACCCGTCACCAAAGTGACCCGTCACCAAAGTGACCCGTCACCAAAGTGACCCGTCACCAAAGTGACCCGTCACCAAAGTGACCCGTCACCAAAGTGACCCGTCACCAAAGTGACCCGTCACCAAAGTGACCCGTCACCAAAGTGACCCGTCACCAAAGTGACCCGTCACCAAAGTGACAAAGTGACGCCTCACCCGAGTGACCCATCACTATAGCTATTTGTCACAAACAGCATGCCACCATGCGCTATCCGCCGCAGTTCTGCCCTCGCAGCCAGTCATCAACTATGGCGTCTCCCAGCTGACTGTGTCAAACCACAACCGGTCCTTGACGGTGCTCTGTGAATGCAGCGACGGCTACCCGGCGCCAAAGCTGACTTGGTACCTTGACGGCAAGAAACTGACGAACGGCGTCACGTCGTCGTCTGGCAGCGGCCGGTCCGTGTCGTCGACGCTGACGCTGACCCCATCCAAGGCCGGCGTGGTCAATGGCAGCGTGCTGGAGTGCCGGGCCACCAACGAAGCCCTGACGGCGATGAAGGATGGACCGAAGGAGCGGAAGAGCAGCGTGACCTTTGTGGTGTACGGTGCGTTTTGTCGGGGCGCTCAAAAAATTAGTTCACCAATGAAACTCAAGCACGCAAATTATGTCTGCCCCCCCCCCCCTGGCACTGCCGACAATCCTTCATGCGGGCGTGCGCACAACCTGAACAGGGGATGAGCATATCTCGTCATTAAAAATCTTTTTGTCTAACGCCTTTGTCGACCAATCCAGCCTCCAGTCCTGACAAACAATTAACCACCTTTAGTAGTAGTGCGCCTTTAACCACCCATAAAGTACGAGACGTGACTAATTATCCGGCACCCCGAACATCCCTACTCCAGCAGTATGTAGTATTGCTCAATGGCAACCAGCCCACAGAACAGCATCATCCCTCATCGCTCCCCCGCGCAGAGAAGACCGGTCAGCCGGTGATCAGCGCGGATGCCGGGCCGGTCTACCGGGCTGGCGGCAGGCTGCTGCTGACGTGCCAGGCCAGCCCGGGCATCCCGCTGGGCAAGCTGGTGTGGCATCGCAGGCGCCGCGGCGAGCACCACGCCATCATTATCTCTCCGTCTTCTGACCTGCGCAACGGCCAGCTGAACAACATCATCGCCCTGCCGGTGAGCGTCGAGGATCACCTGGCAGAGTTCACCTGCCTGGCGCAGAATGCGGCGATGGAACAGCCGCTCGAGGCTAGCACAGTCATCAGGGTGATGTGTGAGTGGGGCAGCTGGATCCCATGGTGACCAATTTGTTTATATCTGACAGATAAAAGCTCAGCTATAAAGGACATTCAAAAGTGCGGGAGCCACAAGGTCACCCGAATTCGGCGGTGAACGCGCCCGACTCTCGTGCGCCGCGGTTCGATTCCGTGCTCGGCCGCATTCGTTTGAAGACCCTTGAGGACCGACCAACAAGGCACAGAGTGTGCATGCAAGATGATGAGACAGTCTGGGGCGCTCGCTGTACCTCCTGTGTATGAGTGCGTTCCTGTGTACAGTATTGGCACGCTTGTACGAGGGGTGCTCTGAAAGTTTCCGGATGTGTAACAATGAACCAAGTTGACAAAGTGAAACTAGTTACAACTTTTCAAAGTACTCTCCAGCAACTTGCATGCACTGATTCATCCTCTGAAACCAGTCGGTGAAGCATTGGGACCATTCACTTTGTCCTATGGTTGCCACGGCATCGTGGTATGCTTGAACAGCCTCCTCACTGGATGAAAATCGACGCCCCTTCAGCTGACTCTTGACTTTCGGGAACAAAAAGAAGTCACACAGGGCCAGGTCCGGTGAGTAGGCTGGGTGTGGTAGCAATTTTACTCCAGAATCGGTCAAGAAGTCAACAGTCAAAGCAGCCGTGTGTGCCGGGGCGTTGTCACGGTGCCACAGAAGACCACGGACTCCAGTTCCAGGACGTCGTTCGGCCCATGCGTTGAGGACTGTTGGTACACAGACATTGGTGTACCAATGTGCTCTCACCGTCTGCTGACTCTCGGGCGCTACTGTGGCCACATAGCCCGAGCAGCTGAAAAAATGCTGCGACCATCTACTTTCCTGAACTCCTGGATCGGATGGCCTTCTGAGGGGCATCCTCATCGGGAAAGCACCACTGCGATGATTGTCGCTTTGTCTCGGGGTCGAAATTGTAAATCCATGTTTCATCACCTGTTAGAATGTCAAAAACAGACCGCTGGTTCCATTGTTGAATTTGGTGAGCATGAACCGGCACCACTCCACCCTGGCAGTCTTCTGGTCAGCAGTGAGGCAGTGGGGGATCCACCGGGCACACCTCTTTTGCACTCGAATGTGTTGGTGCAGGATCTCATTAAGTGCCCCTGATCCATCTCCAGGCTTGCCTCGAGCTGGCGGTAGGTGATTCGAGGATCCTCCAAGATAAGCCGCTCTGCCTCATTAATGTTTTGCTGGGTAACTGCGGTTGCAGGCCTGTCACAACGGGGCTCATCTTGGAGGTGCTGCTGACCGCGTCTGAATTCCGCATACCAGTCATAAACTGTTGTCCGCGATGGTGCAGAGTCTTGAAAACAGCTTTGAAGCCGATGAGTAATTCTTGAGGTGATAAAACCCATTTTATAGTCATAATAAATCATGGCTCAAAAATGCTCACGAGAGAGTTCCATGGCTGCGGAGTGTTCCTGGGTGGGGGTACGATCGAAAAATCCTAATAGCTCAAGGCAACAAACCCGTCTATGGCTAAAATTGAAGGTACAGACTCAGAACATATTTGTTGCTTGCTTGCTGGATGCTTGCTGTCTGGTGGATGCTTGCTGTCTGGGGGATGCTTGCTGTCTGGGGGATGCTTGCTGTCTGGGGGATGCTTGCTGTCTGGGGGATGCTTGCTGTCAGGGGGATGCTTGCTGTCAGGGGGATGCTTGCTGTCTGGGGGGATGCTTGCTGTCTGGTGAATGCTTGCTGTCTGGTGAATGCTTGCTGTCTGGGGGATGCTTACTGTCTGGGGGATGCTTGCTGTCAGGGGGATGCTTGCTGTCTGGGGGATGCTTGCTGTCTGGGGGATGCTTGCTGTCTGGGGGATGCTTGCTGTCTGGGGGATGCTTGCTGTCAGGGGGATGCTTGCTGTCTGGGGGGATGCTTGCTGTCTGGTGAATGCTTGCTGTCTGGTGAATGCTTGCTGTCTGGGGGATGCTTGCTGTCTGGGGGGATGCTTGCTGTCTGGGGGATGCTTGCTGTCTGGGGGATGCTTGCTGTCTGGGGGATGCTTGCTGTCTGGGGGATGCTTGCTGTCAGGGGGATGCTTGCTGTCTGGGGGATGCTTGCTGTCTGGGGGATGCTTGCTGTCTGGGGGATGCTTGCTGTCTGGGGGATGCTTGCTGTCTGGGGGATGCTTGCTGTCAGGGGGATGCTTGCTATCTGGGGATGCTTGATGTCTGGGGATGCTTTCGACTTAGGGGAGTGCCTGCTATTACTGTTCCTGTTAGGCAATTGAATGTCAACATATTATACAAGCCTGTGGTATGTAAAGATGGTGCTAGCTAGGGTTGGAATGGAGTGGGACATGTACTTTATTATTACATGTTATTCAATTACATTATTAATAAAATTATTACATTCATTCTTTGCTCCCCAAGGGGTTCAACGGGAAATGGAAGTTATGTTTAAGCTTCCCCCCGAAGGGGGGCTACGTGGCTAGTAAAATATCTAAACCCTGAAACAAGCCATCTTGCTGCATCCGGAAACTCAGGGGTCAGCGAAATGGGCCGAATTGCTTTAGCACCGGTTGCGGAACGATTTCGCCGAAGGCGTTGCGACAGGGTGCTCGGAAGCCTCCTGCGAATATTCTATTTTTTAATATACACTGTAGTTACATCTCGGCACAACGTCAGAGAAAAACGTCCATGCTTGAAAGTCGGAACTATTTAATAATTCCCTCATTGTCTCAGTTCCGCCCAGGTCGCTAGAGATGAAGCGGGCCAAAGATGCCAGCTTCGATCACAACCAGGTGCTGCTGAGCAACGGCGAGCAGACGAGTTTCCAGTGCTTCGCCAGCGCCTACTTCGACAACCTGATGGTGGCTTGGCTGCTCGACTCCGCGGAGGTTCACAGGCAGTCGGTGCCGGTGGGCGACACTCTGCAGGAACGGAACCTGCTCTCAACCTATTCGTTTGTTTTCACCGCAGCGCAGCACGGCAAATACCTGAAGTGTCAGGTCACTAACAAATACGGCTATAATCTGGAAATCAGCATGCACCTGTTTATCTACTGTAAGTAGCCTGCGTAGTCAGTTTCAAATACCAGTTTGACACTTATATTAGACTTTCAAAATGTCTTTGAATCCACCCTGATTCTAAAAATGGGTAATTAACTGATCATTGGGAGGTGCCAGTTTATGACACCTTATCTCTCCTGTCCTCAGATGACCCCATCTCTCCTGTCCTCAGATGACCCCATCTCTCCTGTCCTCAGATGACCCCATCTCTCCTGTCCTCAGGTGACCCCATCTCTCCTGTCCTCAGCTGATCCCATCTCTCCTGTCCTCAGCTGATCCCATCTCTCCTGTCCTCAGCTGACCCCATCTCTCCTGTCCTCAGGTGACCCATCGCTCCTGCCCTCAGCTGACCCCATCTCTCCTGTCCTCAGCTGACCCCATCTCTCCTGTCCTCAGATGACCCTATCTCTCCTGCCCTCAGCTGACCCCATCTCTCCTGTCCTCAGCTGACCCCATCTCTCTTGTCCTCAGCTGACCCCATCTCTCCTGTCCTCAGATGACCCTATCTCCTGTCCTCAGCTGACCCCATCGCTCCTGTCCTCAGCTGATCCCATCTCTCCTGTCCTCTGCTGACCCCATTGCTCCTGTTTTCATGCACTTTTGTACTATTATTTTTGTCCTTCTAAAGCATTTCGCTCGTCCATTTTGTCTCGCCTGACTAGACCCGCCCGAGTCGGTGGCACTCACGACCCAGGACAAAATGATGGAGAACCAAACCACTGAGCTGACTTGCCGAGCTAAGGGCGGCAACCCGCTGCCAGGAATTTCTTGGTTCTTTGGTGAGTCGCACAAGAACAGGAGAACTACTAGAACTCGATTCCGCGATCGGAATTCAGCAAAGCTATCGCATTTCAGACCATCAGCGAATTCTGGAAAATGTGACCCAGATGAAAAACGGGCAGGAGGTGACATCCAAGCTGAGAATGATTTTAACCCGTCGGGACAGCAACAAAACCATATTGTGAGTGCCATTGTGATTTGGGACCTGGAGGTCCGTAAAAAATCATTGCAAACCCTATAAACCGCAGCTGCCGAGCCAACACCATGAACATCGAGCGGGGCATTCGGAGCAACATCATTCAGCTGGACGTCATGTGTGAGTAAAACTAAAAAGTAGCTTAAAATTCTTGCCTTGCTACTTGTTAGTAAGCGAACCCTCCCACGTGTCGTACGCAGTTCCCGCGGAGCTTCTGCCCATCCGGCTCAGTACCGACCGGGCCGATCCCAGCGGACCGAAAGCTGGCGACCAGCTCGAGGCGGTCTGCGACGCCCTCGGCTCTAATCCGCGCACCATCTTCTTCTGGTACATCAGTCACTGCAAGCAGCGCGGCGGCCCAGACGGCTCCAAGACCTGCCTGCGGCTGCTAGACGACCACGAGAGAGTCCGCCTTACCTCCGTCGCTGACGAGCTCCACTGGGTCAGCCAGGCGCCGCGGAGAGGCTTCGACAGCCGCAGTCGCGTCCGCTTCCGCTTGACGCCAGAGCATCACCTGGCCAGCCTGTACTGCGAGACCACCAACGCAGCCTACTACAGCACCGCCAGGAGACAGGTGTGCTGTAATGTACTTTTTGTAGGGTTAGAGAGTTGACTAAACTCTTGATATGCAGAGTCCTGACCGACAGAAATTGCACAGGACAGACAGGGAGTCTTGTTTCCCACTATCGCATTCCGTACTCCCGCTGCAGTCAGATTTCCTACTCTTGCTCCCAGGTAAACGCCACTCTGATGGTGCGTCATCGGCCCTACTTTCAAGGCCTCGCATCCCCGCTGACGGTGACGGCCGGCCAGAAGGAGCTGCTGCCGCTGACGGTGCTCGCCAATCCGCCCGTTCAGCCGGGAAGCCTTCGAGTTGTCCGACAGCGCGGCGACGGCGGAACTTCCGGGAGCGCCACAGCGGCGGGAAGCGGCGCGGTCAGCTACCGGGATGGCGGCTTGCTTTTCAACCAGCCCAGTCTGGACGACGCGGGGCCGTACTGGATCGAGGCCCGCAACGAGATTGGCGTCGGCAGGTCCGACTTCGCTGTGGAGGTTCGGGCGCCTGCACGGATCGTTGAGCTGGAGGTGAACCGAACTGGGATTGGCGGCTTCTGATTAGGGAGGGGCTGCTTGGTCCTCAGTTGGGGCGGCTTCTGGTTAGGGAGGGGCTGCTTGGTCCTCAGTTGGGACGGCTTCTGGTTAGGAGGGACTGCTTGGTCCTCAGTTGGGGCGGCTTCTGGTTAGGAGGGACTGCTTGGTCCTCAGTTGGGGCGGCTTCTGGTTAGGGAGGGGCTGCTTGGTCCTCAGTTGGGACGGCTTCTGGTTAGGGAGGGACTGCTTGGTCCTCAGTTGGGGCGGCTTCTGGTTAGGGAGGGACTGCTTGGTCCTCAGTTGGGACGGCTTCTGGCTAGGAGCTGCATGCTCGCCCAAGGCAAGGAGCATGACTGTACACACGGGTTCCCCTCAATCCCGCAGGTGCTGGAGGCGGACTTGCGCGTGCCACCCAGCCATTATTTCTTCCGTCAGCCGCTGAAAAGCAGCTTGAAAATCCACGGCCGCCTGGTGGCCTCTCCGCTGCCGCCGTTGAGCTCGGAGGCTGGCGGCAGCGGCGGCTGGGTGAAGTGGCAGCTGCCCGGAGGCGGCTCCCTCGCCTGCTACGATCCAGCGTCCGACGCCTACAACTTCCGCTGCTGGCCGGACGCCAGCCATCAGGTTTGTCACGAATCGGACAGCGCCAAGCTACGTCCGCTATTCAACAGCGATGCATTCATAAATTTTGCAGTGATAAATGGAGTTATTAAGGATAATTGGTTGTGCAATGAGTGTTTATTGCATATCACAAAGGATAATAGTTCATACATTAATCGTGGATGAGTTGTTGGAGAGTAAGGAATCAAAAGCTGGGCAAAAAGCAAATCTTTGCTGCCAAATTCGCTTACCGTAGAAATCTGAGAGAATTAGCGCTGTTCAGTAACAATTTCAAACTCTCAAAAAATCTATGAGTCGGACCCCTTGCTCCGCTTTTAATTCGCAAGTCCAAAAGCTGAAATATTGGGAATTTAGCAGCTCGGCCTCCAGCAAAATTTGCTGGAGTTTTGGGTATTGAGTTCTTTTACTTTGTCCACGAGTTGTCCACAAATTGTCCACGAGTTGTCCACAAATTGTCCACGAGTTGTCCACAAGTTGTCCACAAGTTGTCCACGAGTTGTCCACAAATTGTCCACGAGTAATTCATCCACGGCAACCCGTCAACCACCCCAGAAGTCGGCCACTCTCAGGCTGGAAGTCCTGCGGCTCTCCGACTCCACAACAGGCGAGCACCGCCTGGAAGCCAGCAACGGGCTGGGAGGCGTGGCCAGCCGCGCGCTGTTCCTGTACCCGCTGGGGCCGCCGCAGGTGACCGCCCAGCAGCTCCGGGTGGCCGTGCAGGCCGGCCAAAACGCCAGCCTGGCCTGCAGTCTCACCGGAGCGCCGCCGATTGACGTCGCCTGGCGCCGCCTCGTAAAAGACGGCAAATTCGCTGACCTGGCGCCCGAAAGCCGGGTGCGCCAGCGCCACTGGAACCTGACCGGCGACCTTGCTCGGGGGGTCGCCGTCCTGACGCTGACCTCGGTGGCCACTCCGGAGGATCTGGGGGTGTACAGGTTGGTCTTTTAGGTGGTTGCAGCGGCAATCTCTGTAGGAAATTTAAGTAACCAGATAACTTCCGCTCTCCGATCGCAGGTGCGAGGCCACCTCACCGTACGGCGCTGCCAGTGCAGACATCAATGTCACCGTGACGTCGCCACCGGAGCCCCCCAGCCGCCTGCGGCTGGTGAATGTCACTACCGGACTCGAAGGTGGTAGGGCGTCAGCGCTGCTGACCTGGCGGCCGGGCCATAACGGAGGCGCGCCGCAGACTTTCACCGTGAGCTGCCGGCCAGCTGACGACCAGCGACAGCAATTCACCACCTACGACATTGTGGAGCCGGACAGCTCGGGGCGGGATATGCTGTTCCGGCTGCCGGGTGAGACAAGCAGACAGACAGACAGACAGACAGACAGACAGACAGACAGACAGACAGACAGACAGACAGACAGACAGACAGACAGACAGACAGACAGACAGACAGACAGACAGACAGACAGACAGACAGACAGACAGACAGACAGACAGACAGACAGACAGACAGACAGACAGACAGACAGACAGACAGACAGACAGACAGACAGACAGACAGACAGACAGACAGACAGACAGACAGACAGACAGACAGACATAAATACAGAGACAGACAGACAGACAGACAGACAGACGGGGACAAGCAGCCCCGAATTGCTTTTACAGATCTGAAGCCGTCAACGAACTACGAAATAACTCTTGCAACTCGCAACAAGCTCTACCCGGAGACCACTGTAACATTGCCGTCTGTAATCTTCATCTCCATACCATGTGAGGCTTTGAACTGCTTCAATAATAGCTCCTTTGCCAAGTGTAGCCGCGAATGTTTTTAAAGCCCCGCAATTGTCCGTCCCGCCATCGTCTAGTCGATCCGAATAGCGAGAGGCCGAGTCGCGAGCGGAAGCTGGACGCGTACGATGAGGCTGGCAGCCGGAACCTGCTCGTAGCCGGCTGCGGCCTGGCTGTGCTGGCTGTGCTGGCGCTCAACCTTGTCTGCGTGCTTTACCTAGTGAGGCGAAGGAAGCTGCGCTCTCCATCTGAAGCGTCTCAGTCCACGCCGCCCTCACAGCAGCCGCCAGCTGCAGGACCGCAACTAACAACGACGCCACCGTTGACCACAGTGGCGCACCTAGAACGCGGCGTACCTGTGCACCTGTGCCAGCACCAGCACCAGCAACAGCACCAGCCAGCCAAGCAGCAGCCTCACCTACACAACGAATACGTGCATCAGTTTCAGCGCCACCAGCAGAATGAGTTCAGGAGGCAGCAACCAAACCAGTCGCTGATGCAGCAGCCGTACGGCCTGTCCAGCGTGCTGTGATTTTCTTGTTAAAACGAAGCCACTTGTGCATGAGGCGCTGCTACTCAGCTTGAGTTGTTTCATTCTTAGATTTCGAAAATTCGAAGTTAATTTGTAATATCGCTGCTTTTTCACTTTAGAAGCAACCACTTGTAAATGTAAGGCTTTCGCTTCCAGCAAACGTTATATATAGGGATTGCAAAATCCCGGATTTTTGTGATCCCGGGATCCCGATTTTGGCCAATCCCGGGATTGAATCCCGGGATCAGAATAATACAGATTTTTATGCTTCTAGGTTGAAATTTTAAGGCAAAATATGCGCTAAACGCTTTTTTGCTTACTTTTTATATTTTTATAGAGATAATGATCTATTTGTAGATGATAAACAGCATTATCTTGTGACCTATTAAAGTAAGTAGTATAAATGTACTAATTAGTAGTAAAGAAGCAAATCATATCAAAATTTAAATTGGAATTCATTTCACATTTAAATCTGTGATGCGGGGTTTAAAAAGGTGCCACACGACGTGAGGCAATTAACGGAAATTAGCGCAGTATAATAAACTAGTTGTGGGCCTAATTATGTTTAATATTACAGCACTTTTTGTAAAAACATTAACAAAAATTAGTCTCGGGATTTGGGGTCCCGGGATCCCGGGATTGCAATCCCTAGTTATATATGCTGTTATTGCTGTAGTTACATTCAGAATATATAGGTAAAGGGTCTTAGTCTTACTAGCAGCTTTCCCTTAGAAAGAAGTCATTTTTTTCTACGAGCATATATGAATACTCAGCAACAGTCAAAAGTTCCACCCCACTAAGCGAGATGATTTTTTCACTTATTGCGAGTGACGCAACATACGGCACGCGCAAAGCTTATTGCCACTTGGGGGTGGCTTGGGTCTGCTTAATGGTCCAGGAGGACAACGCGCCGCCACACCAAGCCGATGCTGTCAGTCAACCGAAAGAACAGCTACAGCTGCGCACTCTGCGCTGGCCTTCCCGGTCCCCAGACATGAATCCCATCGAGCATGTCTGGGGACTTCCTAAAACGCAACATTCGAAAATACAATCCACCATGCATTTTGCGGAGAGCTCTGCGTCATGCCATTGAAAACGCTTCGGAGCAGCTTCCCCAGGACTTTCTGCGCCGCCTCATCCTTGGGATGCCCCGCAGAGTCGCCGCACTTCTGCGTGCGAGGGGATCCTACACACATCGCGATTCTAACTGAATATTGCATAAAAAATTTAAGATTTTGCGACTGACGTTTACTACGAGTATTGATATTCAATCAACTTTCCTTTCCTCGCGGCGGCTTTATAGTTGCGTAACCTGAGGGTTGAATTGTGAGTGTGAAGTTTTCGCAATTTGGAGGATGGAACTTTTGAATGTTGCTGAGTATACTTTTTTTGACATCTGCAGCCCCAACTTATGTCTCCACCAGCTCCAGTTTATCGCCTGTGCGGGTGAGATGGTCGGGACTATCGATTTTATGGTTGGCCTCTCTATAGCTCCGCCCCACTTTATCGCCTGTCCGTGTGGGATGGCCGGGACTATCGATTTTGTGATGGGCCTCTCTATACCTCCACCCCACTTTATCGCCTGTGCGTGTGGGGTGGTCGGGACTATCGATTTTGTGATGGGCCTCTCTATACCTCCGCCCCACATTATCGCCTGTCCGTGTGGGATGGCCGGGACTATCGATTTTGTGATGGGCCTCTCTATACTATACCTCCGCCCCAGTTTATCGCCTGTGCGGGTGGGATGGCCGGGACTATCGATTTTATGGTTGGCCTCTCTATAGCTCCGCCCCAATTTATCGCCTGTGCGTGTGGTGGTCAGGACTATCGATTTTATGATTGGGCTCTCTATACCCCCGCCCCACTTCCATGGGGTCCACCCCAACTGCCAGCCGACAACTGCCAGCCGGAAAACTGCCAGCCGACAATTGCCAGTCGACAATTGCCAGCCGAGAAAATTGCCAGCGAGAAAAACGCTAGATGTACGCCAGACAAAGCGTTTGTACGCCGGAATTTTCCGGCGTATACTACACCTTCCGCAATATGGCATTCAGGATCTAGCTAGAAAGTAGACAGCTTTGTTTACTATTTATTAAATTAGTTAATTATTCAGCAAAAACAGGTTGCCATTGCATTGTTACAGAAATCAGTTAGCCTAGCTACAAGTTGTTTTGTTTTATCGCCAACAAAAGTTTGTAAGCTTAGTGCGGCATGTGCGCGAATCAGAGCTGGCAACTTTCGGCTCCTGCACGAACATCTTGGTTCAAATTTTGTATTTTAGGTAGCCTTTGCTCTTTCTTTGAAAGCTTTATTTAAGTAAAGTAATTTAATAGACTTTTCTAGGATTGCGTCATATAGCAATCGCAATCGCAAATTAAATAATAAAGTAAATGAACTTTCAATACAAAAATATTTACAATAGGCATTACAGAATGCCTTCTCCTTCACATATATACTTCTAATGGAAATCTGAAAAAAAATAGGGAAGGGAAGGGCGACATTTAATGCTACCCCACAAGCCTTTTGCTAGCCAAACAGTTTCGTGCTTTTTACTTAGCTAATAAGTAGGCTACAGTAGATTCAATTAGGTAGAGCTTGTCGGCTGGCAGTTTTCGGCTGGCAGTTTTCCGGCTGGCAGTTTTCTTGGCTGGCAATTGTCGGCTGGCAGTTGTCGGCTGGCAGTTTTCCAGCTGGCAGTTTTCTCGGCTGGCAATTGTCGGCTGGCAGTTGTCGGCTGGCAGTTGTCGACTGGCAACTGTCGGCTGGCAGTTTTCTCGGCTGGCAATTGTCGGCTGGCAGTTGTCGGCTGGCAGTTGTCGGCTGGCAGTTGTCGAATGGCAACTGTCGGCTGGCAGTTTTCTCGGCTGGCAGTTCTCGGCTGGCAATTGTCGGCTGGCAGTTGTCGACTGGCAACTGTCGGCTGGCAGTTTTCTCGGCTGGCAATTGTCGGCTGGCAATTGTCGGCTGGCAGTTGTCGACTGGCAACTGTCGGCTGGCAGTTTTCTCGGCTGGCAATTGTCGGCTGGCAGTTGGGGTGCTCCCCTTCCATGTGCATTAGCCACTGAGACTCTGGTCTGCATGAATTTGCAATGCAAGTTTTTCAAAAAATTGTTCATTTAGCTGTGCACTCTGATTTTTTGTAAACTCAGCAACAGTCAAAAGTTCCACCTGTACAAATCACGCTTACTTAGAGAGAAAACTGCATTTAAAAAGTAATGCACAAAAAAGGTAAATAAAATTATCTTTGCTTGGTAGTTGGAACTTTTGACTGTTGTTGGGCATTTTTTCAATGCGATTGCAGGCTGCCGAATATCCCACAGTTGAAAGACACCCATATTTTCCTATTTCATTCTTCGCAAATTTCAGTTTCAGTTGTCTGTTGCAGCAATCAGTAAACCGCTTTGCTAAACTTCACGCTTGTAGTAAAAATTTTGCTTCAAGAGACTCCATGAGAATAATTTTGCTTCCGGTGTGGAAGCACCCGAATTTGCGTGGATTGTTCTTCGAAATTAAAAAATAACCAGAAGCTTCGATTAAATGGTTGATAGGGATTACGAGCCGTAAATTTTTCCTGCTCTTGATTTTTTATTCTTTTTATTTATTTATGCATAACGTGCAACAGCTCAGCAATTTTTTGTTACAGCCTACTGTTAGTAGTACAACTTGAAGCTAAGCATAAACATACACTATGTTTAAACTGAGAGCTGCAGTCCCAATACTATACAGTATTTCGCACAGTTTGGCTTTGAAATCACATTGCTAGAGCAATTAAATTGTTCACATGAGGTCTCTCGTTTCGGACCACCTTTTATCAGCAGCTTTTAACCTCGAATGCATTAAGAATTTTTTGTTGCAAATGTAAAGAGAGATGAATAGACAATGGCGCCCAGGCTTGAACAGCCCCAGCAATGCGAGCCAGGTGTGTGGCCTGGCCTGCCTGCTATCGCAGCAGAAGTAGGGTGGAAACCTTTTAAAAATAGAAACTAGAAATAGCATCGACAATAAAACCGACCGAAATTGGCCTTCTGACGTACTTGGAGATCTGACCCAGCTCGGAAACAGGACAAAAAAGGTCAACTTATAATGCGAATTCTGGGTGAGAGTAGAGTACAATAGAATAGAGTAGAGTAAAACAGAGTAGATTGTAGATTAGATTGTAGATTAGATTAGAGTAGAGTAGAGTAGAGTAGAGTAAAGTAGAATAGAGTAGAAAATAGAGTAGAGTAGACGTAGCGAGGAGTAGAGAATTGGAAACCACGAACGCACAGAAGAATCAAAAAGTGCTATTAAGCCTTCCAAAAGAACACAGAACAAGTAACTGACTGGTGGAAGCGGCAAAGTAAAAAAACAGTTTTTAGGCAAGACGCATCACGCAAGCGCTGCCGCCCACGCGCCATGTCACGATGCTGGGGCGCAGGCGGGGGGGGGCTCAGTAACTCAGCCGAGCTGGGGCAAAAATCCCTTCTCAAATGCAGGACCAACAGGTAGGAAACGGGGCCGGCCGGGTTAAGCCGGGGCGGGGGGGGCATGCGCAGACTGCGGATCCGATAAGCGGATCAGGGATAAAATAGCAGCCAGGCCCAGCCATCGCGGCTGTCGGCTGATCAGCAGCACTTCAGTTTCGCCTGGAATGGCATTTAGGACTGGAGCAGGCTGAAGTGCCTGCCAAGTCTGCTCTGATCGGCAGTTGTCGGCCGGGTGCGGTCCCGGCAACTCGGCTGGCGCGTGCTTGACGAACTGTGGCAGGAGTGCGATGAGCTTGCAGAGATTAGAGGGGGATCTGGGGAGATGAGAGAGGGGATCTGGGGAGATGAGAGAGGGGATCTGGGGTGATGAGAGAGGGGGTCTGGAGAGATTAGAGGGGGGTCTGGGGTGTAAGAGAGGGGATCTGGGGAGATTAGAGGGGGGTCTGGGGTGATGAGAGAGGGGGTCTGGGGAGATTAGAGGGGGGTCTGGGGTGATGAGAGAGGGATCTGGGGAGATGAGAGAGGGGATCTGGGGAGATGAGAGAGGGGATCTGGGGTGATGAGAGAGGGGATCTGGGGTGATGAGAGGGGATCTGGGGAGATGAGAGAGGGGATCTGGAGAGATAAGAGAGGGGATCTGGGGAGATGAGAGAGGGGATCTGGGGAGATGAGAGAGGGGATCTGGGGTGATGAGAGAGGGGATCTGGAGAGATGAGAGAGGGGATCTGGAGAGATGAGAGAGGGAGTCTGGGGTGATGAGAGAGGGGATCTGGGGAGATGAGAGAGGGGATCTGGAGAGATGAGAGAGGGGATCTGGGGTGATGAGAGAGGGGATCTGGGGAGATGAGAGAGGGGATCTGGGGTGATGAGAGAGGGGATCTGGGGAGATGAGAGAGGGGATCTGGAGAGATGAGAGAGGGGATCTGGAGAGATGAGAGAGGGGATCTGGGGAGATGAGAGAGGGGATCTGGGGTGATGAGAGAGGGGATCTGGGGAGATGAGAGAGGGGATCTGGAGAGATGAGAGAGGGGATCTGGGGAGATGAGAGAGGGGATCTGGGGTGATGAGAGAGGGGATCTGGAGAGATGAGAGAGGGGATCTGGAGAGATGAGAGAGGGAGTCTGGGGTGATGAGAGAGGGGATCTGGGGAGATGAGAGAGGGGATCTGGAGAGATGAGAGAGGGGATCTGGGGTGATGAGAGAGGGGATCTGGGGAGATGAGAGAGGGGATCTGGGGTGATGAGAGAGGGGATCTGGGGAGATGAGAGAGGGGATCTGGAGAGATGAGAGAGGGGATCTGGAGAGATGAGAGAGGGGATCTGGGGAGATGAGAGAGGGGATCTGGGGTGATGAGAGAGGGGATCTGGGGAGATGAGAGAGGGGATCTGGAGAGATGAGAGAGGGGATCTGGGGAGATGAGAGAGGGGATCTGGGGAGATGAGAGAGGGGATCTGGGGTGATGAGAGAGGGGATCTGGGGAGATGAGAGAGGGGATCTGGAGAGATGAGAGAGGGGATCTGGGGTGATGAGAGAGGGGATCTGGGGAGATGAGAGAGGGGATCTGGGGAGATGAGAGAGGGGATCTGGGGAGATGAGAGAGGGGATCTGGGGAGATGAGAGAGGGGATCTGGAGAGATGAGAGAGGGGATCTGGGGTGATGAGAGAGGGGATCTGGGGAGATGAGAGAGGGGATCTGGGGTGATGAGAGAGGGGATCTGGGGAGATTAGAGGGGGGTCTGGGGTGATGAGAGAGGGGGTCTGGGGAGATTAGAGGGGGGTCTGGGGTGATGAGAGAGGGATCTGGGGAGATGAGAGAGGGGATCTGGGGAGATGAGAGAGGGGATCTGGGGTGATGAGAGAGGGGATCTGGGGTGATGAGAGAGGGGATCTGGGGAGATTAGAGGGGGTCTGGGGTGATGAGAGAGGGGGTCTGGGGAGATTAGAGGGGGTCTGGGGTGATGAGAGAGGGATCTGGGGAGATGAGAGAGGGGATCTGGGGAGATGAGAGAGGGGATCTGGGGTGATGAGAGAGGGGATCTGGGGTGATGAGTGGGGATCTGGGGAGATGAGAGAGGGGATCTGGAGAGATAAGAGAGGGGATCTGGGGAGATGAGAGAGGGGGTCTGGGGAGATTAGAGGGGGGTCTGGGGTAATGAGAGAGGGATCTGGGGAGATGAGAGAGGGGATCTGGGGAGATGAGAGAGGGGATCTGGGGTGATGAGAGAGGGGATCTGGGGTGATGAGAGGGGATCTGGGGAGATGAGAGAGGGGATCTGGAGAGATAAGAGAGGGGATCTGGGGAGATGAGAGAGGGGGTCTGGGGAGATGAGAGAGGGGATCTGGGGTGATGAGAGAGGGGATCTGGGGAGATGAGAGAGGGGATCTGGAGAGATAAGAGAGGGGATCTGGGGAGATGAGAGAAGGGATCTGGGGAGATGAGAGAGGGGATCTGGAGAGATGAGAGAGGGGATCTGGGGAGATGAGAGAGGGGATCTGGGGAGATGAGAGAGGGGATCTGGGGTGATGAGAGAGGGGATCTGGGGAGATGAGAGAGGGGATCTGGAGAGATGAGAGAGGGGATCTAAGGTGATGAGAGAGGGGATCTGGGGAGATGAGAGAGGGGATCTGGGGTGATGAGAGAGGGGATCTGGGGAGATGAGAGAGGGGATCTGGGGTGATGAGAGAGGGGATCTGGGGAGATTAGAGGGGGTCTGGGGTGATGAGAGAGGGGGTCTGGGGAGATTAGAGGGGGTCTGGGGTGATGAGAGAGGGATCTGGGGAGATGAGAGAGGGGATCTGGGGAGATGAGAGAGGGGATCTGGGGTGATGAGAGAGGGGATCTGGGGTGATGAGAGGGGATCTAGGGAGATGAGAGAGGGGATCTGGAGAGATAAGAGAGGGGATCTGGGGAGATGAGAGAGGGGATCTGGGGAGATGAGAGAGGGGATCTGGGGTGATGAGAGAGGGGATCTGGGGAGATGAGAGAGGGGATCTGGAGAGATAAGAGAGGGGATCTGGGGAGATGAGAGAGGGGATCTGGGGAGATGAGAGAGGGGATCTGGAGAGATGAGAGAGGGGATCTGGGGAGATGAGAGAGGGGATCTGGGGTGATGAGAGAGGGGATCTGGGGAGATGAGAGAGGGGATCTGGAGAGATGAGAGAGGGGATCTGGGGTGATGAGAGAGGGGATCTGGGGAGATGAGAGAGGGGATCTGGGAGATGAGAGAGGGGGTCTGGGGTGATGAGAGAGGGGATCTGGGGAGATGAGAGAGGGGATCTGGGGTGATGAGAGAGGGGATCTGGAGAGATGAGAGAGGGGATCTGGAGAGATGAGAGAGGGGATCTGGGGTGATGAGAGAGGGGATCTGGGGAGATGAGAGAGGGGATCTGGAGAGATGAGAGAGGGGATCTGGGGTGATGAGAGAGGGGATCTGGGGAGATGAGAGAGGGGATCTGGGGTGATGAGAGAGGGGATCTGGGGAGATGAGAGAGGGGATCTGGAGAGATGAGAGAGGGGATCTGGAGAGATGAGAGAGGGGATCTGGGGAGATGAGAGAGGGGATCTGGGGTGATGAGAGAGGGGATCTGGGGAGATGAGAGAGGGGATCTGGAGAGATGAGAGAGGGGATCTGGGGAGATGAGAGAGGGGATCTGGGGAGATGAGAGAGGGGATCTGGGGTGATGAGAGAGGGGATCTGGGGAGATGAGAGAGGGGATCTGGAGAGATGAGAGAGGGGATCTGGGGTGATGAGAGAGGGGATCTGGGGAGATGAGAGAGGGGATCTGGGGTGATGAGAGAGGGGATCTGGGGAGATGAGAGAGGGGATCTGGGGTGATGAGAGAGGGGATCTGGGGAGATTAGAGGGGGGTCTGGGGTGATGAGAGAGGGGGTCTGGGGAGATTAGAGGGGGGTCTGGGGTGATGAGAGAGGGATCTGGGGAGATGAGAGAGGGGATCTGGGGAGATGAGAGAGGGGATCTGGGGTGATGAGAGAGGGGATCTGGGGTGATGAGAGGGGATCTGGGGAGATGAGAGAGGGGATCTGGAGAGATAAGAGAGGGGATCTGGGGAGATGAGAGAGGGGATCTGGGGAGATGAGAGAGGGGATCTGGGGTGATGAGAGAGGGGATCTGGGGAGATGAGAGAGGGGATCTGGAGAGATAAGAGAGGGGATCTGGGGAGATGAGAGAGGGGATCTGGGGAGATGAGAGAGGGGATCTGGAGAGATGAGAGAGGGGATCTGGGGAGATGAGAGAGGGGATCTGGGGTGATGAGAGAGGGGATCTGGGGAGATGAGAGAGGGGATCTGGAGAGATGAGAGAGGGGATCTGGGGTGATGAGAGAGGGGATCTGGGGAGATGAGAGAGGGGATCTGGGGAGATGAGAGAGGGGGTCTGGGGTGATGAGAGAGGGGATCTGGGGAGATGAGAGAGGGGATCTGGGGTGATGAGAGAGGGGATCTGGAGAGATGAGAGAGGGGATCTGGAGAGATGAGAGAGGGAGTCTGGGGTGATGAGAGAGGGGATCTGGGGAGATGAGAGAGGGGATCTGGAGAGATGAGAGAGGGGATCTGGGGTGATGAGAGAGGGGATCTGGGGTGATGAGAGAGGGGATCTGGGGAGATGAGAGAGGGGATCTGGAGAGATGAGAGAGGGGATCTGGAGAGATGAGAGAGGGGATCTGGGGAGATGAGAGAGGGGATCTGGGGTGATGAGAGAGGGGATCTGGGGTGATGAGAGAGGGGATCTGGGGAGATGAGAGAGAGGATCTGGGGAGATGAGAGAGGGGATCTGGGGAGATGAGAGAGGGGATCTGGGGTGATGAGAGAGGGGATCTGGGGTGATGAGAGAGGGGATCTGGGGTGATGAGAGAGGGGATCTGGGGAGATGAGAGAGGGGATCTGGAGAGATAAGAGAGGGGATCTGGGGAGATGAGAGAGGGGATCTGGGGAGATGAGAGAGGGGATCTGGAGAGATGAGAGAGGGGATCTGGGGAGATGAGAGAGGGGATCTGGAGAGATGAGAGAGGGAGTCTGGGGTGATGAGAGAGGGGATCTGGAGAGATGAGAGAGGGGATCTAGAGAGATGACAGAGGGGATCTGGGGAGATGAGAGAGGGGATCTGGAGAGATGAGAGAGGGAATCTGGAGAGATGAGAGAGGGAGTCTGGGGTGATGAGAGAGGGGATCTGGAGAGATGAGAGAGGGGATCTGGGGAGATGAGAGAGGGGATCTGGAGAGATGAGAGAGGGAGTCTGGGGAGATGAGAATCTGGGGAGATGAGAATCTGGGGAGATGAGAATCTGGGGAGATGAGAATCTGGGGAGATGAGAATCTGGGGAGATGAGAATCTGGGGAGATGAGAATCTGGGGAGATGAGAATCTGGGGAGATGAGAATCTGGGGAGATGAGAATCTGGGGAGATGAGAATCTGGGGAGATGAGAATCTGGGGAGATGAGAATCTGGGGAGATGAGAATCTGGGGAGATGAGAATCTGGGGAGATGAGAATCTGGGGAGATGAGAATCTGGGGAGATGAGAATCTGGGGAGATGAGAATCTGGGGAGATGAGAATCTGGGGAGATGAGAATCTGGGGAGATGAGAATCTGGGGAGATGAGAATCTGGGGAGATGAGAATCTGGGGAGATGAGAATCTGGGGAGATGAGAATCTGGGGAGATGAGAATCTGGGGAGATGAGAATCTGGGGAGATGAGAATCTGGGGAGATGAGAATCTGGGGAGATGAGAATCTGGGGAGATGAGAATCTGGGGAGATGAGAATCTGGGGAGATGAGAATCTGGGGAGATGAGAATCTGGGGAGATGAGAATCTGGGGAGATGAGAATCTGGGGAGATAAGAATCTGGGGAGATGAGAATCTGGGGAGATGAGAATCTGGGGAGATGAGAATCTGGGGAGATGAGAATCTGGGGAGATGAGAATCTGGGGAGATGAGAATCTGGGGAGATGAGAATCTGGGGAGATGAGAATCTGGGGAGATGAGAATCTGGGGAGATGAGAATCTGGGGAGATGAGAATCTGGGGAGATGAGAATCTGGGGAGATGAGAATCTGGGGAGATAAGAATCTGGGGAGATGAGAATCTGGGGAGATGAGAATCTGAGGAGATGAGAATCTGGGGAGATGAGAATCTGGGGAGATGAGAAAGGATCTGAGGATTTGAGAAGGCTAATTAATCTAGAAATTTGAGTAAAAGGCTATGACTGGGCTGAGAAGCTGCAATCTGAGGATGAAGGAGGCGACAAATCCGGGCTGCTGGCATTAAAGGAAGCAGAACTGCAAAGCCTGAAAAGGATTCGGGAGAGACAAAGAAGACAGGAAGCACTATCAGGATAAAAGGGGAGTTGGATTTAGAAAAAACAGGCCGGGAAACGTGCTTTGAGTGAAAGGGGAAGCGGGTCTATTTATAGCGGCCTCGGCAAGCAGGGGCCAGATCCGGATGGAGCCCCGATCTGCCAGCTGCCAAGGCGGCGAGCGAATTCCCAAAATGGCAACCGGATGGCTGGCCGCGGGTAAACAGGGCAGCAGGGACGGCAGGTATTGAAGGAAGCCCAGCTCGGGCAGAGCCTGTGGGCGAAGCCGAGCAGCCACCGGGCCCGCAACACCGCCTGCCTCCCCCCGCGCTTTGTCCGCCTGAGTGCTCGAGAATTTGCATTCCTGCCGCGCAGGCAAATTCTTTTTAATTACTAAATTGATTCGGCAACCCGAACAGCAACAGTGGAAAACGGGGCAAAGTGCGGCGAGGGCGCAAAAGTTTCTTTAATCACGGCGGGGTGGGGAGGCAGGAAGTTCGACCGGGGAAGTCAAACAGGGGCCCGGCTGCTGCTAAAAATAGGGCGGACAAAGATTTCACGCCCTCGGCAGCTCGGCTAAGCCGCCACAGGCGAGCAAATCCCTTTTCCCACTATGGGGATTTTTTTGCAAAAGAGGGAGCACGAACTGGACCGGGAAGCTGCGAGCAGAAATTGATGCGGCTGGCTAAATTTAGCCAGAATCCGAGCTGCTCACGCGATCCGTTCCATCGCGGCCCGAGCTGTTGACGTGAGCAGTCGGGCCCGCCAGACCTGCTGAGGCCCAAGGCGCTGCCAGGTGAATGGCGGAGAGGTGGGGGGTGGATTAATAAAAAGCCTCGCTGACTCGAGCTGCCAGAATTTTGACTCTCCTAACCCGCTCCGAGGAGGGATTAATCCCCTCTCTAAGTTCGCCTCTCTCAGCAGGGGGTGCGCTCAGGTGAAAGTGAGCCGCAGGCTGTGCCTGCACCCCATCAACACTGGGAAAGGCGCTCGAGTAGCCGGCGGCAAAATCCCGTGACGTCAAACCGAGGCTCCCCAGCCGTCCCTCTGCACGGAATGCGGGGAAAACTTGGGCGGGAGAACAAGCCATGGGGGATCGACTTCCGCCCAGCAGTCGGGAGGACGGGCGCCCAAGTTGAGCGCCGCAGTGGCAGCCGAGAGGCGCGGTTGTGAAGCGACACCGGCCTGGGGTTTTGTTGCTTTGCTCCGCTGCCTTTTGTCTTCCTCGCACCCCTGTTTGCCCGTCTCTTATTTCAGCTCTTCCACGCGGACAATCAAGAGTCCGGCCCTGCCGGTGGATTGCAGAACTTTTGCACTGGCTCCGTTCCGCAGCAGCAGAAGTAGCGGGTAGTTGAAGAAGAAAAGAAGCGTTGCTAAACGTAGGAATAATGATGATGCTGTAAGCCGGGTATGACAGGCAGACATGACGCACTGCAGAGGGCTTGCGGAGGGCAATTAGCTGTCCGGCGGAACAGCAGCATTCCAATGGATGAGTGAGGGCCGTCGGGCCGGCACCGGCCAAGTTGCCACGGTGCCTCCCCGCAGTCCAGGCGCGTCAGCTTCATACTTTCGCTTCAGCTTCAAGCAGCAGCCGGCAAGTTTGAGAAACTAGCGGGGGGAGTGGCATGAATAGTGCATTAGCATTGTTGGCTGTTTATTAGGGAAGCTGAACACGCAAGGTAGGAAGTGCAGCAGGCATTGAATTGCAGGCGGAGCGCTGCGCGGCTACTGACGGATGAATGGCTCTTTGCTAGGGGTAGACGGGGAAGCAGACCTGGCAGGGTGGCAGCCGCGTCTTGCCTTGCTGCTTCTGTTCAGAAACTGCTACAGAGTCGGGGATCAACGGCGGCAAGGGGGATTGCAGCCAGTCAGTAAGGAATCTGGACCCCTCCCTCGATGAGGCGCACGGCGCAGCTGGGCCAATACAGGGAGGGAGGGAGGCAGGCAGAGGCGAAGTGAGCCCCCTCCGTCCGTTTAGTGTCTAGGAAGTGGGATTTCTGAGGAACTGGAGAGAGAGAGAGGTGGGATTAACGACCAGTCGCAAGCCAGCTAAAATTAGAAATCCCTGCCGGACCAGCGAGAGTGGGAGCGGCGCAGGGCGGTCAACACCGACTTGTCCCCTCTTACCCTGCCGCCTTTGCCGCTGCCGGCCTCGCCAGCCCGCGCTTCTCTTCCTTGGTCAAGTCCGCACGGCCCGGGGATGGGAGCGGGAGGGACAGAGCGGGAAGATGGGATTAGGGCAGAGCAGGGAGCAGGAGGCCTCGGAGACGAACAGGGAGGGCGGCTACGGAAGACGCTGGCTGGGGGATAAGGCAGGCCGCGGGCTCTAAATTTAGCCGGCCTGCGAGTGGGACGGGAGGGCAGACAGACGAGCGGCCGGGTCAGCACAGTGGAGGCCAGTCTAAATTTAGTCGATTCAGAAGCAAGCCAGTCCCGATTGTTGGATAAAAAATGAAAGCGAAGATTAACGCCGAGAAGACGGGTGTAAAATTTTTAACAGCTCGGACACAAAAGGGATCACGCGAACTGGCTGACAGTGTATTAAAGTGCAGTGTCTACCTCCGGCACAACAATAAATCCTTATAGTCAAAAAGTCAGTTCAAATATACTCTCGATCAATCAATTAATCAATCAAAAAACGTGGCGGACCGCGAAAGCGTGCAAGAGAAGTGTAGCAGAGAGAGAGCAGTTGTGGCGCCTTGGCTTGCGTGCACGGACAGTCAGGGATGAGGGGAGGGGCTGTACAAGGAGGGCTACAGCTACGCGGCCCGGGCGCCAGACACAAAAAAGCAGCTGATTGGACATTCACAAACACAAGCGGTGAACGGGCTGAGGGCAAAGCCTGACTGGCAAATTAGAGGGGTCAAAAGCTGAGCACAAAACAAGAGAGAATGCACACAGACTGCGCAACTATTCTGTACACAATATGTGCTGTGGCATCTGCGCTGACGAACACAAATCTATATATAAGCAGACAGACACATAAATAACCAGATGCGAAGGCGCCGCAGGCCTCCACACAACAGGAAATTTAAACGGGCGCTTGGGGTGCCGAATTTAGAACAGTTTCACAGAATCACTAACAGCAATAGCGGCACCAGGGCGCGCTGCCGCAGACTAGCTAGCTAAGGACGCACAATGGGGGAGCAGTTGGGACAATGGGCTGCGCTAAACTGGAACTCATGACGGCCTCGAGTTTATTGCTGCTAAATTTAGACTTAAAAAGCAACAATTCTGTTTAAATAAGATCCACTCGACTGAATTCAGGGTACAGAAATGGGATGAAATTTTCTGCCGCCCGGATCCGATGCGAGTTCAATAAGGGCTATTTTTAGCAGTTAAAAATAGGAATTATTGCCTGCCATATCTAATATGGCAATCAGTCCCAGACTGGAGTGACAGCGACTTAAAATAGTCACTTTTAGAATACAGTGAACATCCCGCACTCAGAGGGACCGCCCCCCTCTACACCCCGCACTCCGAGGGACCACCGCACACAGTCAGCGCCTGCAGCCGCCGCGTCGCCTCCTCGACGCTCATATCGATGGTGTCGGCGCTTGGCAGGCCGAGGCAGTCGCCCCAGAACTGGCGCTGCTGGCGGACCACCTGGTGGATGAGATCCACCGCATCCGGGTTGGGCCGCCGGTGCCTCTCGGCGTCGGACAGGGCGGGCTCGGGCTCGCCGAGTAGAACCCGGAGGCAGGCCTCCACACAGTCGGGCAGCGTGGCCAGGTCGTAGCCGCCCTCCAGTGCCAGCGCGATGCGGCCGCCGGGGGTGGCGCGGATAAGCTGGGCGGTGAGCTGGGCGAAGCCCTCGGGTGACAGGCAGTAGCCGCCGAGGTTCGACGGGTGCCCGCGGGCGGCGTCGAAGCCGGCGGAGACGAGCAGCAGCGTCGGGGAGAACTGGGCAACGACTGGCAGCACGATGGCGCGGAATGCGGCAAGGTACTCAGCGTCACCCATCACCTGCGGGATGGGGAGGGGTCAAGTGAGACTGGGAAGCTTGATGGAAGATAAGGGAGATTTATTACACTAGCTTCAATAGCATGGAAATTAGAGGGGCTGGCCAATACAGCCAACTCAACAGCAGGCTAATTAGCGAGGCTGGCCAATATAGCCAACTCAACAGCAGGCTAATTAGAGGGGCTGGCCAATACAGCCAACTCAACAGCAGGCTAATTAGCGAGGCTGGCCAATATAGCCAACTCAACAGCAGGCTAATTAGAGGGGCTGGCCAATACAGCCAACTCAACAGCAGGCTAATTAGAGGGGCTGGCCAATACAGCCAATTCAACAGCAGGCTAATTAGAGGGGCTGGCCAATACAGCCAACTCAACAGCAGGCTAATTAGAGGGGCTGGCCAATACAGCCAATTCAACAGCAGGCTAATTAGAGGGGCTGGCCAATACAGCCAATTCAACAGCAGGCTAATTAGAGGGGCTGGCCAATACAGCAGACTAATTAGAGGGGCTCGCCACTATAGATAACCCAGCATGGACTCTGGAGGAGTCTCACCTGTCCAGACCAGGCGATGTTGATGTTGGTCCCCAGCCCGGGACCCTCGCCGATCTCCTCCACGGCGCCGGAGCCGGGGAAGAAGGCGCCGCCGTCGTAGCGGTGCAGCGAGATGTACAGCACGCTGGGGTCCGAGTAGAACACTGACTGCGTGCCGTTGCCGTGGTGGACGTCCCAGTCCACAATGCAGACACGGGCGGCCTGGCCGGAGCGGACCAGACTGCGGGCGGCGATGGCCACGGAGTTGAAGTAGCAGAAGCCCATGGCCTGCGAGTCCTCGGCGTGGTGGCCGGGCGGCCGGATGAGCGCCAAGCCGTTGCGGCAGTCGCCAAGCACGATGCGCTGGCAGAGCTCCAGCAGGACGCCGACGGCCAACCGGCAGGCCTGGGCGGTGCCGCCCTCGATCCACACCGTGTCCGTGTCAACGCCAAATCCGCCGCAGGGCAGCTGGGCGAACTTGAAGTTCAGCAGCAGGGCCGGGTCCAGGCGGGTACGCTGCGACGGCTGTGTGGCGTGCAGCACGCTGTACATCTCGCCGTGGCACAGGCGCAGCTCCTCGATGGTCGCCTTGCGGGACCTTTGGGGGCAAAGGAACGATATTATTGATTTTACTGTAGATCAACTTGTCCCAACTCCCAGATCTTCAATTTTCAACCACCCAACATCCCGGATCCTCAATTCTCAACCACCCAACATCCCGGATCCCCAACCGCCGCGCACTTACCGACAGCGCATGCAGCGAGCTGCCAGTCCCGTCTCGACCAGCCGCTGCCAGACCAGCTCCAGGCGGAGCGGGTTCTCCGGGTGCAGGCGGCTCTGGTTACACAGGCAGCGGTGCGCCAGCATGCCTTCATCGTAGGCCAACGCGGTGCCACTGGCAGCGGGCAGCAGGTCGTTCGGCCGCTCCTCGGCAATGGGAGACGGCAGCTGCATCAGCGGGGTGCTGCAGGCCCGCTCCAGCATCGCCAGGCCATCCTCTTCGGCCTCCTCGCGGATCTGAGGAGCAGCTCCGTGACTGGCGCAGCAGGGCGGAGGCACGGCGGAGCCAGGCGGCTGCGGGCCCGCGGGCGCATCGTCGGCGGAGCCGGACCGGTGCAGCACCTTCTGCCGCAGCTGCGCCTTCACCGCCGAGACGGGCATCGGCAGCGGCGCCGACCGGGTCCGGCTGAGCTGCTTGCCGGGCCGCCGGCGGGGCATCGACTCCGCGGGCCGGCAGAGGGCGGCGGGACCGCCAGCGCCGGCTGCTGCAGCGGCGGCGGCGGCGGCGGCAATGCTCAGGCGAGCTTTCAGGCCAGCCAAGTTGGGCAGCGAGGCGTGGCACTCCACCGACTGGCCGGAGGCACCGCTGGCAGCTGAGGAGACGGCGGTGGCTGTCGCTGCTGCTGGGGCGGCGGCGTTGCCGATGCCTGACCGCTCAAGAAGCGAGCGCAGCCGCCGCTTGGCCGTCCGGTCGAGCAGCGCGGCGCCCCGCTGGTGGCGCATGGCGGCCGTGCGGACTTTCAGGTTGGGCTCGGAGCTGGTCTTGCGCAGCGGGAAGTCCTTCAATGGGGATCCGGCCGGCAGTGGGAATGTGTGCTGCACCTGGTTGGGAATTTTCATTTCATATTTTCGTGCGAATCTGTCTCTGTCTATCTGGATAAGGGATTCTCGATCTCCCCCGGTTCCATCTGATCCTATATATGCACCGTCTCTCTGGAGCAGCCTTCACACCCTATCCAGCTGGCTAGCGAAGGTCGCACATAACCGGCAGCGCCCTACCTGCCAGCGGGTGGGCGGAGACCCGGCCGACTCAAAGCTGCTCTGCGGCGAGGCCCACTCCGGGGGCGAGTTTGACAGCTCCCTGTTGCGCTGCTTGTTGAGAATGACCTCCTGGAGGCGCTGGCGGACCTGCTTGTGCGACATGGCGGCTCCGCCTCCGGCGCTGCTTCCGCTGGGGCCGCCACCGACCCCACCGCCGCCAACACCAGCGCTGGCGTTGCTGCCGCCGCTGGCCACCTCGTCAAAGCTGTCCTGCCTGGCGAGGCCAGCAACGCGCAGGCGTGGATCGGCCTGCATGCCGGGCAGGTGGCTGAACGGGATGGGAAACGGCAGTGGTGGCACCGCGCCAGTCAGGAAAGGTGGCAGCGCCTCTGCACTGTTGCAGCCCAGGGGCAGCGGCCATCCGCTTATCGATCTTGGCTGCATTGGCGGAGGCTGGGGGTTCATCCCTGAGGTTGGAGGAGCAGTTTAGCTTTTCTTGTGCTATTGTGCATTGAAATGTATAAGTTAAAAAAACAGGAAACTAAATATGGGTACATTATTATATACATTATATTATAGACTATATATATATATATCAAAATAATCTATCATCTATCTATCTGTCATCTATATATCTAAACTAAGGATTAAATGCAAAAGCTATATACAACTTATAATTAACTAATGCTATATAGAATTTTTTTGTTAATCCAAAAATCTGTCAAAATCCAAAACATAACTTTTATATCTAAAGGCATACACTTTAAAAGTATGCCTTTGCAAATGTATTATATTAGAAATATTTAGAAAAATTGTATATATATAACTTTGTATTATATATAAAATTAATATAAATATTCTTATATTATCTACTTAGACTTTAAGCATATCACAGATGCTTTTTAAAAAGTATCTAGTTTTTTAACTCATTTATTAAGTATAGCAAAATTTGGTATCCTTATTTTGTGTCATTTAATAAATAGATTATTATATATCATAGTCATATATGCTCCTATAAAAGGTTGTCTCATATGCCTTATTGAAAGATAATTTAGATTTTTATTTCACATTTTTAACTACAACTATAATAGATATACATTTCTAATATAGGGTCTATGTTCATACTTATGAATGAGTCACTTGTTCCTATCCTATTTTTTTATATTATATGCACTTATGTTATTCATTTGCAAAATGTAATGTTATTTGTAATAGAGCCTTTAGACTAGTCTATATACCATAGTATAGGGTAATGGCTAGAGTTCCGGCACCAGAACCCATTTACTAATGGCTATGGATCCGGCAGTCTTCTATAGGCAGTTATCTACTAATGAAGTCTTTGAACATTAGAAGTGTCTTGTTTTGAATCTTATCATTTCATTTTGATCTCATCTTGAACAAAATCTCAATATCAACCACCTGTTAAAAGTAAAATGTTTCTGCTATATTATACCCATAAATGGCACTAGTGGAATACCACTGCCAGATTCATAGCCCTTAGAAAATGGGTTCCAGTTCCAGAACTCTAGCCATTGCCATAGTATAGTATAGTATAGTATATAGGTTTAATATTTGAGGACCTAAAAAGAAACTCTTGAATTGAAATAAAAATTGTTTTCAAGAGTATAATAATCTACTTTTAAGTTTTGATCTACAAGGTATAATAAAAAATGTACTTAAGTTTTGAGAAAGTTTAAAAATAGTAAAAATAGTTTGGTTGGCCTTATAAAATTACTATAGCCCATAGGCATAGCATAGAGCCTAAAAAATTATAGGCCTAAGTTGGCTACAGGCCTATGATCATCGAAATCAATAAATTAGGCTAAAATATCAAGTCATAGGCCTATGATCATATTATACAATACAATAAAATTAATAACTAGTCTTGAAAATAGGATATTTAAAAAAAATTTTTATTTTTAATAATTTTCAGAGTCACAAGCAATAATCATAAACAAAATCACAACTTTCTGTTTAATCAAGATGCAGCTTAAAGTTAAGGTTTAAAGTCAGGTAATATTATTACCTTCAATTACCTTCAAAAACTACACTGTGCTTTACATAGATTCAAATGGAATAACATCTATAATAAAGATACGCTATAAAGCAGTGAGTGAGCGCATGCAATTTATAGAAAAATACAAAGTTGACCTTATCCGTTACACATAAAAAAGTTCATTTGCAAAGACATATTTTTGTACGTTAGTTACATTTATATTTTAGGATTTAAAATAAACACAGACACGTCAAGCTATTTGCGTGAAGATGTAACAAGATATATATTGTTGATACTATTTGTTTTAACTAGTTTATTTTTTACGGCCTAAACTGTGTTCTATATTCTCTTTATTGCGATCAGATTTTCCTCAACCTTCCTAGTGCTCAGGGACGCACTATTGACGCACAGGGACGCTCAGGGAAACCTAATAAAAATGAAAGGGAGCCAAGCACATTTTAGCCTAAATACAAAGCCACGTACCCCCTCCGGCCTACTTTGGGTCGAAAATAGATAATATCTGTGGTCTCTACCTTCCAGAGTCCGTCCAAAGGAGTGTGTGAGCAACAGTAGTGATACTACAGTGGTCCTTAACTCCGCTCCCCTCCACAAATTCTTGGCTGCGCCAGTGCTGGCAGTGCTCAGGAAGGAATTAATAGAAGAAGACAAATTTCATTTTTTTCTGGTGCATATAAATTAAGCAAAAAACAAAACGTTTTATAATTTCCATCAAATAATAAAATTTTCTAAGTAGCTGCACACTACAACACAACTTAATTTCTCATTTTATTCTAGTTTTTTTAATAGCTAATTTTGTCAGTAAAGATTGCCTCTGCAACCGGCCCCGGTTTCACAGCGCTTCTCCGTTTCATCGACCTCTGAAATTTTCTATTGGAATGTATATATGTGATGACTGCACTGTAACGTGTATATGTACTGTAACTTTAATGTACCGTATACACTCGGAAATTCGCTGAAACTAAGAGCTTGACCGTATTTGACCCTGAACGTCAGAGAAAACTGCCTCGTATATTTTTTCTGTAATTATGTAATTTTGATGGCAGTAAAAGTACATATGCAAGTTATTCCGTGCAGTTCATGCGTTTCTAACTGATACGCTCGTAGTAGTCAATAATTTACAATAAAAATTACGAGAAACTGTGCATACATGTAAAACACATGGCTGCCGAAAGAACTATAAATCGAAAACTTTTGAACTATATCGAGAACTATAAATCGGAACCGAAAGCTTTTGAATACGATATAGTTACTTCACATGATCATTCCAATAATCTGATGTTTAGTTACGTTTGAGGTAAGGTAGCACGCTTTAGAACGCAAAGGAATATAAATTGAAAATCAACATAAGTTAAATTAACTTCTTTCGACGCGTTTCGGTCCAACAAGGACCATCTTCAGGGTCTGATGTATTTTTTTACTCACACACAACAACTTTTATGAGATAAAAAGAACAAACGTTTACTGTAATTATAACAGTGCGAGCGAAGGAGTTGCGGCCTCCGCTGCGCAGCCAGACTCGCTGAGAAACTCATCCGAAGACAACTCAAGCTCAATTCCCAGAAAGAAAGAAAACTACTAATGCAAATTCGAGGCTTCAAGCTAAAACTCAAAGAAAAGTTGAGCTTCCTGACCTACGCCGTGCTATCTCAACTCGTCTCACGAGCTGTGAAAGTCCAAGTCAAACAAGACAAGACGAGACTGGAGGCAAAATTGGGTAGACTACGAGCGTATGGCTCGAAAAGCAGACTAAGAGTCATGCCCCGAACCCACAACAGCAACGTCTACAATGTCTACAACGAGGACTCAGGCATCCGGTCTTACCACCCAAGCTCAACAAATTACATATCGCTGCTGAAATCGAGAGCACCGTGCGTAAGTGCCCCTCGCTTGGTAATGCTGGAGACAATGGGCCGCACCAACTTGATGAAAGATTTCCCATTTCCCATAGTGGTGCGGGCCATTTGCTCAAGGTGTTCTAAGTGAAGGCACTAACCTGATCAGTGTACTCTTTGCTCTTTGCTCTTTACTCTTTACTCTTTGCGTCGAAAGAAGTTCATTTATGTTGATTTTCACTTTTATATTCCTTAGATACATTTAGAGTGAAGATGCGCTGTTGCAGTTCCAGGTGTGTAATACAATAGTTATATGCCCGAACATTTGTTTGGTGCATAACAAACTTAAGGATCTTAAGCAGGCGTAAGCTTACGGGTGTACTTTTGAATCGAATTAGATTCTGATTTTCCATTATTTATGTGTAATAATTACAGGTCCAGTGTACACACCATTACCCGAGATGGGTTGACATTGAAAATTGTATTTTTCAAGCAGTCTCTGATTTTTTCAATAAAAGCTATCATTATTCCAATATCAGTCTATAAAAGGTGATTAAAACCAGTGATTAACCGTAATTAGTGTCTCGAGAATGGGTCAATGAGACTAATCTATTATCACTAAACAAAAACAAATAACCACGTCTGTTGAACCAAAAGGAAAAATCTAAATAGAATTGGGTAAACATCTGCACTAGATGAGGAAATGAAAATGAAAAACTATCATGGGACACCTGATTTCAGTTCTAAAGTCACATAAAAGCCAAAAGCTAAAATGAAAAAAATACACTGAGAGTAACAAATCTAAAGGTATCGGGTCCCTGCGTAGTCAGTTGAGTCAAGACATCAAGTGCCACTGAATGCAAGCAAGCTAAGTGAGCTGGGGGAGAGCCAAGTCGCTGAAGGCACACGGGAGTCACGGAGGCAACAGTCGCAAGTAGCATCAGTTCAAGGGAAATTCGATAGCATAAAAATGAGAAGTTAATGTATAATAAGAGATTATCAAGATTCTTGATACCAATCTAAAGGTAAAAATCAGAAGCAATGAGCTCTGCTTTACAAGGTAAGCTAGTGAACATTGCTAGCTACAGGACGAGCACTATTGAGCTCTGTTGCTCACTTAAGACCTGAAATGCGCTGTGATTTTGAAGACACGCAAACATCTGCTAGAAGAGGCTGCGCCCAGCAACTCAGCGAGGCGACGGCAGCGGCGGGAAGGCCAGCAGAGCGGGGTCGAATGGAAGGCAGCGGGGGTCGCACATCACCTGATGTTGATGACGCTGAGCAATACTCTGGTGAAGCTGCTGTTGCTGATGATGCTGCTGGGAAGCAGCCGCCGCGGCAGCTGCAAAGAGGGGTGCGAATTCCGACGAAGGCGGGGGCTGCGGCGCTCTGAACAGATGATGCTGCATCAGCTGCTGTCGCTGGTGATGGTGCGGCGATGGCGGAGGCTGCAGCGGCATCGCGGGGCGGCCGAAGGCGGCAAACGGATCCGGGCCAAAGGCGGCGCTGTGGCCGGCGAACTCGTGTGGCGATAGTGGCGGCTGCATCAGCGGGCCAAAGTGCGGAGGCGGCGGCTGCCTAGCGCTGCTGCAGCTGGCGGACTGCAGGTAGGCGAACTCGGCCAGGCGCGCTTGCTCCGCCTGCCAGGCGGCGGCGAGCATCTTCCGCTGCTGCTCCTCCGCCGCGGCTCCTACTGTCGAACGAGGTCGAGAAAGCGGCGCTGAAGTTGGCCAGGGCGATGCAGCCGGGACCGACGAAGAGGCGGGAGCGGCAGCGACAGGTCGACAGGTGGGCTGACGGCTGGAGTCGGCGCGGCTGGCCGTCGCGGGCGCCTGAAAATGCAGGTCGGTGCGGGCGCAGGAGTTGCGGCCTCCGCTGCGTAGCCAGACTCGCTGAAGGCAGCGGCCGCCGCTGCTGACGTGGGCGCCGGCCAGACGGCAGGGCAGAGGGGCCGGACTGCAGACAGGAGCTGGACGGGAGGGCGTCGGTGAAGGAGGCGTTGTGGACGAAGGCGGCGGCGGAGAGGGGGAATCGCGCCTGCTTGCTGTGCGCGAAGTGCTCGGGGGGTCATCGGAGGCAGCGATCGCTTCATCGATCGAGTTGTCACTGGAGCTGCTGCTGTCCTCGCTGCTTGAGCTGTCCGAGTCCTCGCGCTCACCTTCGGCGTCGCCGTCTACAGCGTCTGCGCCAGCGCCTGCCTCTGCAGTATGGGCGATGCTGGCGGCAGCGGTAGCTTCGGCTTTCACCGACGCCACCTCGTTGGCACCGTCGGTGTCATCTGCGCTGGCACCGGCGCGGGAGCTGTGGCAAGGCCGGTCCTCGCCGTACTTGAGGTAAAACTGGCGGCACTCGCCACAGAGCGGGTCGCCGTCTCCGGCCGCCGGGATTTGCTCGCAGTTGCGGCAGAGCGGCTCGAACTGAGCGGCTGGCGATGCGGCGCCGCCACCGCCGCCGCGTCTCCCCGCCGACCGGGCACCGTTCGGGCAAGCCGGCGACCGCTTCCACAGGTAGTAGAAGTGCACCAGCTGGCCGACCCGGCGCTCTGGCAAGAGTTCGCGCCGGATTCGGCAGAAGTTTTTGCCGTACTGGCGGACGCCCTTCTGAAAGCGGCGCACGCACTCGCGCGACCAGGGTGCGCCGCAGTCGCCGTCATCGAAGCCACCGCCACCGGCGCCGTTGAGTCGCGGGTTGCGTACCAGCACGCGGAGAGCCAGCCGGACATCGTAGTCGAGGTCGTGAAGTGCGTCGAGGGCCCGCTGCGCTGTCCGGTCGGTGCCGGCCGATGCCTGACCCTCGCTGGCGCTGCCGAGGTCGCAGAAGCCGGCGAAGGCAGCCAAGGAGCGGGCAGCGCGGATGTACATGCGGAGCTCCTCGTCCTCCAGGTGGCCGGGTAGCCAGCGGGGAGTCTCCCAGACCCGGCCAGCCTCGTCAGCCAGCGGGTGCATCTGTGGAACCTGCGGAATGATAGGCAAAATGATTTTGATAGATCGCACTACTAATAGTACTGTAAGAAACGTAATATACAAGAACTTAAGCCTTGATGCCTAAAATTATCAAAACAAGCAACAATCACCATTGGACTCGAATGCGGAACTAATTTGCGAAAAGTAAAAAATTTTTTGTCAGAAGTGGGATTCGAACCCACGCCCTCAGAAGAGGACTGCGACCTGAACGCAGCGCCTTAGACCACTCGGCCATCCTGACTTGAGTCTCATTGCTGGAACTGAGCGCTTTTGACAATTTTCTGCCTTGCGTTCAATGAATATTTTGTTGAATTGTTAATGCAAGATAAAGCTAAGTTGCGAACTGAAGCAGATATCTATTTTTAGACTGGGAAAAGCAACAGATGACACCAATTGGAAGGGAAATGCTTAAAATGGTTGTTAGAATAGGCCCAAAACTGTGCCTGTGATTATGTTATTATCGGTTTAGTGACCTAAGCCAATGGCAGTTGTTTTTGGTTCAGTAAAAGTCAATGGCTAACCATAAAGAGACAAAAACGGCTACCCAACAAGAGCCTACAGCTGCCCAACAAGAGCCTACAGCTACTTAACAAGAGCCTAGGCTACCCAACAAGAGCCTACAGCTACCCAGCAGGAGCCTACAGCTACCCAACAAGAGCCTACAGCTACCCAACAAGAGCCTACAGCTACCCAGCAGGAGCCTACAGCTACCCAACAAGAGCCTACAGCTACCCAACAAGAGCCTACAGCTACCCAGCAGGAGCCTACAGCTGCCCAACAAGAGCCTACAGCTACCCAACAAGAGCCTACAGCTACCCAGCAGGAGCCTACAGCTACCCAACAAGAGCCTACAGCTACCCAACAAGAGCCTACAGCTACCCAGCAGGAGCCTACAGCTACCCAACAAGAGCCTACAGCTACCCAACAAGAGCCTACAGCTACCCAGCAGGAGCCTACAGCTGCCCAACAAGAGCCTACAGCTACCCAACAAGAGCCTACAGCTACCCAGCAGGAGCCTACAGCTGCCCAACAGGAGCCTACAGCTACCCAACAAGAGCCTACAGCTACCCAGCAGGAGCCTACAGCTGCCCAACAAGAGCCTACAGCTACCTAACAAGAGCCTACAGCTACCCAGCAGGAGCCTACAGCTGCCCAACAAGAGCCTACAGCTACCCAACAAGAGCCTACAGCTGCCCAACAAGAGCCTACAGCTACCCAGCAGGAGCCTACAGCTACCCAACAAGAGCCTACAGCTACCCAGCAGGAGCCTACAGCTGCCCAACAAGAGCCTACAGCTACCCAGCAGGAGCCTACAGCTGCCCAACAAGAGCCGGCAGATACGCAACAAGAGCCTATACAGCTGCCTAACAAGAGCATTCAGCTACCCAACAAGAGCCTACAGCTGCCCAACAAGAGCCTACAGCTACCCAGCAGGAGCCTACAGCTACCCAACAAGAGCCTACAGCTACCCAGCAGGAGCCTACAGCTGCCCAACAAGAGCCTACAGCTACCCAGCAGGAGCCTACAGCTGCCCAACAAGAGCCGGCAGATACGCAACAAGAGCCTATACAGCTGCCTAACAAGAGCATTCAGCTACCCAACAAGAGCCTACAGCTACCCAGCAGGAGCCTACAGCTGCCCAACAAGAGCCGGCAGATACGCAACAAGAGCCTATACAGCTGCCTAACAAGAGCATTCAGCTACCCAACAAGAGCCTACAGCTACCCAGCAGGAGCCTACAGCTACCCAACAAGAGCCTACAGCTACCCAGCAGGAGCCTACAGCTGCCCAACAAGAGCCTACAGCTACCTAACAAGAGCCTACAGCTACCCAGCAGGAGCCTACAGCTGCCCAACAAGAGCCTACAGCTACCCAACAAGAGCCTACAGCTGCCCAACAAGAGCCTACAGCTACCCAACAAGAGCCTACAGCTGCCCAACAAGAGCCTACAGCTACCCAGCAGGAGCCTACAGCTACCCAACAAGAGCCTACAGCTACCCAGCAGGAGCCTACAGCTACCCAACAAGAGCCTACAGCTACCCAGCAGGAGCCTACAGCTACCCAACAAGAGCCTACAGCTACCCAGCAGGAGCCTACAGCTGCCCAACGCCAACAGCCATCCAAGAAGCGCAGAAGCCCAAACCCATGAAGGCCCAGCCAACCGCGCACCTCGTCCCTGCAGTCGGGCAGCTCGGCCTGAAACGATGGGCCGACTCGAATTTCAGTCCTTGTGCTGGACAGCCGCCGGGTCTCGGGGCTGTAGTTGAACACGCAGTAGAAGGCGTCTGGCCGCAGGCGGTACCCAGCAGAAGCGGCCGCCAGATCCGTATAACGATCCACTCGACAGCGGCCGCGCAGGCTGGCGGCCGGCAAGGATTCGCGGGCTTCGCTGAGAAACAGCTCGCGGAGGCGGGCCTCCTCTTGACGGGGGTCGCCTTCAAACATGCTGTCGCGGCAGCCCTGCGCCTCGTAGGCCGCGTCCGGCACGTCCTGAGCGTTGAGAAGGCGCAAGGATCCATCAGGTTTTGAGGGCTTGTGGCTCAGAGAGCTCTTGAATAGTTATTTTTTCTCCGAGGAGATTCTTTAGATTGTCCAGGACAATTCGTCAAGTAGGAAGTTGAGCCGATGCTTGAGGGTTGGTTTGAGGCTGGTTCTAGGATTGGTTTGAGGCTGGTTCTAGGATTGGTTTGAGGCTGGTTCTAGGATTGGTTTGAGGCTGGTTCTAGGGTTGGTTTGAGGCTGGTTCTAGGATTGGTTTGAGGCTGGTTCTAGGATTGGTTTGAGGCTGGTTCTAGGATTGGTTTGAGGCTGGTTCTAGGGTTGGTTTGAGGCTGGTTCTAGGATTGGTTTGAGGCTGGTTCTAGGATTGGTTTGAGGCTGGTTCTAGGGTTGGTTTGAGGCTGGTTCTAGGATTGGTTTGAGGCTGGTTCTAGGATTGGTTTGAGGCTGGTTCTAGGATTGGTTTGAGGCTGGTTCTAGGATTGGTTTGAGGCTGGTTCTAGGGTTGGTTTGAGGCTGGTTCTAGGATTGGTTTGAGGCTGGTTCTAGGATTGGTTTGAGGCTGGTTCTAGGATTGGTTTGAGGCTGGTTCTAGGATTGGTTTGAGGCTGGTTCTAGGATTGGTTTGAGGCTGGTTCTAGGATTGGTTTGAGGCTGGTTCTAGGATTGGTTTGAGGCTGGTTCTAGGGTTGGTTTGAGGCTGGTTCTAGGATTGGTTTGAGGCTGGTTCTAGGGTTGGTTTGAGGCTGGTTCTAGGGTTGGTTTGAGGCTGGTTCTAGGATTGGTTTGAGGCTGGTTCTAGGATTGGTTTGAGGCTGGTTCTAGGGTTGGTTTGAGGCTGGTTCTAGGATTGGTTTGAGGCTGGTTCTAGGGTTGGTTTGAGGCTGGTTCTAGGATTGGTTTGAAGCTGATTTCAGGGTTGGCTTGAGGCCGATTCCAGGGTTGATTTGAGGCCGATTCCAGGGTTTGGTTTGAGGATGATTCCAGGGTTTGGTTTGAGGATGATTCCAGGGTTGGTTTGAGGATGATTCCAGGGTTTGGTTTGAGGATGATTCCAGGGTTTGGTTTGAGGATGATTCCAGGGTTGGTTTGAGGCTCATTCCAGGGTTGGTTTGAGGATGATTCCAGGGTTTGGTTTGAGGCTCATTCCAGGGTTGGTTTGAGGCTGATTCCAGGGTTTGGTTTAAGGCTCATTCCAGGGTTGGCTTGAGGCTCATTCCAAGGTTGGTTTGAGGCTGATTCTGATTGGTTTGAGGCTGATCCCAGGGTTTGTGGTTTGAGGCTCATTCCAGGGTTGATTTGAGGATGATTCCAGGGTTTGGTTTAAGGCTCATTCCAAGGTTGGTTTGAGGCTGATTCTGATTGGTTTGAGGCTGATTCTGATTGGTTTGAGGCTGATTCTGATTGGTTTGAGGCTGATTCTGATTGGTTTGAGGCTGATTCCAGGGTTGATTTGAGGATGATTCCAGGGTTTGGTTTAAGGCTCATTCCAAGGTTGGTTTGAGGCCGATTCTGATTGGTTTGAGGCTGATCCCAGGGTTTGTGGTTTGAGGCTGATTCTGATTGGTTTGAGGCTGATCCCAGGGTTAGTGGTTTGAGGCTGATCCCAGGGTTGGTGGTTTGAGGCTGATCCCAGGGTTAATTTGAGGCTGATTCCAGGGTTGATTCCAGGGTTGGTTTGAGGCTGATCCCAGGGTTGGCTTGAGGCTGATCCCAGGGTTGGTTGGATGCCAATTCTTAGAAACTGACAGGAATATTGTCAAGGCGATTGCAAGGGTGAATGCGCCAAGCAGATCAGAGCACGAGGGGTTCTTCGATAAGCAAACGCTTTTCCGCGAAAACTCAGCAGCTCACCTGAGTCCGGCAAAACACGCGCAGCCTCACGCTGGCCGCCTCGCGCCTGCTGACCCGCATCTCCTCCAACTGGCCAATAATGTATGGCTCGTCCGGCCGGCCAGGCTCCTCGGCGTAACAGCAGTCGCCTAGGCGGTACTCGACCCCGTTGATCCGGTGGCTGGCCGGCTGGTCATCAAGTGGGCCACTGCTACGGCCGCGGGACCGTCCACTCCTGCGCAGGTCGCGGCTTCTTGGCGTTGGCGGCGGCGATGAAGTTGCGGCGGCGGTGTCTTTTCTGGCTGCGTCGCCACTGGTGTCGGTCGACGCGGCTGCCGAATCGGAGCGCATTCTGCAATGATTCAGACGTGGGAAGACAGTTGTGCATTCACGCTTTGGTGAACCTAAGAAAATCCAACTCAGACAGCAGAAGCGCAACGTGTAGAGTTGTAATGAATATTTTACAGCTATCAGTGTTATCCACTTACTATATTTTCTAAGCCACAAAAATCACAAACAACAATGGAACTGTTTTTTGAAAATATTGTCTGTTTTATAAATAATAAATGGGCCATTATATTAGAAATTTATTAGATCTACAGTCTAATTAGTAACAAACTTATAATAGCTACCAAAATGTCCAGAAGAAAATGTTGAAAAATATTGATAGCTTATTATGCACAAGTTAGCCTCAGTATAATTAAACACTCAATATTTTTAAAAGAATTGTGTAAAAAACATATTTTTACTTTACCTCCTTTTAAAAAATAATTTAGCATGAAATCTTATAGTATAGGCCTGGTGTAAGACCAAGATGGCCACAGCTGGGGTGGGGGTCACGGAAAATGACAACTGGTGATGTGGGTTTGCAATGGGGGGGTTTAGACAGGCAGTCAGAAAATTTTATGAGTATATTGGGTTAAAGACAAAAATGGTTACAAGTCTTAATTTCCTACTTGTAGTAGGCTCTAAGAGGTGATATAAAGATGATACAGGAGAGGGCAGAGATGAGAGAGAGAAAAGATGAGAGATAAGAGGGCACTCCAATTTTTGCTTACTTCTATCATAATAATACCTTAATTTAACCTCTACCTTTCTTTAACTTTTAACATATACAAACAACACATCAGTTTTAGTATATTGAGATAGGTTTGAAACTATTATCCTAGTTAAACTATTATTAATAGTTAGGATGGAGATAAACATAAAATGGAGTAAATTCATGTAAAATTAAGAATTGAGGCAAGCATTAATCTTGTTGGCTGGGGTGCTGTGCAGAATATCAGGCAATGTCGATCTAAAACGTGTATTGGAAAAGTCAGGAAAACTCTGACCTCTGCCTCTCTCTACATGTACATCCCTCGGATCCTTTGAAACTTCTATCTTCGCTTCTGTTTCCTCTCTTCTCTCTCATCTTTCGTCTCTCCTGTCATCTCTTCCTCTTTCCTCTCTCCCCTCTTCTTTTGTCTCTTCCCCCACCTCTCTTCTCTCACGTCTTTTCTCTCATCCCTCCTTTCTCTTATTTTATCTCTGCTCTCTTATCTCTTCACATTTCTCTTTTTTCTTGCCTCTCTCTTCTCTCATCTCATCTCTTCTCTGTTCTTTCCTCTCTCCTCTTTCCTCACTCTTTTCTCTCTGCTCTCCTCTCTCCTCTTGCTTATCTCTCTGCTCTCCGCTCCCCATCTCTCTTCTCTCTACTTTCTCCCCTCTCCATACTCTCCATACTCTTTCTTTTTTCCCTTGTTGTCGGTTCTCTCTCCTCTTCTCTGCTTACTCCACTTCTTTCTCCCTTTGTCTCTCTTCTTTGCTCTCACACATTTCTCTTCTCCCTACTCTCTCCTCTCGTCTCCATAATCTCTTCTCTCTCCTCTGTTCTCTCTACTCTCCCATCTCTTGTCAATTTACTCTCGTCTCTGTTCTCTGTTCTCCCCTCTCTCTTCTGTCAACTTTAATCTCTTATATGTTCTTTCATGTCTTTTCCCTGTACTCTCTTTTATTTCCCGTCAATGACTCCTCTCTTTCCTTTCTCCTCTCTTCTCTTCTCTTGTCTCTTCTCTTCTCTCTCCACTCTCCTCTCTCCTCTTTCATCTTTCATCTCTCATTTCTCATTTCTCCTGTCATCTCTACCACCTTATCTCTTTTCTCTTAACTTTACTCTCTCGTCTCTCATTTTTCTTCTTTTATCTCTGCTTGCTCTCTTATCTCTTCTCATTTCTCTCTGCTCTCTACACTCTCCTCTCTCCCCTCTTCTCGCTCCTCACTCTCCCCTCTCTCAAAACTTCCCTCCTCTTCTCTCTCTCCTCTCTTGTCTCGATCTTCTCTCCTATCTATCTCCTCTCTCCCTCATCTCTAATCTGTACTACCCTTTTTAACATCTCTCCTCTCTTCTCTCTGCTTGCACCCTCCACCCTAATATCTCTTTTCTCCACTCTCATCTCTCTACTCTCTCCTATCTATCTCTCTCCTCTCTCATATCTACTCTCTTCTATCTGCTCTCTACTTTCTCCTATCTATTCTCTCCTCTCTCATCTCATCTCTCTCATCTCTCCCTCTTCTCACCTCTACTCTCTCCTCCTATTTCTCCCTCCCTACTCTCTCCCCTTCTTCTCTGCCCTCTCCTCTCACTTCTCCTCTCCTCTCACAGTAAAAATATATACTCTGCAGAGATTAGCTAATAATTAAATGAACCAACAGAGTTTTTTGATGAGAATCTGCCAGGAAAAGTAAATTATAAAGTTCAATGAATTTGTGTTTAGCTTTCTACTATATATTCAAAAATTTTCCAATTTCAAATCCTAAGGCTAAAAAGTGTTCTTGGACAAAAAACATTTAGAATGTTAGTTAAATCAACTTAGCTATTGTATTCATTCTTTTCGAGATCTTTTTTGGATGTCATTTTTACATTTTCAGTAAAAAATTAGCTTTTACAATAATTAAAAAACTCAATTCAAGATGTTGGCATTGCCCCTTCAGTTTTTATTGGGCCTTAACTGGGCCCCCATCCTGAAACCTCTGGACGCGCCCCTGGCTTTAGTAGGTAGTAATACCTACTATAAAGGGAAGTGTTCTTTGTTTTACTAATCTAATATCACTAACAAAATGTCTTCTCCGAGACTTGAAGCTAGGTCATACCCCATCCCAATCATAGCCAATAGGAAATGAGGAAATATATAGACCTATTCTTATCCAAGCAGCCACTTAGAGCTGTGGCCATATTAGTATGTGGCCATCTTGGTCATGATAGGCCTATCCTATATAAACATTCTTCACAAATATATCAGTGAAGAATGTAAAGTGAAGAAGTAGGCCTATCCTACTTCTTATTGAAGACAAGAGTTGATTTAATAAGAATTTTTGCAATAAAATAAAATTAAATGTAGCTCAAAACCACCTACAAATTCAAGGCAAAATAAAATTAATCTATATTTTATAAGTCATAAAAGTACAATTCAATTTAAATATATCTGAAATACACCTTAAAACTGTTGCTACAATGAACTATAGAAATAAATGAAATTATCGCAATTTCAAAATTATCTTATGACAGTTGACAGCTTTAAAATTTTAGTTATTCAGGGAATACTAAAGACTGAAACAGGAAACTATTAAATATTTACAAAGACATTGAATCAAGTCCTGCTTTGAAAGAAATAAAAACATTATTATTTTGATTTTAGACTCAACATTGTCCTTCTAACTGAGAACTAAAATAATCATGAATCATGAATCTTTTATCTCGAAAAGCATTTTAAAATGACATTTGATTCTTAGTGTAGTTAATAGACTCAAAACTATAGTAGTATAGGAATAGCAATCGCCAATCACTTTAATTTACTGAATTTCGATCAAGCCAAAAAATTACGGCAACAGCTTTCTATTCCGGGGAACTATAAAAAGGGATGTTATTAAACTAATAAAAAATAGACTTTTTAAAACATCATTATTTAAAGCATACTACGATAATTATTGTCATAAAACATACAAAATAAGTAATTAGTGTACAAGTTAAATATGTAAATAATACAATAGATAAATTCTGCTTTCAATTTTTTTATAGTCTGTAATAAAAATACTTTAACTGATAACGTGAAAATTTCGACAAGGCGAAAAATTGCGTTATGTACAACACAGAAAACATATTTTGTTAACCTTTTCTGACATTTCAATTTTTATTTCCGTTTAAATTAATCATAAATATATCTGGAGTGCACGGATTGATTGCTTGCTTGCATTAGCTAATTGGCATAAAATCCTAATTTTTCTGAACTAAAAGATTTATGAATATCAATAGAGCTATAAAAAGGGCACAGTATATCAAAAGATGAAAATTGGGTCTGCTTCCTATCGAAAGCAATAACAATTTTATCTAGACTGTACTCATAGTCATGTAACTCATTTGAGCAATGGATGGCGGAAATTTTTTTATAAATTAGGTTGTCACAGCATTCTTTGTGGTTGTGCAGGTAGGCCTAGTTGTGCATGGCCGATATCTTTTGCCTATATTCTTAAATTCTAACATATAGGTGTTGGATAGTTCTACTTATGTAGTATGTAGTGATACTCTGGTTACTACCAGAGCATTGAAATTAGTAAGTGACAGTGACACCTGCCCGAAAGGAGCTGGGAACATGGCATTTCAAAATCTTAACAAAGTTAGGCCTATAAAAAACCTTTTTGGACAAAATGCTTGAGGCCCTTTATATAAAATCGTATAAACCAATCCTAAATAAGCAACTTGCCAATCATGCTGCCAATGCCCTCTATAGTAGGGCCTATGCCAATTCTAGGTGTATGCTTAAGCTCATCTCACTCTCTCTTTCCATCTCCCTCTCTCATTGCAACTCTATGAGAACTCTACCAGACTATGCAATCTACTATTAATTTATATATATTTATAACTTTTATTGACCTATTTTGTCTAAATTGTTAATTATAAATAAATAGGCCTAAGTAATTACAATTTTTAAGAGCCAAAGCCCTAATGATGCCTGATGTGAGGCAAAACATGTCACACAGCAAAAAATGATAGCACTCATAATCTTAATTTTTAATGACTATTTTCTATATAAATTTTTATATTTGACTAATTTCTATGTCAAATATATTGTTTTTAGCTCTTTAATTGTTGTCTAATGTCTAGATATACACAAATAAATAGAATTAAGAAAGTGAGTGCTATCATTTTTTATGCAACATGTTTCACCTTGCGTCAAGCATTGTCAGGCTCTTAAAATTAGTAACAATTTATTTGTTCATTAATATTTAACAATTAAGACCAAGATTCAAGAATGGGTCAATAAAAGTCAGAAATGTATATAAATTAACAGTAGATTATATAGTCCAATGGAGCGTTCACAGTGTTGCAATGAGGGGAGAGAGGGAGAGAAAGAGAGTGAGATGAGCACAAGTGTACACCTAGAATACTCTAAAGAGGGCATTGGCACCGTGATTGGCAAGTTGCTTATTTAGGATTGGTTTACACGATTTATATACAGGGCTTCAAGCACTTTTAGTCTGTACTCATTTGAGCATGTATGGATGGTGGAAAAGTTTTTATCTATTTGGCTGTCACCGCATTCTTTGCATATCATCAGGTGGTTGTGCATGGCCGACATCTTTTGTCTATGTTCTCTACTTCTCACGTACAGGTGTCGGGTAGTTTCACCTATATAGGTGATACTCTGGTTGCCAGAGCATTGAAATTGGTAAACGACACTTGCCCGTAAGGAGCTGGGAATGCGGAATTTCAAATTCTTAACAAAATGACCAATTTTCTTGCAACGGAAAGTGACCATGAGCTTCACATTTAAATACTTATTAAATGCTCTGATGAGGTTCTTTTTTAAATGAACAGAAGCAGGCCTATAGAAAGGAATGGAGATACGGGTGTATGGGTGCAATCAATCCTCAGATCTTTCTGTTCTTCCTTATTCTGTCTATTGTTAGGATTCACAACTTTACCATCAATGAATTTCCCAATGTGGTTGTTTTGTTTTCCTAATTGGTTGTTTTGTTAAGAATTTGAAATGCTGCGTTCCCAGCTCCTTATGGGCAGGTGTCATTTACCAATTTCAATGTTCTGGCGACCAGAGTATCACCTACATAGGTGAAACTACCCGACACCTGTACGTGAGAAGTAGAGAACATAGGCAAAGATGTCAGCCTGCACAACCACCTGATGATATGCAAAGAATGCTGTGACAGCCAAATAGATAAAAACTTTTCCACCATCCATACGTGCTCAAATGAGTACAGACTAAAAGTGCTTGAAGCCCTGTATATAAAATCGTATAAACCAATCCTAAATAAGCAACTTGCCAATCACGGTGCCAGTGCCCTCCTTAGAGTATTCTAGGTGTACACTTGTGCTCATCTCACTCTCTTTCTCTCTCTCTCTCTCTCTCTCTCTCTATCTCTCTCTCTCTCTCTCTCTCTCTCTCTCTCTCTCTCTCTCTCTCTCTCTCTCTCCTCATTGCAACTCTGTGAGCGCTCCATCAGACTGTACAATCTACTGTTAATTTATATACATTTCTGACTTTTATTGACCTGTTCTTAGTCTTAGTTAAGACTAAGTTAAATATTAATGAACAAATAAATCGTTACTCATTTTAAGAGCCTGACGATGCCTGACACAAGGTAAAACATGTCGCATAAAAATGATAGTGCTCACCTTCTTAATTCTACTTTTTCTCAGATGCGCAACTTTACCACACACAAATAAATCTAATTAGAATAACCACAAACTATATAAGATTAAAATCATAATTCTAGCAAATAGATAAATGGTTTAGTTATGTAAAGCAAGAGTTCTAATTAGTATTTAACCAATATATTTTTAATATTTATCATAAAACTATTTATTCCAAACAATAATTATATATTAAATTGATATATATATATTATCATTAAAAAGATTTTTTGAAAAGACTTTAAACAGATAATTAAATTATAAGTGCAAACTAATAATATCGAGGGCTAGACAATAAGTTTTCAGATATAAAGTTAGAAATGGAAATAGAAATAGTTAGAAAGAAAAACAGTTATATCTTTCTTTTCAAAGTACTTTCTAGCAGATTCAATGCAAATTTTTATGCACTTGAACCACTTGCTAAAGCAGCTAGACCAATCTAAAGTAGCACCTCCTCCATATACTAGATGAATGCCTTTATTTGTAGCTTCTGGTGATCCATAGTGCATTCTATGCATCCTACACTTGATTTGTAGAAACACAAAAAATTGCAAGGGGCCAGGTTAGCACTATTGGGTGGATGACCGAGCTCTTGAATGTGCTCTCTAGCCAGAAACTCCGCTACTTGTCAAGCCTTGTGGGCTAGGGAATTGTCATGATAGAGAAGGATGCCCCAAGCTGGAGTCCTTGGCCAATGCCTAGAGAGAGTGCTCAGCACTTCTGGCAGGCAAATGTTGGCCTACTAGTCACTGGTAACTATGCACTGCTGCACAAGTGGAACTGTGGCCAGATGACCAGTTTTTGCCACAAAAATGGTCACCATCTGTTTTACCACGCTGAGCTCTCACTGAAGCTTAGATGTTAGTGTGTTGCCAACTGGAATACACTGGGCCAATTGTTGTTTAGTCTCTAGGTTGAAACCATAGATCCAAGACTTGTCATCACTGACGATATCCTAGACTGAGTTTGAGCTACCTCCATTGAATCTGTCAAGCATGGTATGGCTATGGCACCAGGTCACCCAAGCCTCCTTCTGCTTCAGAGTCAGCTTATGAAGCACCTAGGATGCAGAAATCTTGCTTAGGTTAAGCTGTGAATATAGGATGATGGATCCTGATAAGATGCCCACTTCTGCCTCTATCTGGGCCATAGTCACTTGGGTATCATCCTTAACCATGGCCTAGACAGCAGCAACATTATCCTTAATCATTGTGGAGACAGGCCAGACACTATATATATGACCAGTGTGTCTGAAACTTTACAAACATTGTATTTATATAATGTACTTGACACCTATGGTGTTAGATTTTTTCAGCCACCTCTCAACTATGCTCAGCCCTTGTAAGTACGAAGAATACCAAAATAAACATGTTCAAAGCCAATATATTTTTATACAAAACCATAACAAAGTTATATTTATAGCCAAAAATAGAACCAAAGCAATACACAAAATTGTATTTAATTTTAGCTAGTCAAAAAATAAATAAGCAAAAAATATAACAAAGAGATTAACTTTCAATTCTTATTCATAGGACTGTAAGTTGGTATTCTACCTAATTACTAGTAGGTTGCATATTCAAACTCGAGAATCATTCTTAGTTTTAAAATATTTTTGTATTTATTTAACACATTGAACAAACATATAGATTGTTATAACACATAATGCAACCTAACAAGTACTCTTAAAATGCAAGACATTTTAGCCAATAATTTTTAGTATATAGGATTTTCTTACTCTTGTACGTAGGTTTTGCATAGTTTTCCTTATGCAGAGAAAACTCTGATCAATTGAATTGATATCTACCTTGAAAAGATAAGAGACAATTGACTTAAGTCTGCTAATCTAATCAATTATTTACATGAGATGTCTATCCTAGCACTTAGCACAGGGTGCTACTATACCCTATCATTCAGCACAGGGTTCTGCCCCATCATTTAGCATAAGATGCTGCTATTCCTCATCATTTAGCACAAGATGCTACTATGCCCCATCATTCAGCACAGGGTTCTGCTATCCTATCATTTAGCATAAGATGCTGCTATGCCTCATCATTTAGCATAAGATGTTGCTATGCCCCATCATTCAGCATAGGGTTCTACTACCCCATCATTCAGCATTAGATGCTCTTATGCCCCATCATTCAGCACAGGGTTCTGCTATCCTATCATTCAGCATAAGATGCTGCTATGCCTCATCATTTAGCATAAGATGCTGCTATGCCCCATCATTCAGCATAGGGTTCTACTACCCCATCATTCAGCATTAGATGCTCTTATGCCCCATCATTCAGCACAGGGTTTTGCTATCCCATCATTCAGCACAGGTTTCAGCTACCCCATAATTTAGGTTAACTCTATTGCCTGTTTCTTCGAAGTGTACACATATTAACTATTTTTAGAGGGAAATAATATGGACTTTCGGTGGATTAAAACTGTCACAATTGAATAATTTTCAAAGTGTTTTGGGTGAGTTTTTACAGTGCTGATTGCAGAATGCGTCTGAGGCTGAGTATCCATTTTCGCATGTTTGTCAGAGCTAGAGGCATTTCTTGTCAGTGCATATCACATACTAATATAACTAACTCGATGGGCCAATTAGGCATAAAATGCATAGTAAAACTGCTTTCTACTTCCAGTTCAGTAGCAAGAAATAATACATAAGAATACATACATCAGCTACTTTAAGGCAGCTGACTGACTGATAAGTTTAGAAGCCTAGTCTGTAGGCGTAAACAATTCGCTATTGGTTCAGCCCATAATGTACATTAGCCACTGAAATGTACATTGCAGCTTAGGATGAACGCCGAGAAAGGCAATAAAATTGGGTCAGTGGGACTGGTAGAGGTTTTGTATGGAGAGACTCAGTTAAAGGGTTTAAGCTAAGAGGCAGGCAACGAGAGCAAATAAATTATGAGCGGTCTTTAAAATGCATTAAAATTCTTCTGTTTAACTTTCTACTTAATTAACTGGCAGTAGCTTACACGCAAATGGGCTAAGTGGTCCATCCAGTCAGTCTTCTAGTATCTCGTGCAGACAGCTGTAAAATCAATTAGTTTGTGTACATCGCTGCCTTCCCTCTATTTTATGGCTTTTGATTTTAAATCGACTAACTGCTGCACAATTGGCTGTGTAATAATAATGCTAAGATAGACTATTATGTCAGGGTATAACAGTGTTTAAGGGTTGCATTTTTGATTGAATTTATCGATTCATAAAATATAATTCTACCCCTCCCCCCAATCCAGCGGTTGAGCTGCGCCTGACTCAGCAAGGCGTGTTTTTTGACCATGGGCGGGATGGGCTGGGCCGCGGCAAGGGCTAATGCACCCACCCCACTCCGGGCTTGTCCAGTCCCAGATAGCCAACCCCCGGCGTGGGGTGGGGGTCCCAGCTAAAAGGGTGGAGCAGGAAATAAAGTAAGACTGTCCTTCCCTTCGCTCCTCTCGCTCAGCCAAGTCAGTGAAAGGCACAAACACAGCTCTCAGTTAACAGACTAGACCTATTATTTGGTAAGTTAAATATTAGCATTCCTTTGTGTCCTGCCCGTTTTTTTGTCTTTTCTGCTCAAATTTCTTACTTTTTTCCTGACTTTCTGGTTAGATCTAATGTCTCCGGGTAGTGTTTCATTTCTTCTAGCTGACAATTGTAAGGGTTTAGCCTGTTTTGCTGCGAACGCGGCAGTTCTGTATCGACTATATCGACTATTTGTGAAATAGAATCTAAGGAAATTGTCCTTCCTCTTTTCTCTCATCAGACGAGAGTTGTGCAGTGCATTGAATCTGGCGGCATGCATTTAGTTTTGCAGTCTGTTTAGTGCACAGCCACTATTGACTTAACCAACCTATATTTCATCCTTTTTCTGCTGCTGCACACTGCGTTGCCTCGATCCGGAGGCTTTGCAGCCGTCCCCGGCAACCCGAACCCACCCCCGTTAGGCGAGCGTTGCCTTGCATGGCTGGCTGAACTTCCATTGGTAGGGAGTGGGCAGGGAGGGAAAGAGATTCGGCTGGCGTGACTCAGCCAGTTTGTTTCTGTCATAAATAGGCGAACACGGCCCCGTCCTGGCCCTTCTGTTAGCCCAACCCCTTTGCATTGCTTCCTATTCCAGCTATTGCCCAGCAACTCTCAATTTTCCTCAACTCTGCAACCATGCGCGAGATTGTTCACCTGCAAACTGGCCAGTGCGGCAACCAGATCGGCTCCAAGTTCTGGGAGGTGATCTCCGATGAGCACGGCATTGACCCGACTGGCACCTACCACGGCGACTCGGACCTGCAGTTGGAGCGCATCAACGTGTACTACAATGAGGCCTCCGGCGGCAAGTATGTGCCGAGGGCGGTGCTCATTGACCTGGAGCCCGGCACAATGGACTCAGTGCGGGCAGGCCCGTTCGGACAGCTGTTCCGGCCGGACAACTTCGTGTTTGGACAGAGCGGCGCCGGCAACAACTGGGCTAAGGGTCACTACACCGAGGGCGCCGAGCTGGTGGACTCCGTGCTGGATGTAGTGCGCAAGGAGTCGGAGAGCTGCGACTGTCTGCAGGGCTTCCAGCTGACCCACTCGCTGGGCGGCGGCACCGGCAGCGGCATGGGTACCCTGCTAATCTCCAAGATCAGGGAGGAGTACCCGGACCGCATCATGAACACCTTCAGTGTGGTGCCTTCGCCCAAGGTGAGCGGCCTTAGCAGCAAAGCTCTAGCCTGAAATTGTATCCAGTCTGCGTGATGCACAAATTAACTGTAAAAACTTTCCTGGGAAATTATGCGCAGTGCACGTCTCGTAAAACTAATTAGTTGCATGTTGGTGGAATTCCCACTCTGCAGGTTTGGAGCGCAGCCAATCTGTATCCATTGCCTAGCTGGCTGGGTGACTTTTTATTCGATACAGTCGATCTACTTTGAACTCAAAGTCTGTAGCTTTTTCGTGCTTAAAGAATGCTAATTAGGGTCCTGCTTAGTACTGCGAGTTATTCTCATTGTTATATTTATTCGCTCGAAAGTTAATGATACTTGCACCCCGCCGCCAGGTGTCGGACACCGTGGTGGAGCCCTACAACGCCACCCTGTCGGTGCACCAGCTGGTTGAGAACACGGACGAGACCTTCTGCATCGACAACGAGGCCCTGTACGACATCTGCTTCCGCACGCTGAAGCTGACCACCCCGACCTACGGCGACCTGAACCACCTGGTGAGCGCCACCATGTCCGGCGTGACTACCTGCCTGCGGTTCCCCGGCCAGCTCAACGCCGATCTCCGGAAGCTGGCCGTCAACATGGTGCCGTTCCCTCGGCTGCACTTCTTCATGCCCGGCTTCGCTCCGCTGACCAGCCGCGGCTCCCAGCAGTACCGCGCCCTGAGCGTTCCGGAGCTCACCCAGCAGATGTTCGACGCCAAGAACATGATGGCCGCCTGCGACCCGCGCCACGGCCGCTACCTCACCGTCGCCGCCATCTTCCGCGGTCGCATGTCCATGAAGGAGGTCGACGAGCAGATTCTCAATGTGCAGAACAAGAACAGCTCGTACTTTGTGGAGTGGATCCCCAACAATGTGAAGACAGCCGTGTGCGACATCCCGCCCAGGGGCCTGAAGATGGCCGTCACCTTCATCGGCAACTCAACGGCCATTCAGGAGCTGTTCAAGCGAGTTTCTGAGCAGTTCACCGCCATGTTCAGGCGCAAGGCTTTCCTTCACTGGTACACCGGCGAAGGCATGGACGAGATGGAGTTCACCGAGGCCGAGAGCAACATGAACGACCTGGTGTCTGAGTACCAGCAGTATCAGGACGCCACCGCCGAGGACGAGGGAGAGCTCGGCGAGGAGGAGGCTCTGGAGTGACGAGTCCGAAATGTGTACTTTTATCCTACGCACTCTAATGGCGCCCGTCTCCAAATCCGCACTGCAATCCGCGTTGTATTCTTTTTTCTATGCTTTTCTCGTCAGCTTTTGCTAGTGCAATCTGAACACTGGTCGATGCTTTTTTGCTCTCTACGCCTAAAAAATCTTTTCTACTATTTTCCAAAATCTTCTATCTATACCCTGCATACTACTGCCAGAGTCCACTGGTTGCGGGTCCGCTCCGCACTTCCTCTGTCCGCGCCACCAGCACATCCAGTCAGCACTTCCCGCCTCCACAGTATTCTATCCGCCTGCTCCCGAGTCTCTTATAATATTTTAATCTATTTAATTATCGGTTATTAGTTAGTTCTGGCTGCACCGCCGGGCTGCTTCGGCTGCTCTTTTTACCAACTTTGTGACAAATAAAACCCGCTCTCACGTGTTCGATCGTTTATCACCGCCTTTCGTGTTCGTCGTTCACTCATTAAATCGCTGTGGAATTCGACTTTATAATTTACTGTGTATAGTTGAACTGGGCCTCTGTGTTTATCTGCGGCTGAAATTGGTCTAAGAGGCTAAACATTGACTGTCGAATTGTGGTTTAGGCCTCCCGGTTAGTATTCAGAGACCCCCCAATCCAGTTTCCAGTTTCCTAGTTACGCTAAACAGCATTCAAAGCCATCCAACTATGGACTATTGTGGAATTTATATCAGCAAGGTTACCGGTACATTCAATTTTCTACTTCAATAACCCTTATTCGCTCTTCTGTGCTAAAAATGAGTCCTTGATATTCACTAGGCTACTAGATATCAGATCTGATCTTTTCGACCTGGCAGAAACTGCCTGTCCAAACTGCTTCTCATTTGCTTAGTCTCCTGCTCTGAATCTCTAGGGATTAATATTACGATTCGTCGGGAAATATCTCTTCATTGCACCTGTCTTCAGACTTACCCGATACAAGCCCTTCCCAGTGTCCCACACCTGTCCCACTCCGCCTTTCCCAGTGTTCCACACCTGACCCACTCCGCTCTTCCCCGAGTCACATCTGTTCCACTCCGCTCTTCCCTGTGTCCCACACTTGCCCTTCCCGCCCTTCCCAGTGTCCCACACCTGTCCCACTCCGCCCTTCCCAGTGTCCCACACCTGTCCCACTCCGCCCTTCCCAGTGTCCCACGCCTGTCCCACTCCGCCCTTCCCAGTGTCCCACACCTGTCCCACTCCGCCCTTCTCAGTGTCCCACTCCGCTCTTCCCCGAGTCACATCTGTTCCACTCCGCTCTTCCCAGTGTCCCACACCTGTCCCACTCCGCCTTTCCCAGTGTCCCACACCTGTCCCACTCCGCCTTTCCCAGTGTCCCACACCTGACCCACTTCACTCTTCCTGGAGTCCCACTCCGCTCTTCCCAGTGTCCCACACCTGTCCCACTCCGCCCTTCCCAGTGTCTCACACCTGACCCACTCCGCCCTTCTCAGTGTCCCACACCTGTTCCACTCCGCTCTTCCCTGTGTCCCACACCTGACCCACTCCGCTCTTCCCAGTGTCCCACACCTGTCCCACTCCGCCCTTCCCAGTGTCTTACACCTGACCCACTCCGCCCTTCTCAGTGTCCCACACCTGTTCCACTCCGCCCTTCCCAGTGTCTCACACCTGACCCACTCCGCTCTTCCCAGTGTCCCACACCTGTCCCACTCCGCCCTTCCCAGTGTCTCACACCTGACCCACTCCGCCCTTCTCAGTGTCCCACACCTGTCCCACTCCGCCCTTCTCAGTGTCCCACACCTGACCCACTCCGCTCTTCCCCGAGTCACATCTGTTCCACTCCGCTCTTCCCTGTGTCCCACACCTGTCCCACTCCGCTCTTCCCTGTGTCCCACACCTGACCCACTCCGCTCTTCCCAGTGTCTCACACCTGACCCACTCCGCTCTTCCCTGTGTCCCACACCTGACCCACTCCGCTCTTCCCTGTGTCCCACACCTGACCCACTCCGCTCTTCCCAGTGTCCCACACCTGACCCACTCCGCTCTTCCCTGTGTCCCACACCTGACCCACTCCGCCTTTCCCAGTGTCCCACACCTGACCCACTCCGCCTTTCCCAGTGTCCCACACCTGTCCCACTCCGTTCTTCCCCGAGTCACATCTGTTCCACTCCGCTCTTCCCTGTGTCCCACACTTGTCCCCCTCCGCCCTTCCCATGTCCCACACTTGTCCCCTCCGCCCTTCCCAGTGTCCCACAACTGTCCCACTCCGCCCTTCTCAGTGTCCCACACCTGACCCACTCCGCTCTTCCCAGTGTCCCACACCTGTCCCACTCCGCCCTTCCCTGTGTCCCACTTCACTCTTGCTTGAATCCCACTCCGCTCTTCCCCGTGTCCTCAAACGGTTAGGGCATGATCCAGTAGGGCAACAATCAGAGGCACAGTAGACTTTACTGCTCCATCAAAACAAATCCTGTTAATCTTCAGGAGTCTACGTCTACGGCGTCTCGAGTCTCCTACTTCGCCAGTCTGGCCCGACTGCTGTTCGAGCTGGAGCCGCTGGGCCAGGACGTATTCCGGTCCGTGCTGCTGCCCAGGTAAGCAGCTGGAGGCATTATTTTCTAATCGTATTTTTTCGGGAGCGAGTTTTTTTCACTGAGCATAATTTTATTTCCCCAGCGACTCGCAGATGTGGCAGGGCACGAAGCGGGCTATCTTTGGCGGTCAGGTGGCTGCCCAGTGCCTCTCGGCCGCCTATCGCACCGTGCCGCAGGACAGGTTCTGCCACAGCCTCCATAGCTACTTCATCGCTGCCGGTGAGTGTCTGGAGCCCTGCGGGTGGGGAGGGGATAGCGGCGGCCCTGTGACAGTTGGGAAGGGATCCAGTGACAGTTTGGAGGGGACCCAGTGACAGTTGGAAGGTGATCCAGTGACAGTTGGAAGGGGATCCAGTGACAGTTGGAAGGGGATCCAGTGACAGTTTGGAGGGGACCCAGTGACAGTTGGAAGGAGACCCAGTGACAGTTGGGAGGGGACCCAGTGACAGTTTGGAGGGGACCCAGTGACAGTTGGGAGGGGACCCAGTGACAGTTTGGAGGGGACCCAGGGGCAGTTGTGAGGGGACCCAGTGACAGTTGGGAGGGGACCCCGTGACAGTTGGGAGGGGACCCCGTGACAGTTGGGAGGGGACCCCGTGACAGTTGGGAGGGGACCCAGTGACAGTTGGGAGGGGACCCAGTGACAGTTGGGAGGGGACCCAGGGGCAGTTGTGAGGGGACCCAGTGACAGTTGGGAGGGGACCCCGTGACAGTTGGGAGGGGACCCCGTGACAGTTGGGAGCATCGATCACCTATATTAATAAGACTGAAGCTCCTCTCAGACCCTCAATTACCTACCTACAATCACGGTCGCGCACCCCCTGCCACAGGTGACAAGACGAAGCCCGTCGAGTTTCGGGTCAGACGAGTCCGAGACGGCCCCTTTTACAGTAGCCGCAGCATCGAGGGCGTGCAGGATGACCGCGCCATCTTCACCATGATCGCCTCGTTCTCCCTGCCGGAGGGCGACGTTGTGCACATCAACCACCCCATGCCGAAGGTGCCACCAGCCGAGTCGCTGGATGTCATTGGCTTCCTCACCGCGGCAGCCAAGTGAGTTTTGGCTTATCTTTTTGCCTGCTGATCTGGGATTCCAATAGCCTAGTACTAATTAGCTGACGAGGCATAAGAGGTATAGTTTACACCAGCCTTTTACCCAAATCCTTTGAGACTTCATTTCTCTACTCGTACATGCAAAAAGATTCCGTTTCATCCGCTAGCGGTTTTTAGGGCAAAATATCATTTTTAGATAGTGTTATTATTACGTTGCGAGAATTATTCTTTAATGTGCGCAACTCACTACTAACAGACAATCTAGGCATGAATTACTCACCCAAACAGTCCTAGCCCAGCTTTCTAGTCCAAGTAACTGCAATCGAGGCCTAATATTCCAATATTTATGCTTTATTAATCGAAAGCTTGTCAGCATTGGACCAATCGTCCAGTGCTGATAGACGAGAGTCGGAACCGGACCTCTACAGGCAGTTTGTGTTGCCGCATCTGCGCAAGTTCGTTTCTTAAAACTCATTTGTTTTAATTTATTTCGATTCTCAAATTGCGATTTTGTTATATTTAATGGGCTACCCGTTTAATGTTTATTTCTTTGTTTCCCAATACTGGAATTTATCCTTTTGGAGTTTATCTTTTCTGGCTGAGCTCACCGGGTCGGGGACTAGCGGCTCCCAACTGTACTCATGGCTGAGCATACCGGGTCGGGTGCCAGCGGCTCCCCTCCCAACTGTACACATGGCTGAGCATACCGGGTCAGGGACCAGCGGCTCCCAACTGTACACATGGCTGAGCATACCGGGTCGGGGACCAGCGGCTCCCAATTGTACACATGGCTGAGCATACCGGGTCGGGGACCAGCGGCTCCCAACTGTACTCATGGCTGAGCACACCAGGTCGGGGACCAGCGGCTCCCAACTGTACTCATGGCTGAGCATACCGGGTCGGGGACCAGCGGCCCAAGCGCGCATCCAGGTGCAGTTTAGTCGTCAAGCGAGCGGCCTCCCCGCAGGAACGAGGAGCTGAGCTCGGAGCTGCGCAGCAACGCGCAGTCGCAGCTGGACATGTACAGCCGGCTCAGCCTGGAGATTCAGCCCACCGACCCGCTGGTTTACTACCGCGTCCGCCCGGCCGACGAGCCCAAGGTGCACATGTGGCTGCGGGCCCGGGACGCGCCGCCGCCAGAGCCTGCCGACGCCTCTTCTGTCGGGACCGCTGCAGCCTCTGGCAGCTCGCCTGCGATGTCGCCGACCGCGGTGCGGCAGAGCCACGTGCTGACGACCTACATGGCAGACATGGGCATCCTGCGTGGCGGCCTGGTCAGCGACCTGTCCCTGCAGGCGGCCTTCGTGACCTCGCTGGATCACTCGGTTTATTTCCACGAGCCGCTGCTGCCGCACGAGTTCGTGCTGTACGAGGCGCACTGCCTGTTCGGCGGGCGCGGCCGGACCACCAACAAGGGCAACATGTGGCGCCGCGACGGAGCCCTGGTGGCCACCGTCTTCCAGGAGGGCCTGGTCCGCCTGGTCTCCCAGCCTCCCAGCGCCATCTGAGACTCATTGACTCGAAGATGACAAAAGTCAGGTACCTGTCATCTTTTTGAGTTGCTTTTAGAGCTATTTTAATTGATTTCCTATCAAGCAGTCCGTTAATTTTGTAGGCATTTGCCAATGTTGTTACCGCATTGCAGTGCAGTATTTTTATCGTATAAGCATTTGATTTCCATATGCTTACTGACCGGGTTTTATTTGATTCTTTTTCTATTTAAATAAATTTTCAATTTCAATTCTGCTTTGCCTATGCAGCACTCGGTGGAGCATTGCGACAGCATGAAGTTGGCGCTCTGACTTGACCTGAGAGATTCTTTCGAGTTTGACAAAATAAATTGTATTTCTTGTCCTTGTTGATTTTTTAATTGGCGTGCACAAATCTGCGTACTGTTACTATTAGTAGGTAGAAGTGAAATTTTTTTGGATTATTCCTCGACTGTCAAAATATTCATTATGTATTTGTGCATCTGTAATTAACTAATTAAGAGCGGCACAGAGTTCCGTATGCAAGCATGCAGTCAGGAGAGCAATGAGGTGCGCGACTGAGCTGCGTGAAACTGTGCCAGCCGGTATAAAGTACTCACTTTCCTATGCGTGTGGAGCTAATCTAGAAAGGTAAATCCTGCTACCAAGATCCCTGCAGTCCATTGATTTCTCAGCTGGGATCTCCGCAACCCATAGTTTTCTCAGCTGGGATCTCCGCAACCCATAGTTTTCTCAGCTGGGATCTCCGCAACCCATAGTTTTCTCAGCTGGGATCTCCGCAACCCATAGTTTTCTCAGCTGGGATCTCCGCAACCCATAGTTTTCTCAGCTGGGATCTCCGCAACCCATAGTTTTCTCAGCTGGGATCTCCGCAACCCATAGTTTTCTCAGCTGGGATCTCCGCAACCCATAGTTTTCTCAGCTGGGATCTCCGCAACCCATAGATTTCTCAGCTGGGATCTCCGCAACCCATAGTTTTCTCAGCTGGGATCTCTGCAACCCATAGTTTTCTCGGCTGGGATCTCCGCAACCCATAGTTTTCTCGGCTGGGATCTCCGCAACCCATAGTTTTCTCAGCTGGGATCTCCGCAACCCATCTTTGACTTGTACAGTCAGGCGGCCACAGCGCAGGCCAGCATGTACCCCATCAGCGCCACGGTGATGGCCAGGAAAGTCCAGAAGAAGACTCGGTCCGCCGCTTTCGCCACCGCTCGCCAGTCGCCGCTGTTGCCTTCTGGCTCAGCCTCTTCAAATCCGTGCCGCTGCCGGAGCCCGCCCATCTGGGCTGAGGAAACCAGCTGGCAGCAGAGGTCCCAGATGCTGTCCGACCGGCCTGCCGCTGACTTGGCTGCGCTGTCGAATTCTCCCGACAGTCTAGGTCCCAGCGGTGTCTCGGCATCGTCCTCTAAGTCGTCGACGGTCTCGCCGCCGCCGGCGCTGCAGCCGCCGCAGGGGCTGCTGTCGCGGCTGCCAGCAGTCTGGGGCAGCGGCGTCGCTCCCGCCAGCGCCGACCTCGCGAGACGGCGCCCGCAGCGATCCTCGGTGTCGGCGGTTGGCGATCGCGATGATCGGCAGACAGCCGCCGCGATCGGGCAGAGCAGCTGGCGCCGGCGCCTGCGGCATCGATGGCGGCTGCGGCCGTGGAGCTGGCCGGGCTCAGCGAGGCCGCCACCGAGGACCAGGCGGGAGAGGCGCCGCAGCAGCCACGGCACGGGGTGGGGCGGCCGGGTGTCGGCGGCGTAATGCAAATTGGTGACGATGACAGCCATGACCAGGGCGATGGAGACCATGGCCATGGAGCTGCCGTACAGCAAGCCTGCAATGGGCGGCAGGCTAAACAATAAAAACATAATTGCAAAATGGGACCCTGGAGTAACGCCTTCTACGACCTTGTCCCACAACCATGCAGTACTGATGCGATTTTCCTATTCCTATTGTACGCTCACACGGGGTGTACAGCGGGCCCTGAATTTCCAATCGTCAGGTATGTACAGTCTGTTTCTTCGGGGTGAGTCGCCAATTTTAGTACACAAGCGTATTGGTTATTGATCTTGATCTTGTTGATTGATATTGGTTCTTGATTTAGGATCCAGGATCAAGTGAAACAGAATGGGGTGCCATGAGATTCTTCGGGAACCCCCACGAGGCGCGCATGCAGCGCCAAGAGATTCTAAAGGGACTCTATGAGATATCACACGATCCCAATCAGTTTAATTATTAAAAGACTCAACGGAATTCAAAGAGGACTCAGATCGGATTGAGAAATGTCCATTCTGCCTCATCTGTGAATGTCCCGCCTTTGATCAGGACAGTCCGGTCTAAGCTCGGCCCACACCCGCGGACCTTCCCGACGTTTTCAGGCCCTAGAATTTCTGCCAGCGCCCAGTGCCCGGTGGTCGCCAGGGGTTAGCGGAATGGGCATCGATTGCCCCCCCCCCCCCTGTATCCGGACGCCCGGAGCTCCATAGAGCTGACTTAAGGAAGTCAAGAGGCGCCTCACCCAGCAGCGGCAGGACATCCGGGGTTGGTGGCAGCACCTCGCCGGCGATGATGAGGAACACCACCAGGGCCAGCAGGATGGTGATCTCCAGGTTGACCTTCTCGCCGCACTCCACGGGCAGGAAGAAGCCGAGAAAGGCGCAGCAGTAGATGAGCAGGCAGGGGAAGATGAGGTTCAGCACGTAGAAGAGGCTGCGCCGCTGCATGTGGATGTTGTAGGTGATGATGGGGAACGGGTCGTCCTTGCAGCAGACGTAGATCTGCAGCTCGCGGGAGCTGGTGATGCCGGCCACCAGCCACTCCTGGCCGTGCGGGTTGTAGAAATTGTTGTTCGACTGCGTGTCGTCCACGCGCAGGTCCAGCTGAGGTGTGGAATTCAAAATGCGGGGCGCTGAGCGCGACTTGGTGCTCAAACTCTGGATGCTTAGTATGGTTGGGTGTTTAAGCTGATCGGGTGTTTACATGCAAGCTGATCGGGTGTTTAGAAGCTGATCGGGTGTTTAAGCTGTTCGGGTATCATAACTTAAGTGTGTTTAAATATATTCGGGTATTTTAATTGGTCTGTTGTTCAGTGCTCAAAGCGGATCCTTTCAAGTAAAGAGCAGATCTGCTTAAAAAACCAGAAACTCACCAACCGGCTGCTGAAAGTCCAGGAGAAAAACGACACGTTGCAAACCTGCCTGTCGAAGGGAAACCGCTCCACGTCGAACTCGCAGTAGGTTTTCGTCACCATCGGGTACATCCACAGAACAGTGCCGTCGTGGTTGACAATCACGTTCGTGTTCATGACCTCTTTGTAGTCATCGTCAGCGCTGCGGAGGGCGATGCATTGTGGCTTATGAAATTCCTGAACTGGCTGACTCTGTCACTCTCTGATTGGCTCAGTCACTCTCAGGTTGGCTCAGTCACTCTCTGGCTGACTCAGTCACTCTCTGGTTGGCTCAGTCACTCTCTGGTTGGCTCAGTTACTGTCTGGTTGGCTCAGTCACTCTCTGGTTGGCTCAGTTACTCTCTGGCTGACCCAGTCACTCTCTGGTTGGCTCAGTCACTCTCTGGTTGGCTCAGTTACTCTCTGGCTGACTCAGTCACTCTCTGGTTGGCTCAGTCAATCTCTGACTGACTCTCAGTCACTCTCAGGTTGGCTCAGTCACTCTCTGGCTGACTCAGTCACTCTCTGGTTGGCTCAGTCACTCTCAGGTTGGCTCAGTCACTCTCTGGCTGACTCAGTCACTCTCTGGTTGGCTCAGTCACTCTCTGGTTGGCTCAGTTACTCTCTGGCTGACCCAGTCACTCTCTGGTTGGCTCAGTCACTCTCTGGTTGGCTCAGTCACTCTCTGGTTGGCTCAGTCACTCTCTGGCTGACTCTCAGTCACTCTGTGGTTGACTCAGTCACACCAGCTCGCACTCACTAGTTGCTGATCAGGATGTCCGGCAGCCAGATGCTGTTGGCATACATCCAAATTTTCGAGGTGTTGCCGAACTCTTCGGGGTCCCACTGCAGGTACTGATCTGTCCAGCGCTGCAAAGGTAAATCGCTGCAGTTGCGGAAATTGCGGTGCGAATTTGCACGCAATGCAAATGGCTCGGCCCAGATTTACTGGGGATTCATTGAGACTCACCAAACGCACCGAGATGAGCGACTTTATGGTCTGGTATTTCTCGTCCTGAAATCCAGAAATACTGAGTCTGTCTGTCTGTCTGTCTGTCTGTCTGTCTGTCTGTCTGTCTGTCTGTCTGTCTGTCTGTCTGTCTGTCTGTCTGTCTGTCTGTCTGTGTGTCTGTCTGTGTGTCTGTCTGTGTGTCTGTCTGTCTGTCTGTCTGTCTGTCTGTCTGTCTGTCTGTCTGTCTGTCTGTCTGTCTGTCTGTCTGTCTGTCTGTCTGTTTGTTTGTCTGTCTGTCTGTCTGTCTGTCTGTCTGTCTGTCTGTCTGTCTGTCTGTCTGTCTGTCTGTCTGTCTGTCTGTCTGTCTGTCTGTCTGTCTGTCTGTCTGTCTGTCTGTCTGTCTGTCTGTCTGTCTGTCTGTCTGTCTGTCTGTCTGTCTGTCTGTCTGTCTGTCTGTCTGTCTGTCTGTCTGTCTGTCTGTCTGTCTGTCTGTCTTGAACACGCTGGTAGCTGGGCGCCTGAAGTGCGACGTTATGATTGAGAACTCCTGACACCATTGAGCATCTGTTTGCATGGGGCAGAGCATTAAACTGAGAATTGAGTTATTGTTTTCATAAGAATGAACTGAGGTGAGGATACTGCGGTGATTTTTTGCATGAGTTGCAGCATGACTGGCCTCATGACCACGGCTATCGATAGGCAGAAGCTAGGCAGACAGGCCAGCAAATGGAGCTTCTCGGCCCGCCCAGATTTCCAAATTCTCCCTCGCACCGCAGCGCGGTCTCCGGAAGTCCCCCCGCTCGGCGGCCTTCCTGCCGGGCTTTCATGCCCAGTGCGACCGCCCGGCTCGCCCATTAAATAGAATGCGGCCAGTTTCTCGAGCTTCGGTCTTTTGCTTTCGGGAAGCACCGTCGGAGGGGAATAAAGGGAGAGCGAACAGAGCGGGAAAATAGCTAACGAGCCGCTAAGCATGCCACCCCAACCATCGCCTCCTGAGCTTTCTTGAGCATTTCTTGCTCTCTGCTTTTGTGCGCGACTTTTGCTTCAGACGCCGCCTCCATTTCCCGATCTAGGGGGGGGGGGGGTGGCGTGGCTGCACTTTCTATTGCCGCCTTTCATGTTTCTCGAATAGTTTTGCATTTGCTGTTCCGGCTCAACTTCAGCCCCAAGCTTGTTTGGAAACTTCGAGTCTTCCTCGCCACTGCTAATCTTCCCTCCGGCCCGTCCGCCTGTTCTGAGCAGCCCCTGCTATCTCCACGGCTGCCGGATGAATTGCTTGGAATTCAGATAAAAGAGAGGGAACTCGGCCGTTTGGTTGCTGGGGAAACCGCGGAATTGCCAGCGAGGTGGTAGCGATGGGGATGAAGAGATATTGCGAGATACAAACGGCAATCGGTGCGTTTCTTCCCTCCCAATTCTTCCCGCAGACTCAACAGGCAGCCTCTTGGGTTCCCTAGCGAATCCCTAGGGCCAGTTGGGCCTGCAGCGGCTTTGCCTGACTCTTCGAGTGAGCTGGCGAGGCCGGGAAGAATTCTCATTGGTCAGCGCTTGTCACTTTAAATTGATCTGATCTGTCTGTCTGCATGTCTCTGTCTATCTATCTGTCTGTCTGTCTGTCTGTCTGTCTGTCTGTCTGTCTGTCTGTCTGTCTGCCTGTCTGTCTGTCTGTCTGTCTGTCTGTCTGTCTGTCTGTCTGCCTGTCTGTCTGTCTGTCTGCATGTATCTGTCTATCTATCTGTCTGTCTGTCTGTCTGTCTGTCTGTCTGTCTGTCTGTCTGTCTGTCTGCCTGTCTGTCTGCCTGTCTGTCTGTCTGTCTGTCTGTCTGTCTGTCTGTCTGTCTGTCTGTCTGTCTGTCTGTCTGCCTGTCTGTCTGCCTGTCTGTCTGTCTGTCTGTCTGTCTGTCTGTCTGTCTGTCTGTCTGTCTGTCTGTCTGTCTGTCTGTCTGTCTGTCTGTCTGTCTGTCTGTCTGTCTGTCTGTCTGTCTGTCTGTCTGTCTGTCTATCTGTCTGTCTGTACACCCTCTGCAGCAGAGCTCACCGTATCCAGAATATGGAACAGTGAGAAGCCGACAAACACTTTCACGGAGTCCGAGTCCTTCAGCACCGGTCGCGAGTTTTTCTGGTACTCCTGCATGACCGCGGCCTTGATCTGGTACTCAAATGAGCGGCCCTCCAGCTCCGTGGCGTTCAGCGCGTCCCACGGCCAGTTGCGGCCGTCACCCGAGCTGCCGCTCAAGGATTCGCCCGACTTGGGCCGGTTGCGACGCCGGAACATCCCCTTCTTCAGGCCGGCCACTGGACGAGTCGGAGTGAGGGCGGATGAATGAGAGGATGAATGGAAAGAAGGCGGGTGAAAGGAAAGGGTGCGGATGAATGAACAGATAAAGACAGCGGATGAAGGGAGCGGATAAAGGGAGTGGATGAAGGGAGCGGATGAAGGGAGAGGAAGAAGGCAGCGGATGAGGGTAGCGGATAAAAGTGACAAATCGAGCGAGCGATCTGCAGGTCCAGTTCGCAAGCTAATTAGCACGCTTGGGGGGGGGGGCAATAATTTGGGAAATCCCAAAGCGCAGAAGGCGGCAGGGGCGGGCGAATGGGCATCGATTTTAAACCTTCAACGCTGGCGCAATAAACGAAGGGCGCAGCGAGTCCGGCCCCGACAACCGGCTCTGAACCGAGGCGATGCTCGCGGCAGCAGTCGAGACTCGAAGAACCTCAAATCCCTCGGACCGGAATGCGGGATTTACGATTGCCGATGGGGATCCCCCGGCCGCCCAGGCCTGCGAACGGCATTCCTCTCTCAAATGCAGCCGCCAAAGAGAAAAAGAAGCTCGCTCTGCATTCCCCTCTCCAACCCTCTTCCCCCCCCCGCTCGCGGCCGCCGCCTTTGTGCTTTATCGGAGCCCCTAACGATAAGAAGCAAATTGATTGCTGCCGCCGCCACCCGCCTCCGCTGACAGGCCGCCGACACCTCCAGGGCCGGCCGCGTGGGCACCCCGCGTTCCCCGGCCTCCCATGCGGATATTTCCCCAGCTGGCTTTCCTGTCCCCCCGAGGCCCAATTTCTCTGCCGTTCCCACCCGAACAATGTTGCTCCCTTTTTCTTCTGGTCTCGCCCGGCTTCTTGGCCCTCCGGGTTTTCCTTCGCTGCTTTGCTAGCGCAGTCCGATTGTTTGATCATTTTGTTCTTTTGCATTCGCATTGGCTTTTCATGCCCGACCCGCCGCTCTCCTCATTTGCCTCGGCCAGGCAGCTCTGCCCCTGATCGCCTCGCACCCACCTCCCTCAGCCCAGCCTGCTGCACTTGCCCTCTGCTTCACTACTCTACATCTCACCTCTACATCTCCCTTCTATTCTATCCCACACTCTATCCCACCCTCTATTCCCAACAATTTATCCCACACTCTATCCTACACTCTACCCCACCCCTCTATCCTACACTCTACCCCACACCTCTATCCTACACTCTACCCCACCCCTCTATCCTACACTCTATCCCACCCCTCTATCCTACACTCTATCCCACCCTCTATTCCCAACACTCTATCCCACCCCTCTATCCTACACTATCCCACCCCTCCATCCTACACTCTATCCCACCGCTCTATCCTACACTCTACCCCACCCCTCTATCCCACCCTCTATCCCACCCCTCTATCCTACACTCTATCCCACCCCTTATCCCACCCCTCTATCCTACACTCTATCCCACCCCTCTTTCCCACCTCTCTATCTCACCCCTCTACCTCACTCCTCCATCGCAGCGCACTACGTCACCCTTACATGACAAATATGTCCATATGGATCCAAATGCGGGGCAGTCCCAGCCTGAGTAAGACTGCAGCGGCAAACAAATTTCATCAAGTGCGAATTCAAAAAGTTCAGCTGAAGCCCAGCATTTGGCCGGCACAGCAAACAGCTTCGGCCTTGGCTGGCCGCGCGCAAATTAATTCGCTCAATTCCATCAGCCTCAGTGACTGTCTCCGCACACCCGTGTCTAAATACAGCACGCCCATGCCCTGTGAGGCTGTCTGTTCCTCCGCATGCAGTTATCCGTGTTTCCCATTCAGCAATCTTCATCATCACCGGCTCTCCCCCCGTGGAGTCTGCATAGAGAGCTGCAATCAGGGCTGGCACAGCTGGGCGGAAACTGGCGGGACTGATTAAACCCGGTGAGACGGCTGCTCACTTCCTCATCCTCCCTCTCTCCTACCTCTCACTTTTTCTAAGCAGAATTCAGAAGTACTTTTAGAGGCAATCTCGATAGGAATCCTTCTTTCGGCATTCCGAATGACTTTGAAGCCACCGTGCCTGCTTTGAACGAATTTACGGGCAGTCTCGTGAGCTGATAAGTGTTTAATTGATGTCATAAAAATTTACCGAAAGCGGTGGCGAAGGACCATTGAGCTTTGAAATTTGCCGCCTGCCTGCTGCAGCCGAGTGAGCTGTCTGATTTCGACTATTTCTATTCTTGAGAATCTGTTTAAAGAGTTGCTCAGTCAGTCACTCACCCGCAGCTCATCAGCGCAGTTCAACTGTAACTCCAGCTACACTCCACATTGTAGCTGCTGACTTCAGCCTCTCCCATTCAGGTTACAGGGACACAGTGTAAAGTCACTGGGACACAGGGTACAGTCACAGGGACACAGGGTACAGTCACAGGGACACAGGGTACAGTCACAGGGACACAGGGTACAGTCACAGGGACACAGGGTAAAGTCACAAGGACACAGTGTGCAGTCACTGGGACACAGGGTACAGTCACTGGGACACAGGGTACAGTCACTGGGACACAGGGTACAGTCACTGGGACACAGGGTACAGTCACTGGGACACAGGGTACAGTCACTGGGACACAGGGTACAGTCACAGGGACACAGTGTACAGTCACAGGGACACAGTGTACAGTCACAGGGACACAGGGTACAGTCACAGGGACACAGGGTAAAGTCACTGGGACACAGGGTACAGTCACTGGGACACAGAGTACAGTCACAGGGACATGGGGTACAGTCACAGGGACACAGAGTACAGTCACAGGGACACAGGGTACAGTCACAGGGACACAAGGTACAGTCACAGGGACACAGGGTACAGTCACAGGGACACAGTGTAAAGTCACTGGGACACAGGGTACAGTCACTGGGACACAGGGTACAGTCACTGGGACACAGGGTACAGTCACTGGGACACAGGGTACAGTCACAGGGACACAAGGCAGTCTCTAGGGAATGGAAAAGTACAGAAAAGGCTGCTCTAACGTTACCTGCCCCCCAATCCTGTTGGCCTCTTCAGGAACAGCGGAAGCAGAAAAGCCTTTAAGGAAAGCAGCAGGAACTGCATCCCAGCCCGCATGGCAACCAGCCCCCTCCCCACCCGCGGTGGCGCTCGCACTTTCCCGCCGAGTTGTTCGGCTCGAGCATTCCAATCAGTCCGGGGCACGCATAAATCATGGCCAGCGGCGAGGGGGCCGCCTGTCTATTTTTGAGTCCGAGCTCTGGGGCACGGGGAGGCGGCGGGACTGCTAATTACTGCTGACTCATGCTGCACGAGAAAAGCCTGCTCAGTCTTAATGGTTTCCAAGGCCGGGTTATTGTTAATATATCCATGGCAACCATCTTTATGACACTGGAAAGCAACAGCCTCCATAGTAACCATCCATTCCCCAAATAAATAGCTCTTAGCGTCCATGGTAACCATCCATTCCCCCACTAAATAGCTCTTAGTGTCCATGGTAACCATCCATTCCCCCACTAAATAGCTCTTAGCGTCCATGGTAACCATCCATTCCCCCACTAAATAGCTCTTAGCGTCCATGGTAACCATCCATTCCCCCACTAAATAGCTCTTAGCGTCCATGGTAACCATCCATTCCCCCACTAAATAGCTCTTAGCGTCCATGGTAACCATCTTGGCGGCACAGCAGAGCGACTTCTCCGCTAAGTTCTGTCCTAATCTCATTTCATTACCGAAGCCAACAGCAACAAACAGCATAAAAATCTTGCAACTCAAACCAAGACTCAACGCCTCAGACTCACCTGGCTCGTACAACGGCAAAAGCAGCAACAGCAGCAGCAGAAGCAGCCCAGAAGAGCGCGTAGCGGTCCGACTCATTGCAACTGGCCTGCGGCAGCCATTCATCGCCTGCGCATGTGGGAGCCGATCCGACTGGCCATCTGCGCCATGCCGGTTCAGCCAGTGCTTAAGTCTGCTTGCTCTCCGAGTCGTTCCGCCTACCCACAGCCAGCCAATGCCCAAGAGATCTGCCGATTAAAACCGCTTTAGCTGTGCCGCCGGGCTCGTTCGGGCAGCCAATGAGCAGCGCTTCACTTGCCTTGGCCCGCAATGCACCCATGGAATTTGCTCTCCAATGTACATTGGCTGCGATTAGGGTCCATAACAGACAGGAGTGTCGCCTGATAGTTTCTCAGTGTCTCTGAGTGGTGTCATGAGGTTCCAGAGAGTGCTCAGTGTCTCTGAGTTGTGTCATGAGGTTCCAGAGAGTGCTCAGTGTCTCTGAGTGGTGTCATGAGGTTCCAGAGAGTGCTCAGTGTCTCTGAATGGAGTCATAGGGTTCCAGAGAGTGCTCAGTGTCTCTGAATGGTGTCATGAGGTTCCAGAGAGTGCTCAGTGTCTCTGAATGGTGTCATGAGGTTCCAGAGAGTGCTCAGTGTCTCTGAGTGGTGTCATGAGGTTCCAGAGAGTGCTCAGTGTCTCTGAGTGGTGTCATAGGGTTCCAGAGAGTGCTCAGATTCTCTTAGTGGTGTCATTAGGTTCCAGAGAGTGCTCAGTGTCTCTGAATGGTGTCATGAGGTTCCAGAGAGTGCTCAGTGTCTCTGAATGGTGTCATAAGGTTCCAGAGAGTGCTCAGTGTCTCTGAATGGTGTCATAAGGTTCCAGAGAGTGCTCAGTGTCTCTGAATGGTGTCATAAGGTTCCAGAGAGTGCTCAGTGTCTCTGAATGGTGTCATAAGGTTCCAGAGAGTGCTCAGTGTCTCTGAATGCTGTCATGAGGTTCCAGAGAGTGCTCAGTGTCTCTGAATGGTGTCATAGAAATAGAAAAGTCAGTAGCGAGAACAGAGGCATGGCTCATAAAATAAAAAAGCCCCTTTTCCAACCTCAGACTTGCTACTATGAGTAGCGCAGCTCGTTACTCATGTTATTAATAATTTTTAGTAAGTGCTTTTGCTGCCAAATTAGCACGAAATGCTGGTGCAAGCGAGCGGGCGGGACCCCAGGTTCGTGTGCATTTTAAGCAAAAGTCAATAATTAATTTTGAAGTTCCAACGTGTGACCCAGTCACAGTAAAATTCTGCTCTTCAAGAAGTACGTAACAATAGGTGCGTCTGTATTAGGATACCCTCACTCACAGACACTCCCGCATCCTCACCCACAGACACTCCGCATCCTCACCCACAGACACTCCGCATCCTCACCCACAGACACTCCGCATCCTCACCCACGGACACTCCGCATCCTCACCCACAGACACTCCGCATCCTCACCCTCGGACACTCCGCATCCTCTCCCACAGACACTCTGCATCCTCACCCACAGACACTCTGCATCCTCACCCACAGACACTCCGCATCCTCTCCCACAGACACTCTGCATCCTCACCCACGGACACTCCGCATCCTCACCCACAGACACTCCGCATCCTCACCCACAGACACTCTGCATCCTCACCCACAGACACTCCGCATCCTCACCCATAGACACTCCGCATCCTCACCCACGGACACTCCGCATCCTCTCCCACAGACACTCTGCAGACATACACGTGTAAGCCATCTTAATAAAACCCAAGCCTTTCAACCTGTCAATCACCTGCAGCTGGCCATTCCATAATTCAGGAGCCATAATTCAGTTTGTGACAAAATGATTTGCATTCAGACTGTTTTGTCTTGACATAAGGAGAAGCTTCTAAAAATAAATGCTGCCACGACGAAGACTGTGGTGAAGTAGTGCCTTTATTTGCCAATGCAAACAACCCAACTCAGCTTCATTATGCGGATCTCCGGGACTTGCATCACACGCAACAAGCATCTCTTCATCAGCTATTCACAGCTTTGCAGTCATTTTAGCAGCTTGCAGAGCTGGAGTGGAGGCCAGAAGTCCCAATACCATGGTTGAGCTGCAGAATCCCTGCAACAATGGTTGCTAAGGCTGCCCATTGAAGCAGCAGAATACTGAAGTACATTCTAAAGGCTTTTTAATCAGCCCAGGCCAGTCCCTCAGCTTGCCCATGTTCCCCGCACCTCTGCGCATCGGTCGGTAGGAGTCGCTGCCTTCTCGCCTACCAAAGCAAGCTGAATGGCTGCTCAGCTCGCGATCCGAGTAAGCGCGCCCCTGAAGTTGGCGCCTCTGCTGACGTTCCTGGGGCTGTTGCTGGCCGCCGGCGCCGGCGCGGGACAGCCCGGCTGCTTCACGGAGTCGCAGTTCGCCTCGACCTGCGAGCCGCCGGTTCGAGTCGCCAGCGGCAGCCAAGGCGTCCGCGGCTGCTTCCGGCTGGACCTGCCGCAGCCGATGGGAGCCGCGGCGCGCGAGTCGGTGACGTGGGACGCCGCCTCCGACGTCTGCGAGCGTCGTTCGACCGACTGCGGCGACTTCGCCGCCTGCCCCGTCTCGGCCTCGGCGGGGGGCCGCTGCCTCGTGTCCTGCGACGTCGCCGAGCGCGGCTTCCTCGCGCTGAGCATCCGAGCGGGCGTCGGCGTCAAGTCGTTCGACCTGGTCGACTCGCCGAGCCGCAGCAACGGGTCCGCCGTTCGGGGCGCGCCCAACTCCGCCAGCCTCCTGCCCGACCTGTTCCGCGCCAGCACCATCGACCAGCTGCCCGCAGTGGCGCCGAAGCTCACCTTCAAGGAGGCCGTCGTCCAGCTCTCTGTCGCCGACTCTGTTGTCGTAAAGGTCACCTTCGACCTCGCGGTGTCGCCTCACGAGCTGAACAGGACCAACTGGTTCTCTCGGGACCGGCTGAAGGCCAGCTGGCCTGTCTCCGACCTCGCTAGCCGGACCTTCAACTTCTTCGGCATTCCCGGAGATACTGTTCATAACCGCAGCTTCTTCATCAGCTACCTGTACAACACCTGCCCGAATGACCGCGGCCTCATGCTGGCGCTCGAGACCACTGACATCTGCAGCTGGGCCGGCGAGGTGACCTCCCCACCGAAACTGCTGTACAGCACGCAGCCAGATGTGGCCTGGAGTTCGAGCGGCCAGCTGGCCGATAGACTGGCCGTGATTCTGCGCTAAGCACTGCTACTACTACTACTACTACTACTACTACTACTACTACTACTACTACTACTACTACTACTACTACTACTACTACTACTACTACTACTACTACTACTACTACTACTACTACTACTACTACTACTACTACTACTACTACTACTACTACTACTACTACTACTACTACTACTACTACTACTACTACTACTACTACTACTACTACTACTACTACTACTACTACTACTACTACTACTACTACTACTACTACTACTACTACTACTACTACTACTACTACTACTACTACTACTACTACTACTACTACTACTACTACTACTACTACTACTACTACTACTACTACTACTACTACTACTACTACTACTACTACTACTACTACTACTACTACTACTACTACTACTACTACTACTACTACTACTACTACTACTACTACTACTACTACTACTACTACTACTACTACTACTACTACTACTACTACTACTATTACTACTACAACAACTACTACTACTACTGTAGTGAGTTGCAAGTGTACTTGTATGCGCCAGTCGCTAGAGCGGGGTGGGGGTTGCTATTGTACAGCATGTACGTGCTTTTCACCCACCCCTGTCTCTATCTTTTATACCCAGTTTTGTAACAATCGTTGTATCGTATTTAACCTGCGTATCGATCTAATAAACGCCAAGAGGCTTCGTCAACTCTCAGTTGTATCTCTCTGCCTTAGTCTACAACTGGTAGCAGAGCAAATTATTCTAGAATGGCTGAGAAAGTTTCGACCGCCAGTGCAGCGCTGCCCAGAGTTTTCAGTACCGGCAACTTTAAGGAATGGCTGCAGCGTTTCAATGTATGCGCAAAAGTCAACAAGTGGGACACGTGCAAAGCGGAGCGACTGGCCACATTTTTGGATGGCGAGGCTCTCGTCGTTTATTTGGAACTGTCCGCAGGAGATCAGGCAGACTACGACAAAGTAGTCCAGGCATTGGATGATGCATTCCACCCGAACCGCGAGCACTTCGCCGTCATGGAGGCGTTCAAATCAAGGAAGATTTTGTCGAATGAGACTCCACGCATGTATCTTTACGAGTTAAAGAAGATGCTCAAAAGCTCCTCCGTGGACAACAAAGATGCTCAAGAGGCTCTGCTGTTCCATCAGTTCGTCTGTGGCCTTCCCGAATCCGTGAGCTGGCAGATTCGCGCGGACTCCAGCGTTAAGACCTCAGAGCAAGCGCTTCAAAAGGCCCAGCTACTGATGCAGCACAGCTCGCCAAGCATCCCAGCAGCAGCGGTGCAACCTCAGCCGAGCCAATCCAGCGAAGTTCAGGAGCTGCGGGACACTGTGCAGAGTCTGCAGGCATCGGTGAGCACCCTGAGTTCCCAGCTGCAGCAGCTGGCAGCCTGTGGAGTGAGGACGAGCAGCACAACGAGACCGCAGCACCGTTCGAAGTCTGACATCATCTGCTACAACTGCCACAAGGCCGGCCACATTGCCAGAGATTGCTACAGCAGGCGACAGCCGGGAAACGCCAGAGGCTGGGGTGTGCGGGCCCGCAACCCCGGCCAGCAGTAACTGCGGGCCCAGCAGCAGCGGCTTCAAAGCCGGCGCTCACAGTCGGCGGGATCTTCAACGGATGCAGCGTCGCGCCCGACCGACTATCGCAGTGTGAGTGCAAGCTTGATGGCAGAAGTGTGAAGGCGCTGTTAGACACCGGAAGCCAGTGCTCACTAGTTGAGTCCAGCATCCTGACAAAATCCCAGCTCAGACAGGCAACTGCAGCCAGAGTGCAACTTCATTCAGTGAACAAGCAGCCAATTAGCATAGAACGGCAAATCGAATTGCCACTTACAGTCGGTGGAGTGACAGCCCGGCAATTGTTTTTCGTTGTGTCAGGTTTGGTCTGCCCTGTCATTGTTGGAGTCGACTTCATCGGCAAGCATAATTTGCAACTGGACTTCACAGGATCTTCACAAGAAGCCGGCCAAGTCTGCAGCACCAGATTCCAGGCTGACACCGACGATCCAGTTGACATCGAAGACGCTCTCGTCCCCGAGTTCAGCTGTGAAGAGTTCGAGTTGCCGACTACCGACGACCCTGATGTACAACGGTTGCTGGTGGAGTTCAAAGACTTGTTCAAGAAAAAGCCGGGACTAACTCATCTGCAACAGCACCGAATTGTTCTCTCGGATGAAGTACCTGTCCGAGTGCCACCGCGCCGAATGCCTGTGCATTACCGGGAGAAGGTAGAGCAGCTAATTCAGGAACTGCTGGAGAACGACGTGATAGAGCTGAGCGAAAGTCCGTACGTGGCCCCACCGGTGTACGTGACAAAGAAGGATGGCAGTCTCCGCCTGACCATAGACTATCGAGAGATCAACAAGAAGACTATTCGCTCTGCACAGGGAATTCCGTTGATGGAGGAGGCAAGAGATCGAATCGCAGGCAGTTCAGTGTTCTCTGTGTTGGATCTCAATGGAGGCTATTTTCAAATTCCGATGGCAGAAGAAGACAAGCTAAAAACTGCTTTCTGTCCGGGACCAGGGATGCCGCTGTACCAATTTAAGAGAATGCCCCAAGGTCTGTCGGGGGGCCCAAGCACATTCTGCATGCTAATGTCAAAAGTGTTCAACGGCTGCGATTTCGTCTTCACGTTCTTCGATGACAGCCTGTGCTTCTCAAAGACCAAGTCGGATTATCTGCGGCAACTTCGAGAGACCTTCGAGCGACTTCGAGCAGCCGGACTGACATTAAGAGGCTCCAAGTGCAAGATCGCGGTACCCGAAGTGACCTTTCTCGGCACACGGTATTCAAAGGATGGTGCCCAGCCCAGCCAGGAGAAGCTGGAGGCAATTCAGCAGTGGAGAGAGCCGAGGTCAGCCAAGGAGGTGCGTCAGTTCATCGGCCTGTGCAACCAATACCGACGCCATGTAGCCAACTTCGCTGCCATCGCCGCACCGCTGCACCATCTGACTGGCAAGGGCGTCCCATTTGACTGGACTTCGGAATGCCAGACGGCCTTCGACGAGCTCAAAAGGTGCCTAATTAGTCCTCCGATCCTGGTGAACCCGGATTTCACTAAGGAGTTCTCAGTCTTCACGGATGCCAGTGGCAGCGGAGTCGGTGCAATTCTGAAGCAAGGCGAGGCGGTGATCGAGTTCTCAAGCCGCGCATTCAATTCAGCTGAGAAGAAATACTCTGCAACAGAAAAGGAGTGCCTGGCCATCCTGCACGCATTCAAAGTTTTTCGCCACTATCTTCTCGGCAAGCATTTCACGGTGCACACGGATCACTGCCCGCTCACCTACATCGATTCACAGAGAGTTGACAGCTACGGCAGGCTAGGACGATGGTGTCTGCTGCTTCAAGAGTTCGACTTCACCGTCAAGTACCGAAGAGGCGTTGAGAACACAGATGCTGACGCGCTGTCCAGACTGCACGGCCAAGAAGTCGCAGCTACACAGCTGACTCCGGAAATCGACACTGAAGAGCTCAAAACTGCGCAGCGACATGACCCGGAGCTCAGCCAGGTGATTCAGGCGATGGACAAGGACGCAGAAATTGCACCCAGATGGCGAGCAGGACCACTGCAGCAACTCGGCAGAATCTGGAAGAAGCTGAAGCTGGATGATGACGGTGTTCTACTGCGCAAGTTCAATGACCCGGACGGCCTGCGGGAGGTTCCAGTGGTGCCAGCGCGGCTTCGACAACAGTTTTTGACCAACGCTCACGAAGGTCTGGGAGGTCATTTTGGAGCCGAGAAATGCTACCGCACACTGAAACTGACCGCCTACTGGCCCGGCATGGCTGAAGACATCGTGCAACACTGCAAGAGTTGTTCTGTCTGTCAGGAGAAGAAAGCGGGCTCGCGGACCAGCGCGCCACTCGGAGAACTGCCAATCGGCTCGCCGTGGGATTCTGTGGCTATCGACATCGTCAAGGTGGCGCCATCATCGCGCGGCAACAAATACCTCCTGGTGGCTCAAGATCAGTTTTCCAAGTGCCTGACGGCCGTGGCGATTCCTGACCAGACTGCTGAGACTACTGCTCGCGCCTTCCTCTCCATCTGCTCCCAGACTGGACTTCCCCGAGTCATCCACTCCGATCAAGGACCGAATTTCGAGTCTCAGCTTTTTCAAGACACTCTGCGAGGCCTGGGAGTCACGAAGACAAGAACAACGGCTTACAATCCCAAAGACAACGGATTAGCAGAGTCGGGCAACAAGTCAGTGCTACAGTTACTCAGGTGTTTCACCGAGCGAGAGAGCGAGTGGGAGGACAAGCTGCCACTGATCCTGCTGTCCTACAATTCCCGGGTGCACTGCTCAACACAGCTGCCGCCACTGAAGGTGTTCACCGGGCGCAATCCGAGCCTGCCGGTCATCAGCCAGCAGTCTAGGCGATTTTATGACGTGCGCACCTACGCCGACAAGCTCGAGGCCGACCTGCTGCGAATTCGAGAGTTTGTCGAGGAGCATCTGGTGCAGGCGGCTGGCGAGCAAAAGAGCGGCTACGACAGGTCGACCTGGCAGCTGCGCACGTTCAGTCCTGGAGACGAGGTCCTGCTGCGCATCGAGCTGAGGGGTTCCAAGCTGGCGCCGTACTGGGAGCCGGGCTGGCAGGTGCTGTCGCAGCGGGATCTGGTAGTCGAAATTCGAAAGATCGAGAACGGCCGGACCCGCAGGGTGAATGTGAATCGTCTGCGGCCGCGGATCCTGCCAGTCCCTGACGGAGAGCGCTTCCTGCAGCCGCCCTTTGCGCACGCGGCGCACGACGGCGATGAGGCGGACGTGGAGCCTCCCCCGAGACGCTACCCGGTGCGTAGGCGGATGCCGGTGGATCGCTATGTGGCCGGTTGAATTGTTAATTGACTCAGTGACTGTTCTACTGACTATTGCGAATTATTTGAAAGCGAGAAATTCTTTATACCAATATTGTTTCGAATGTTTTACTGTTCTTATGTTTCCTTCGAATTATTCGTTCGAATGTTATGGATCTTTTTCGCCGGGGAGGATTGTAGTGAGTTGCAAGTGTACTTGTATGCGCCAGTCGCTAGAGCGGGGTGGGGGTTGCTATTGTACAGCATGTACGTGCTTTTCACCCACCCCTGTCTCTATCTTTTATACCCAGTTTTGTAACAATCGTTGTATCGTATTTAACCTGCGTATCGATCTAATAAACGCCAAGAGGCTTCGTCAACTCTCAGTTGTATCTCTCTGCCTTAGTCTACACTACTACTACTACTACTACTACTACTACTACTACTACTACTACTACTACTACTACTACTACTACTACTACTACTACTACTACTACTACTACTACTACTACTACTACTACTACTACTACTACTACTACTACTACTACTACTACTACTACTACTACTACTACTACTACTACTACTACTACTACTACTACTACTACTACTACTACTACTACTACTACTACTACTACTACTACTACTACTACTACTACTACTACTACTACTACTACTACTACTACTACTACTACTACTACTACTACTACTACTACTACTACTACTGCTACTACTACTACTACTACTACTACTACTACTACTACTACTACTACTACTACTACTACTACTACTACTACTACTACTACTACTACTACTACTGCTACTACTACTACTACTACTACTACTACTACTACTACTACTACTACTACTACTACTACTACTACTACTACTACTACTACTACTAATCAGCTAATGTGCTTGAAAAATCTGTCAATTTTCGGTCCCCACTTGCTTCCTCCACTCTGCAATCAATTTTTAATAAATTAAATTAAATAAACGTAAGGCACAATTTTTTTCAAATTTTAATCGCCTAATCATTGCCGGTCACAAAATCCAGTCAATACTTTTATACGGAGCGGAAGTCGATAATTTAGTGCGTCAGTGTACTTAGAAACAATCAAGAAACAAGCGGGCAGGTATATACATGGTTTCAGGTGCAGTCCTGTCAAACAGTCAGTCCTCAGCAACCAGACCAAGCGCTATGCTGCCGTGCTTTTCCGGCCTTCCTTCCTGGCGCCGCTGCTCGACTTTGGCGGGGATCGCTGAGGAGAATCGCTCCGCTTCTGCGAGCCGCTGCCCCCGCCTCCGCCTCCACCGTCTTCTTTCAGCGACTGGGCGAGCCGCTTGGGCAGGTAGGCCGCCTTCGGCAGCTCGTAGGTGGCCGTGCTGCCCATGTCCAGCTTGTGGGTCACGCGGGACTCAATCTGAGCAAGAGGGAAAGCATTGAGAGGAGATTTGTTGGTGGCTGTAGGCGTTGAGAAAACACGCGCACTGGGACCTTCGGGCTCAGAGCAGGGCACTAGAAAACTCTTTCCTTTGAACACTCCGCATCCTTTCCCACAGACACCCACAAACACTCCGCATCCTTTCCCACAGACACCCACAAACACTCCGCATCCTTACCCACAGACACCCACAAACACTCCGCATTCTTACCCACAGACACCCACAAACACTCCGCATCCTTTCCCACAGACACCCACAAACACTCCGCATCCTTTCCCACAAACACCCACAAACACTCCGCATCCTTTCCCACAGACACCCACAAACACTCCGCATCCTTTCCCACAGACACCAACAGACACTCTGCACCCTCACCCACAGAAACCCACAGACACTCCGCATCCTCACCCACAGACACCCACAAACACTCCGCATCCTTTCCCACAGAAACCCACAGACACTCCGCATCCTTTCCCACAGACACCCACAAACACTCCGCATTCTTACCCACAGACACCCACAAACACTCCGCATCCTCACCCACAGACACCCACAAACACTCCGCATCCTTTCCCACAGACACCAACAGACACTCCGCACCCTCACCCACAGAAACCCACAGACACTCCGCATCCTTTCCCACAGACACCCACAAACACTCCGCATCCTTTCCCACAGACACCCACAAACACTCCGCATCCTTTCCCACAGACACCCACAAACACTCCGCATCCTTTCCCACAGACACCCACAAACACTCCGCATCCTTTCCCACAGACACCCACAAACACTCCGCATCCTTTCCCACAGACACCCACAAACACTCCGCATCCTTTCCCACAGACACCCACAAACACTCCGCATCCTTACCCACAGACACTCCGCATCCTCACCCACAGACACCAACAGACACTCCGCACCCTCACCCACAGAAATCCACAGACACTCCGCATCCTCACCCACAGACACTCCGCATCCTCACCCACAGACACTCCGCATCCTTACCCACAGACACCAACAGACACTCCGCATCCTTTCCCACAGACACCCACAAACACTCCGCATCCTTACCCACAGACACCAACAGACACTCCGCACCCTCACCCACAGAAACCCACAGACACTCCGCATCCTCACCCACAGACACTCCGCATCCTCACCCACAGACACTCCACATCCTCACCCACAGACACTCCGCATCCTCACCCACAGACACTCCGCATCCTCACCCACAGACACTCTGCATCCTCACCCACAGACACTCCACATCCTCACCCACAGACACTCCGCATCCTCACCCACAGACACTCCGCATCCTCACCCACAGACACTCCGCATCCTTACCCACAGACACTCCACATCCTCACCCACAGACACTCCGCATCCTTACGCTCGCGCACAAAAGCATCCGAAATTGCATCCCAGAAATTTTCCAACCTTCTTCCAGCGCACGTCCTCCCGCATGACGCCCAGCTGGCGGTTCTTCTTCAGCCAGTCCTGCGCCGCCGCGCTCAGCTGAGTCTCCTGCTGCCGGGTCCGCCGGCTCAGCTCCCCGATGCGCTGCTTGAGCTCGGCGCGGTCGCTCTCGCTGGCCTCGTACAGCTTCTGGAGGAGGAGGTCAATGCAGTAGTGGTGATTGCGAACTACTGCAAGTAGCAGTTTTGGACATGCACAGCTGTGCATGATATCTGAACAGTGCCGTTTTTGCTAGACTTTTAACTTTTTGATCTTTTGTGTTAAGTGAGGAAATGAGAGTCAATACAGCTGTCAATACCTAAAAAATATTGCGGTAAATTTTGACTGTCACGTGATTTTGGTTGAATTTTTTGATTTCCTACAAAGCCTTAAAAACCTAGGAGAGCCGCAGTCCCCGCTTTTAATTCCCAACACCCGGAATTGCTGGCAGCTGGGGAGCCAGCAGCCCAGGCCGCTTTTAAATCCCGGAACCACCTGGTAGGGAAAGCAGAGTTCAACCTGGTTGAACTGGAAGTGTGCGAATTAGTGAAATGTACTTTTGGCTTAATCCCGCTCGTCCTTGTCTTGGTGGAATTGCTTGCCAGACTACCTAAATATGAGTCTGAGATACCCAGGACAGCCAGTGCAGTCTGGGATACCCAGGATAGAGTCTGAGATACCCAGGACAGCCAGTGCAGTCTGGGATACCCAGGATAGAGTCTGAGATACCCAGGACAGCCAGTGCAGTCTGGGATACCCAGGATAGAGTCTGAGATACCCAGGACAGCCAGTGCAGTCTGGGATACCCAGGATAGAGTCTGAGATACCCAGGACAGCCAGCGCAGTTTGAGATACGCAGGAGGATAGAGTCTGAGATACCCAGGATAGAGTCTGAGATACCTAGGATAGAGTCTGAGATACCCAGGATAGAGTCTGAGATACCCAGGATAGAGTCTGAGACACCCAGGATAGAATCTGAGATACCCAGGATAGAGTCTGAGATACCTAGGATAGTCTGAGATACCCAGGATAGAGTCTGAGATACCTAGGATATTCTGAGATACCCAGGATAGAGTCTGAGATACCTAGGATAGTCTGGGATACCCAGGATAGTCTGGGATACCCAGGATAGAGTCTGAGATACCCAGGATAGAGCCTGAGATACCCAGGGTAGAGCCTGAGATACCCAGGATAGAGCCTGAGATACCCAGGATAGAGTCTGAGATACCCAGGATAGAGTCTGAGATACCCAGGATAGAGCCTGAGATACCCAGGGTAGAGCCTGAGATACCCAGGGTAGAGTCTGAGATACACAGGACAGAGTCTGAGATACCCAGGACAGCCAGTGCAGTCCTGGAACATCCAGGAAGGCAGTCAGAAATTGCAAAAGGACAGCCAATTCTCAAAAGCAAATGAAGTTGACTTCTTTAAAATCTTGGAAAAAACTCAAGGCGGCCATTTAAATATTTTTATTGGAATCTCCTTTCCAATCTAGCTGGGAAATCTGCTTTAGCCGGGAGAAGACTTCATTTCTGAGCATTTGATTCATCGCCTGCCCGCTCCCACATTCCGGTGGCTATTTTTGGTAAACATTCTCAAAGCTTAATCTTGGGCAGAGAGGCTCAGCCTGAGAGGTGATGGATTAACTGCACACATGTGGGGACTGCGGCTATTGCTGGGCGTCCCCATGGCAACGGTGAAATGCGACAGTGACAGCACACAAAGAAAACAGGCAGTGACACACAGAAGACAGGCAGTGACACACAGAAGACAGGCAGTGACACACATTAGACAGGAAGTGACACACAGAAGACAGACAGTGACACACAGAAGACAGGCAGTGACACACAGAAGACAGACAGTGACACACAGAAGACAGGCAGTGACACATATTAGACAGACAGTGACGCACAGAAGACAGGCAGTGACACACATTAGACTGGAAGTGACACACAGAAGACAGACAGTGATACACAGAAGACAGGCAATTACACACAGAAGACAGACAGTGACACACATTAGACAGGCAGTGACACACAGAAAACAGGCAGTGACGCACAGAAGACAGGCAGTGACACACATTAGACAGGCAGTGACACACAGAAAACAGGCAGTGACGCACAGAAGACAGGCAGTGACACACAGAAGACAGGCAGTGACACACATTAGACAGGCAGTGACACATATTAGACAGACAGTGACGCACAGAAGACAGGCAGTGACACACAGAAGACAGGCAGTGACACACATTAGACTGGAAGTGACACACAGAAGACAGACAGTGACACACATTAGACAGGCAGTGACACACAGAAAACAGGCAGTGACGCACAGAAGACAGGCAGTGACACACAGAAGACAGGCAGTGACACACATTAGACAGGCAGTGACACATATTAGACAGACAGTGACGCACAGAAGACAGGCAGTGACACACAGAAGACAGGCAGTGACACACATTAGACTGGAAGTGACACACAGAAGACAGACAGTGACACACAGAAGACAGGCAATTACACACAGAAGACAGACAGTGACACACATTAGACAGGCAGTGACACACAGAAAACAGGCAGTGACGCACAGAAGACAGGCAGTGACACACAGAAGACAGGCAGTGACACACATTAGACTGGAAGTGACACACAGAAGACAGACAGTGACACACAGAAGACAGGCAGTGACACACAGAAGACAGGCAGTGACACACAGAAGACAGGCAGTGACACACAGAAGACAGGCAGTGACACACATTAGACAGGCAGTGACACACAGAAGACAGGCAGTGACACACAGAAGACAGACAGTGACGCACAGAAGACAGACAGTGACACACAGAAGACAGACAGTGACGCACAGAAGACAGGCAGTGACACACAGAAGACAGGCAGTGACACACAGAAGACAGACAGTGACGCACAGAAGACAGGCAGTGACACACAGAAGACAGGCAGTGACACACAGAAGACAGGCAGTGACACACAGAAGACAGGCAGTGACACACATTAGACAGGCAGTGACACACAGAAGACAGGCAGTGACACACAGAAGACAGACAGTGACGCACAGAAGACAGACAGTGACACACAGAAGACAGGCAGTGACACATATTAGACAGACAGTGACGCACAGAAGACAGGCAGTGACACACAGAAGACAGGCAGTGACACACAGAAGACAGGCAGTGACACACAGAAGACAGGCAGTGACACACATTAGACAGGCAGTGACAGACAGAAGACAGGCAGTGACACACAGAAGACAGACAGTGACGCACAGAAGACAGGCAGTGACACACATTAGACAGGCAGTGACACACAGAAGACAGGCAGTGACACGCATTAAGACAGGCCAGCTCACCTGCGCAGCGTCCCGGTCGGCCTCAGCCTGCCTGATGACCTCCCGCTGCTTTGTTCGCTCCTCGGCCGAGCTGCGCAGGTCGGAGTTCATCCGGTCGGCGTCCAGCTCGAGCTGCTGCAGCCGTATGTCCAGCCGACGCCGCTCTTCAAACGGGTCGCGCAGCGTCTCCTCGTGCATGCGGATGGCGCGGGTCTCATAGCCGTGCTGCGCCCGCTTGCCAGCCTCCCTGGAGCGGACCAGCTCGGCCGACAGCTCCTGGATCTGCCGCTCAGCTGCAATGGGAAAGTGAGCAAAAGCAAATGTGCAGAAAGTCGCTGCCGAAATCTCTGCTGCGATGCATTATAAGAAATAGTATTTAAAAAGTTCTGAGTGACTGTTCATTACGGTGTGTGTGCATCGTAAGAATAAAAAAGCAGCATTGTTATTGGTTAGTGCAAGCAGAATTTCACTTACGAGACCGGGGCAGGTGATTAGTAAGTGTTAGTCTGACCGCTTGAAGTCTTCCGACAGTCTGCGATTGAAGGTCGGGACCAATGGAAAAAATGAATTGACTTTGATTTCACAGCTGCTGGATTGAAAAACTGATTTCACTTGGTAGAGAAAGGACGCGTAGCACTTTAAAGTTACCCCCCCCCCATTCAAACAACCAACATTGTATGTCTATTGGGGGTTCAGAGGTCCTCAGCCCCCCTCATCCGCCACTGACCCAGCTTGGAGGCGGCCTCCAGTTCCTGCAGCTGCTTGGAGCCCAGGCTGCGCTCCTGGTCCAACTCCTCCGCCAGCTGCTTGTTCTCCGATTGAAGCTGCCGGATCTCCTCGTTCTGCTGGCGGATGCGGGACATCAGATTCTCGTAGTCGGCGTCCACCTCCGTGCAGGTGTCGGACGAGTTCGAACTGCAGTCGTCATCGTGCGCCTCGGCGGCGAGGGAGCCCCTGAGTATGAAGGGTATTTTTTAGCAAAAATATCATATTTCGAATATTTTGACCATTTGATCATTTTGAATGCAAAAACACTCTATATATTTTATTAATATATATGCATATCTGTATATATTTATATCTATATATTTTTATGCTGAATGCTCAAAATTAACTTATATAAATTGCTTTTAACTTGGCTTTAAAAACTTATTTGATTAGTACTATACTATTCCATAACCTGTATTTCGGAACTGTTGTATCTTGTTGGATCGAAAGAAAAAGAAAAACTATAAACTTCATAGTGTCATAGTATTTTAGAAATTCTACTTAAGGAAATTATGTGACATCATGTGGCTTATATCATATGACATATCGCGTCTTACAGTAAAGTAAACTTAATAATAATCTAAAATACAAAAGCTAATAGAACTTCATTGTCAAAAATAGTTTTCTCCTTTACAATAGGTATTTTTTTAAAATAAACCTTTTTATACGCAGGCGATTCATCCAAAACAGACAGTCAAAGAGATAGAATGGTTTAAGGTATTCATAGATAGGACTAGGAGACTAGTAGGAGAGTAAATATTAGAATTTAAAAGCCAGAAATTTTGTTATATATGAGTAGTTCAAGACAGATAGAAAGAAAACTGTACTCACAATGATTGGGATGTCAGCGTTAGCTGACGGGTCGATACGCTCGTCTTGCTTTTTGGCATTTTATTGAATGGAACTATTTACATGACAAGGTGACAATTTGATTCGAGCAGCAAAAAGTTTGTTGCTCAGGGGAATTCGAAAAATGAAGACGACTCTAAAAGACAATGTGCTTTTAAAGGCTGTAAAAGAAGTGGAACTATTATTAACTATATTTAACGTTCAATAATTTGTTATCTTAAACAGATTTAGTAATATAATGAGTTAATTAAATAAGTATTTTGTTATTATTTCACTAAACAAGCATTTTACGCTCCTTTGCAAATAATTTTGATATTAATGAATTTATCTGGTTGAGTCAATTCGTATAACACTCTAGTCAATGCGGAAAGAACTTGCAGCATTAATGTAAAATAAAGTATATAAAAGAATTTTTGTCCAAGATTTTTATTCCATTTATTTTGTGCCCGAGCCAATTGTTTTTTATAACTTATAGCTTGTTTTTCTATCGAAAAATGCTGTTGGTAATCTTATAAAGTAAACTGTAACCTTGTATACACCTGTAGTTATTTGAACATTTCATTGGTCACTCTTTTGGTTTTTAAACGATATATAAAATTTCATTATTAGATGATGCATAATTACATCTACATGTGAACTACAAAACTTACTTAAAATTTGTCATTTGAAATTAATTTTTAATTACCGTGTACCTAGGTGTTCTCAAAAACAGTTGTTTTTAAACTCACAAATAATAGTTAATTTAGTAGTTAATAGTTAATAAATGTGGAATTTCGAAGTCTACATGAAATACTACATGTTCCATGCAGTTGCGTACATAATTGTGTGGCCAGCTAAAAATAGATCGATTAGCCTAATTTTGGGTAGCTGCCTATCGGCTGGTTGACGGCAATCTCTTATCTTTGCAAAGCATTCTCTAGTGGAATTTTCATAAGCACTCAGCTCCAGCCTTAACACTCAAGTCAGGATGGCCGAGTGGTCTAAGGCGCTGCGTTAAGGTCGCAGTCCTCTTCTGAGGGCGTGGGTTCGAATCCCACTTCTGACAAAATATTTTTTGCAGTGGCAATCTGGCAAGTTTATTTGTTTTTTAAGGAGAACCGGCTAGAAATATCCCCGCCGGAAAAATTATTTTTAACGTTTTCTTACTGTGTGAGTAGAGAGACGACATGCTACGTTTTCATTGCCAATACAATATCTTAGCATCCATGTACGACGAGCTACTATAAAATGTTAGTGCATTATGAGCCGCTAATTACTGTATTCTGGTAGATGTAGAAATCAGTATCTGAAGAGCACCTTTTGAATTCCAGATTCGTGCGCACTCGCGAGGGATGATGTTAATAGCTTTTTATTTACTTTGATTCAACTGAAGCCTGACGAAGTTTTAATAAAAAAATAACATTCACTAGCAGAACAGACGTTTGAGTTTCTATTAGTTAATCTTTGGGAAAGTAAAGCAGCCCACACAGCTGGGAGTTGAGTACAGTAAGTACACTTAGAAGTAGGTTAGTCGATATTGACAGGTTGGTTAAATTTTTGCTCTGGACAGACAAGAACGCCCCCCGTGAACGCAAATTTGCAGCTCTTTGCAGGCCCCTCCGTCACTTTTAACTAATCAGGTATTCTAATGAGCTCGTGTGGGTTAGCTTTTTTACTAAAATAGATAAGCAGCTAAATTTAGTTCGTCAGCGGTCCGACATTCCCCGGCCTAATCATCATCGATGGCTTCCTCTTCGCCCGAGATCTTCTGCAGGAACTGCAGCTGCTGCTCGGCCCGCTTGAGCTGCCGCCCGATCTCTGGCAGCAGCTTGTCCGGGTCCTCGATTTCCAGCTCGCCCACCAGCTGCTTGCGCTGGCCGCGCAGGGCGAAGGCCTGCAGAGTGAGGAACTTGATCACCCGGTGCTTGTTGAACTTCGTCTTGCTGAAGGAGGCGGCGCCGCTGCGCCTGCGCACCATGGTGACCAGGGCGGCCAGGCCGCGCAGCAGCTCGCCGATGATGTTGAAGGGCGGCGGCACCGGCGACCGGACGCGGAACTCCTCGAGCAGGTCGTAGCGCTCGAACTGCCACATGGCGAAGGACTTCTTTTGAATCTCGTCAACAGTCTTGGAGAAGGAGGCCACGATAAGGTTCAGCAACAGGATGGTCACGATGATGATGTAGACCGTCATAATGATGTTGGGCACGACCACCTTGCCCACCGGGTGCGGGCAGCGGGCGTCCTTCTCGCAGTCGTTGCCGGTGATGATGTCCATGCTGTAGTCGCCAACCATGGCGTAGAAGGTGATGCGGAAGGTGCTCTCGAAGATCCGCAGCCCGGACCTCTTGTGCGGATTGCCCATGGCGAACCCGTTGGGAAACAGCAGGCCGTGGATGACGAGCCCGAAGCCGAACATCATGATGGCCAGCATGATGAGAAACGGCACGAGGTCGCGTGTGATCATCACGGAGATCATCTTCAGCTTGGGACCGAGCGTCACCATCACGGTGGACACGTACAGCAGGCGCAGCCAGAACACCAGGCAGGATATTATGAGCACGAATCGGGTCCACCAGAAGTAGTCGTCGCCGAAGGAAATATGCTGGATGTCGGTGTGCTTCGCCAGGGGCAGGCGGACCAACCGCATGCAGAAGCCCAGCAGGCAGGTCGCGATGCCGAAGTTGTCAATCATGTTCCAGCCGTCCCGGAAGTAGCTCTTCATGGTGCCCTTCTGTCTGGCAACGTTCATCTCGTGCAGCTCCTCGAGCAGGAAGCCGAGAACAAACAGGTACACGATGGTCTCGACAACGTGCAGTCGGTAGCTGAAGTGCACAATCATCACGTAGGAGAACATGACGATGAAGGCCAAGTGCGAGATGATGTGGTAGTGAAATCGAACACAAGGCGTCAGGTAGAACTCCGTGCAGGTGGACCCGTAGTTTATGATTGCCTGCACCACCCGTGACCTCGGCGCAGCCTCTGGCTTGTCATGCGCGTGACCGTGACCGTGACCGTGACCGTGACCGTGACCATGACCGTGACCGCTACTTTGACTCTTAGCCTCTTCGTGCCCGTGACCGTGGCCGTGACCTTCTGGCTCAATCAGGTGCTCCTGATCTCCATCTCTCTCGTCGTGAGGCAGGCTGTCACCGTGGTGCTCATCGTGATGCTCAATCATGGCATCCTCGTGAACCAAGTCGTGATGCTCGTCGATATGATCGGGATCCTCAGCGGCGCCTTCTTCCTGTATGGTAGGCATCGTCTTCTCCTTCTGCCCGGCTTCGTGCCCGTGCCCGCTCGAGTCGGACGTGTCTTGCGCCACTGGGACCGGAGCCTCTTCGTGCGAGTGCAGCACGGTGTCGCCCGCGTCCTTGCTGGCCGAGATTTGCAGCGCCCAGTAGAGAATGGGGTTGTACGGCACGATCCCCAGCAGGATGATGATCTCCCGGCGCCAATGGGAGAGATGGAACAGCTTCTGGTACCACTCGCGCTCCACAGCGGTCTGCACGGTGTTCATCACCATGAAGGCCTCGCACTCGCCTCCGGCAGCCAGCGACATGCAGGTGAGGTTGGAGTACGCCGGCATCTTTTGCCGGATGTAGTTTATGGACACGGCCTTCTTCTCGCTTACGTCAAGTTTGTCCACAGCCCGCAGCAGCTTCATGCAGACGCTCTCGATCTTGTCAGCAACGCTGTTCATGAGGCTCTTCGAAGGCCGCGGCATCTGGCGGCTCTTGGCCAGCCGGCGCAGCAGCCGGATGCAGAACAGGCCCAGGGGCAGCATGTCGAATTGCTCGGCCTTCAGCAGCTCCTCCGTGAGTAGGAAGCGGCCGGTGAGCACGGACCACACTGGCAGGGTCTTGATGGGGTTGCGCATGAAGCTGCTGTGCTCATGCTCGCACGGCAGCATGTTGGACATGTTGAGAAACTTGGCAAAGAACTTCAGCATCAGCGCCTCCGAAACCTGGCCAGTCTTTCGGTCGCCGAAGAACCGGCAGCGCATGTTCTGCATGCCGGTGGAGCCCAGCTCGCCGCAGTCGTTGTACAGAGTCATGATATGCTTCTCCAGCTCGGCCGAAAGGTGCCGCCACAGCGTGGTGCCAAACATCAGCAGGCGCAGCATTTCGACGTCTTCGCGGTACAGCACCTGCTTGGCGACCATCTCGGCGAACTCTGGCAGGACGCCTCTTTCTACCAGCTGGGTGGACAAGTCGCCGCTGATCACGTGACGGAGCAGACTGCGAAACTGCATAAAGTCGAGGCGCTCGCGATCGCGGATCTTCTGCAGGATGCCCGCCTGAATGTCTTCCGTCAGCTCCACCGGCTGCAGGCCGTGGAAGTCGCACACCAGCTGAACCGGGTTCTCCAGGTCGTCGTCCACCGCCTGCAACGTAGTGAGCACTTCGCCGAATTCTGGAGAGTGCTGCAGCGTCTCTAGATCGTCTATGGTGCCCTTCACGCGGTGCGTGAAGTACTCAGACAAGCCCGTCATGATGATGAGGTTGCCCAGGGACAGCACAATGTCCATGGGCGAGCGGCGGTCCGAATCGAAGACGTGGCAGCTGGCCCCGGCGGCAAGGAGGAGGGTCAGCAGGTCCAGCGACTGCGACAGGGCAGCAAAGTGCATCGCCGTCCGGTTCGCCGCGGCCTTGGCGTTGATGTCGCGGGTGTGCAGCAGCAGCATCCGCACCATTCGCGGCTGGTTCTCCTGGCAGGCGCGGTGCAGCGGCAAATTGCCACTGGAGTCGCAGACGTTCGGATCCGCGCCAGAATGGAGCAGGAGGTGCACGAAGTGCGGGTCGTCGACGATGCAGGCGATGTGCAGCGGCGTCTGGCCGTGTCGGTTTTGTTGTTTCGGGTCGAAGCCGACGCTCAGGAGGAACTTGGCGGCCCGCAGGCTGCTGGAGCGGATGGCGGTGAACAGGCAGTTTTCGCCCTCGTTGTCCGTGTAGCCAAGGTAGCGCAGGTCGCCGCTGACGCCGTGGATGACGCGCAGGACCCCTTTGCGGTTCTCTCGCGCGGCCAGGAAGCACAGAGGCTGGCCGGTGTTGCCGGGGTTGATCAGATTGTCTTCGTCCGCCACCAGCAGCTCACGCAGCTTGTCCAGATCGCCGTCGTAGTAGGCATTCAGCACCGGACTGTGACCAGTGATGACGGCCATCCGGGAGCCGCCCGGCCGGCCCTGTTTGCGGCGCCTCTCCGCCATGCTGGAGCTTTCGGTGTGATGCGCTGGCCGACAGGTGCTCGGGTCTTCAGAGAGTCTCTGCGCTGGCCGACAGGTGCTCGGGTCTTCAGAGAGTCTCTGCGCTGGCCGACAGGTGCTCGGGTCTTCAGAGAGTCTCTGCGCTAGCCGACAGGTGCTCGGGTCTTCAGAGAGTCTCTGCACTGGCCGACAGGTGCTCGGATCAGAGTCTGCTGGCTAGCTGGGCTTTCTCACTAACTAATTGTCTTCTTAACTTGGATGGCAATTTTTATGCCGCCTCTCGCAGCACCCAGTGGCAGCCTGCGTGGCCCCCATTCAAACCAACACCCCAGCGCCGCCCATGGATGCCTAAAAACCTAGAATTCTGGACAAGAAAAGAAATTAGATGTCATTGAAATGTAAATAAACGCTTATTGTTGTTAATCGAAGTTAATTAAATTAATTAATTATTGATCAATCTAAGTGGATGCTGATTCTGTTAGTCTTACCGCATATTTCTAGTCGCATCTTCTTTTTGGGGGTCGCAGTGTCAACGGCAGACGTTGAGACGGCATCAGGCGGAGCTGTAGACGCAGGTGTTGTTGTCGCTACTCCAGACGTCATCCTGAGCGTCTCGCTGATCATTCTCTGTTGGTTTACGGACACTCCAATGTACTTCTCCACGGCGGTGCTGCTATGCCCCGTTACACGGCATATATCGGCGAGCTGCATGCCGGATTCCTGCAGCCGGGTGGCGCATGTCTTTCTCAAGCTTTGGTTGGTGGATCGAGCCGTGTCATTTGGAGCGACTTCCTTCATCAGATCCGAAACGACTGTTGAAAGTGTGTGGCGTCCAATGGGACCCTTCGTATACCACTCGCCCTGAGTCTCCGCCTTCCAGTTCCTGTTGACTGCAAGGAACAAGGCTGTGCAACAACTGCAGTAGGACGATGGGAAACAAATTCCTTGCACACACAGACGATGCAACGTTGATGGTCCGGGCTATGAAAAGCCCGAACAAATTTTGGATCCTTTCGCAGCGATTTTAGGCCTCCTTGATTATTCCTTGAGAACAACTTGAACATGGAATTGTAACATTAAAACAAGATCCTTCAATGAAGAGGCTCCATACGAGCGTATCTCTCACCATCTTTCTTCCTAACTTCCAGTACAAAGAACGTTAGAAGATAGTTGAAATCAGCCCTTGACATCTCCTTCAGTTCCTTCAGCACCATCAACGAGGGTCCTCCGCCGGTAGCCCATACTTTCTTCTTTTCCTCATGCCATTCCATGAAGATCTTCACCATCCACTCGGCCTTCCTCCGCGTCGACTCGGGAAAGTTTCCGTCAATTTTCAGCCGCAACTTATCCTCGGAAACAGTCTTGTGCCGCTGTACTTTTTCGCTCTATCCTCGGCCAATCAACGCAGTCCTCAGTCTTGTATGTGGGCCAGATAAATCAGTCCATGGGGGTGATACCTTATACTTGACTTTATAACAAAGAAGTGAAAAATCTTTCTTTTTTTCGTGGATTGTAGAAAAGATTTCAATTACTGAAAAGAGGATCGATTCTTATATTAACTTAACATCGAGAATTTATCCCACCCAAGGAATAAAAGGAATAAAAGTTGTCACTGGAGATTATGCTAATTTGATTCATGCCATGTCTGGAGTGAGACAAACTTCTGGGTGAGTCGCCCACTCCAGATGCTGACTCCAGTGCTCCCTGGCCATGCGCTGCACGTGCACCCCCCCCCCTGTATCGAGAGAGAGACGGGGACTCAAGAGCAGAACAAGAACAGAAACGAAAAGAGAGAAGTCTCATCGGTCCACATGGTCACGCTCGAGTTGGCGGCTCAACTTGAGACGGCCTATACTCAAGATGACGAAGATACAGACAGAGAGAGGAGAGGCGGACTTTATTGTGCAGCTGGCTGAGCAGCAGCAGCGGCGGGTGGGGGGGGGGCTTTGCCGCTTTAGTAATGCTACCATTGTGCCAACTGGCTACACAATGTGCAGAAGCAGACTCTGAGCCGCGCCTGCGCACACTGAGAAACTCGGGCAACGATAGAGAACGGCAGAATTCGATTCACCTGCTGCATGAATTTTTCGGGTGCCATAAACTGAAATATTGCTCAATTTCATTTTTTATTTAACCATAATTCTAAAGTATGCTTGGGTTAACTTTGTTATTCATTTTGCGAATGGAAACCGAGAATTTCATCATGACAGGGCGCCGCCGAGTTCTGCGCTGCCGTGGGCCTTCAGCGGCTCCTCGACGCTGCACACGATGCCAGCGGCAAGCCGGACTCCGCAGTGGCGCAGCGGCACCTGCGATGGGGGAGGAAGGAATTTGCCAGCCCACAATGCATTTCCCATTTCCCATATTGCATATCCCATATCCCATATCCCATATCCCATATCCTATATCCCATATCCCATATCCCATATCCCATATCCCATATCCCATATCCCATATCCCATATCCCATATCCCATATCCTATATCCCATATCCCATATCCCATATCCCATATCCCATATCATGTATCCCATATCCCATATCCTATATCCCATATCCTATATCCCATATCCCATATCCCATATCCCATATCCCATATCCCATATCCCATATCATGTATCCCATATCCCATATCCTATATCCCATATCCCATATCCCATATCCCATATCCCATATCATGTATCCCATATCCCATATCCTATATCCCATATCCCATATCCCATATCCCATATCCCATATCCTGTATCCCATATCCCATATCCTATATCCCATATCCTGTATCCCATATCCCATATCCTACTCGTATATCCCATATCCCATATCCCATATCCCATATCCTATATCCCATATCCTGTGTCCCATATCCCATATCCTACTCGTATATCCCATATTCCATATCCCATATCCCATAATCTGCAATACCTTCCACCGCATCGCCGTTTCGCCGCAGGCGGCAAAGTACTGTCCGGCCTCCCTGGACACGGTGATCCGCCCGCCAGCCAGATTGGTCAGGTCCACCGACTGGCCGTCCTCGGTCAGGTAGGCCAGGTAAAACACCGAATCAGCCGTGTGGCTCCGCAGGGTGTCCAAGTTCTGCAGCAGTAGTTCTAAGTTGCATTTTTAGAGTGCTACATGTATGTCCTACTCATAGTAGCAACGATAACTCACGATCAGCGCGTGATAGCCGTTGGTGGGCAGGAACAGGGTCAGCAAGCGGTTGCCATGGCGCCGCCCCAGCGACTGGAACCTGTTGATGACGCGCTTCCTGGAGTAGAATTAATTTGGGGTGCTTTGACTGCATTATATCGAGAACATATGATCTACCTGGATAATCCTGGCAACAGACTCGCTAATCCCACAATCTACCTGGATAATCCTGGCAACATATTCGTTAATCCCACAATCTACCTGGATAATCCTGGCAACATATTCGTTAATCGCACAATCTACCTGGATAATCCTGGCAACAGATTCACTAATCTCACAATCTACCTGGATAATCCTGGCAACAGACTCGCTAATCCCACAATCTACCTGGATAATCCTGGCAACAGATTCGTTAATCCCACAATCTACCTGGATAATCCTGCAAACAGACTCGCTAATCCCACAATCTACCTGGATAATCCTGGCAACAGATTCGCTAATCCCACAATCTACCTGGATAATCCTAAGAACAGAGTCTTTAGCGCCACAATCAGAAGATTTTATCCTGGCAACATTAACTAGATTAATTCCAATCGGTGACGCTGCCTGACTCACTGCTCTGTGTACATGTCATCCACCATTCGGCCCCACACGGGAGATCCGGGCGGCACCAGCACCTCGCTGACATGGTAGAGGTGGCCGTTTTCGAATGCATGACCTTCGGTGTCGTGAATGACTTCAGCGTTCATGAAGAATGCCTGCGGTGCGGTGTGAGAGACTTCTTAGGGCTTTATGAGCGAAATGTTAAGTGGGAGATGTCAGGAAGGGAATGTCAGTGATTGTCATATGTCAGGGAGTGCCAGATGTCAGGGAGTGCCAGATGTCAGGGAGTGCCAGATGTCAGGGAGTGCCAGATGTCAGGGAGTGCCAGATGTCAGGGAGTGCCAGATGTCAGGGAGTGCCAGATGTCAGGGAGTGCCAGATGTCAGGGAGTGCCAGATGTCAGGGAGTGCCAGATGTCAGGGAGTGCCAGATGTCAGGGAGTGCCAGATGTCAGGGAGTGCCAGATGTCAGGGAGTGCCAGATGTCAGGGAGTGCCAGATGTCAGGGAGTGCCAGATGTCAGGGAGTGCCAGATCCAGGGTCTTAGCCCCTTCGCACCTTCGGTACGCCGTTCTTAACGAACAGGTAGTCGGCCACGAGGTCCCCGGCCAGGCTGCGGTAAACCCGCTGCACGTGGGTCGCCCGGCCGAGGCTCGTGAGGCCGCGCCCGGCCGCCAGGACGTGGTGACGCAGCAGAGCGCATCGAATTTCGGCGCTGTCGTGAAATCCGACAGCCTCCGGGATGTTGCGCTGTGTGAAAAATTCTGGGAATGGGGGGGAGAGATTGAGTTGAGTCAGCCAGTCGGCATCTTCAAGCACCAAAGGAGGCGGAAACTCACTTCGGAAGGCCTCGTCCGTAGGCAGCAGCACGATGTAGCCGTCGCCCTCCTGGAAGTTCAGGAAGCACTCCCGCACCAGGCCTGCCGACAGGTTCTCCGGCTCGGAGGCCACAGAGTCTTCGCCGGGTGGCTCGGCCTCCTCAAGCTGCAGCGCCGTCCGCAGAGACAGCGCTGGTGGCGGGTGGGTCATTGATAACAAAACTTTTTAGAAAGTATTGCTGCGCTGCCTGCTTGCCTGCCTCTTGTTCCTTCCCTCTGCCCCCTCTCTCCATTTCCCTCTGCCCCCTCTCTCCATTTCCCTCTGCCCTCTCTCCTTTCCCTCTGCCCTCTCTCCTTTCCCTCTGCCCTCTCTCCTTTCCCTCTGCCCTCTCTCCTTTCCCTCTGCCCTCTCTCCTTTCCCTCTGCCCTCTCTCCTTTCCCTCTGCCCTCTCTCCTTTCCCTCGGCCCTCTCTCCTTTCCCTCGGCCCTCTCTATTTTCACTCTGTCCTCTCTCTCTTTTCCCTCTGTGCTCTCCTTTTCCTCCTCCCTCTGCTCTCCTTTCCCTCACCGTCCTTGGGCAGGATTGGCGCATCCACGACTTGCAGGACGCCGTTGACCGCCATGATGTCGAACTCTCCGGCAGCGCTGGACACCGTGGCTCTCCGGCTGAAGTTCGGACCGAACAGCACCTGGCGGGCGGAGCTCGCCGAGCAGGCAAACCTGACGCTCTCCGTGGATACGGTGGCCACCGGCTGCGTCTCCCGGTCGATCATCCCGGCGGTGCACCAGAGCCCCTTCACGATGTGCTCTCGGAGAGCCGCCGATCGCTGCTCGCCACTGAGCGCCCTCAGCGAGTCCAGCTGCTTGGGCACCAGCACCGTGTAGAAGGCGTCGCAGCTGGACTGCCGCAGCAGCTGCCGCTCCGGCTCCGGCATCAGCGACCAGAAATCGGGGAAGCGGGACTCTAGCAGCCCGCCAAGCGTTACGGCGGGAGACCTGGACAGAATGCTCTGTGGGGTTGGGGAGTTGAGGAAGTAAGAAGACAGACAGACAGACAGACAGACAGACAGACAGACCTTGCCGATGAAGTGAACCACAGCATTGCCGGCCTCATGATTGGCTTCCACAATCGGTGAGCACTCAACGCAGGACACCTGAAAGGACAGCGAGCTGCCAGAGAGATCATGAAGAAGATGCCAGCTGAGATGACTGACAGACAGGCGGACAATGACCTACACCGTTGGAGTACTTGGAGAACTTTAACGGATAGGACTCCCCAGAGTCCATCTTGAACATGGATGGGACGACAGCCTCTCGCTGCAGGTCGGCGATGTACTTCCTGCCAGGAATCAGGTGCTTCCAGGCCTCCAGGCGAAAGTCGAGGGAGCCTGTGGCGTTGCTGGCTTCCAGTCTGGGTGTTTGGGAGTTCGAGAAAGAATTCAGAGTTTTTTGTAATTGTAATTTGTAAATTTTCCCATGATGTCCCGTACGATGCATAGTGTCAACTCTAGGGGCCAGCAGCTCCGCAGGTCTAAGATTGCTCAAATGAATGTACAGTTTGTTCAGACCCATTTTAAGACTGATTTAACCAGTGTTGAGCTGTTAGCCATAATGTAAAACAACCTTAAAAAAACAAATATTGCTCAAATCTTTCTCAAGATAGCTTCTCAAATCTTGTTCAAGATTGCTGCTCAAGTCTTGCTCAAGATTTCTGAAATCCTGCTTAAAATTGTTCAAATTTTTGTCAAGATTTCTCAAATCTTGCTCAAGATTGCTCAAGATTGCTCAAGATTGCTCAAGTCTTGCTCAAGATTGCTTCTCAAATCTTGCTCAAGTTTGCTCAAGATTGCTCAAGTCTTGCTCAAGATTGCTCAAGTTTGCTCAAGATTGCTCAAGTCTTGCTCAGGATTGCTCAAATCTTGCTCAGGATTGCTCAACTCTTGCTCAGGATTGCTCAAATCTTGCTCAGGATTGCTCAACTCTTGCTCAGGATTGCTCAAATCTTGCTCAGGATTGCTCAAATCTTGCTCAGGATTGCTCAAATCTTGCTCAGGATTGCTCAAATCTTGCTCAGGATTGCTCAAATCTTGGTCAGGATTGCTCAAATCTTGCTCAAGTCTTGCTCAAGATTGCTCAAGTCTTGCTCAAGATTGCTCAAGTTTGCTCAAGATTGCTCAAATCTTGGTCAGGATTGCTCAAATCTTGCTCAAGTTTGCTCAAGATTTCTCAAGTCTTGCTCAAGATTGTTTCTCAAATATTTCTCGGATCAATGTAAAAATGCTGATGGCTAAAGGTTGCTCATCCGGCAAGTGCTACTCGGGCACAGTACTTGCTAGTCAGTTTCGCTGGATTGAATTTCCAGAGTTCTCCTGTGTAAATTTTCTTGCTTGTTAAGTTTCGAGCTTGAGAACCGAATGCGCTGCTCTCTCTCAATAATCTTCAGTCTGCCTGACCTTCGGGATTTCCAACACGTCTTGGCATTCATTCAGCTTGTACAGTCACTTTGTGTGCCCAGAATTCTACTCATAGCAGTATGCATAGCATATTACATAATAATAAGCTGTGCCGCTCACTCTCCGCACTTCTGCTGGTAGATCAGCGACCGGTGGCCCCGCGAGCCCTCCGCAATTTTTTCCTTCGGCGCGGACATCCCGGCGCGGCCCGGCGCGGCGGTCGTCTGTCTTCGGTAGGCCTTGGAGAGGGTGCCGTTCGAGCAGGACGTGAAGGCGAGGAAGCTTCCAATTGGGAATGGGATTCGAGTTCAGGACCTTGTAGAACAATAAAGTTTGTCTTTGTTTGTATTTCATGCCACCGATTCTTCCCGTATGTTTCGATTCTATCCCGTTTCATGTGTCTGTGAGGTGCAATATGGTTGGCCCCATGTGTCTGTGAGGTGCAATATGGTTGGCCCCATGTGTCTGTGAGGTGCAATATGGTTGGCCCCATGTGTCTGTGAGGTGCAATATGCTTGGCCCCATGTGTCTGTGAGGTGCAATATGCTTGGCCCCATGTGTCTGTGAGGTGCAATATGCTTGGCCCCATGTGTCTGTGAGGTGCAATATGGTTGGCCCCATGTGTCTGTGAGGTGCAATATGCTTGGCCCATGTGTCTGTGAGGTGCAATATGGTTGGCCCCATGTGTCTGTGAGATGCAATATGGTTGGCCCCATGTGTCTGTGAGGTGCAATATGGTTGGCCCCATGTGTCTGTGAGGTGCAATATGGTTGGCCCCATGTGTCTGTAAGGTGCAACGTAAATGCTCAAAAAGGAACAAAATTTGAGGCCCTTCAAGAACCTAAATAGCTCGAGATCGAACCCAAGACCACGGCAGACTCACTCATTGTCATCGAAAGCCTCGTCTACCAGAGCCAGCAGCGTCCAGGTCCCGTTGTTGGGCCGGCCGGTCATCAGGACGCCTTCGACCTGCGGGCTGCTGGCGAAGGCGTCGGAGAAGCCGCCAACCCGCGAGCCCGGCAGCTGCGCCAGCCAGTCCGGCAGCTCGCGGTCGGCCAGCAGCCGCTGGCTGCAGTTGCTCCGGCCGTTGATGTTCTCGAAGCGGGCGAAACCGGGGCAGCAGTCGGACTGGAAGCTCGCACTGGGGGCCGGCGGTCGGGTGGGAGAGTCGGAACTTGAGGAGTCCTGGGATGTCTAACATTCTCCTTGATATCTAACAGTCTCCTTGATATCTAACAGTCTCCTTGATATCTAACAGTTTCTCGGAATATGTAACAGTCTCCTAGGATGTCTAACAGTCTCCTGGATATTTACCAGTCTCGTGGGATATCTAACAGTCTCATGGGATATCTAACAGTCTTCTGAGATGTCTAACAGTCTCCTGGATATTTACCAGTCTCGTGGGATATCTAACAGTCTCATGGGATATCTAACAGTCTTCTGAGATATCTAACAGTCTCCTGGGATATCTAACAGTCTCGTGGGATATCTAAAAGTCTCGTGGGATATCTAACAGTCTTCTGGGATATCTAACAGTCTCCTGGGATATCTAACAGTCTCGTGGGATATCTAAAAGTCTCGTGGGATATCTAACAGTCTTCTGGGATATCTAACAGTCTCCTGAGATGTCTAACAGTCTCCCGGGATATCTAACAGTCTCCTGAGATGTCTAACAAATCTATCTCTCCATCTTCTTCGGAACCTCATCGATTCGCTAGCAGACCCAGCCTTGGAGATTAGAGGCGCCGCAATTCCAGAATGCAAAGGTAACGCACGGCTGCTCCCCCCACCCCCAGTTTCGCTCACGTCAGGCCGCCGCAGATGGGGAACTGCCGGCCGCCGCAGCACTCCAGGAAGAATTTGTCGGTGCTGCCGCCGCCCCTGCCGCTGTAGGCGTCGCTCGGCTTCACCAGGTACTGGCACTCGTGCGATGGCGGGCTGCGAATGTTCGGGGTTAGGGGGCCAAGTTGGGAAGAAAAACGATGGAGAAGATGCGCATTTAGGGAGCGAAACATGCATTTCCAAGTCATACCTGGCGCCTCACTTCTCCTCCTGAGCCTCACTTCTCCTCCTGGGCCTCACTTCTCCTCCTGAGCCTCACTTCTCCTCCTGAGCCTCACTTCTCCTCCTGAGCCTCACTTCTCCTCCTGAGCCTCACTTCTCCTCCTGGGCCTCACTTCTCCTCCTGAGCCTCACTTCTCCTCCTGAGCCTCACTTCTCCTCCTGGGCCTCACTTCTCCTCCTGGGCCTCACTTCTCCTCCTGAGCCTCACTTCTCCTCCTGGGCCTCACTTCTCCTCTTGGGCCTCACTTCTCCTCCTGGCGCCTCACTTCTCCTCCTGAGCCTCACTTCTCCTCCTGAGCCTCACTTCTCCTCCTGAGCCTCACTTCTCCTCCTGGGCCTCACTTCTCCTCCTGAGCCTCACTTCTCCTCCTGAGCCTCACTTCTCCTCCTGGGCCTCACTTCTCCTCCTGGGCCTCACTTCTCCTCCTGGGCCTCACTTCTCCTCCTGAGCCTCACTTCTCCTCCTGGCGCCTCACTTCTCCTCCTGAGCCTCACTTCTCCTCCTGGGCCTCACTTCTCCTTCTGGCGCCTCACTTCTCCTCCTGGCGCCTCACTTCTCCTCCTGAGCCTCACTTCTCCTTCTGAGCCTCACTTCTCCTCCTGAGCCTCACTTCTCCTCCTGGGCCTCACTTCTCCTCCTGAGCCTCACTTCTCCTCCTGAGCCTCACTTCTCCTCCTGGGCCTCACTTCTCCTCCTGGGCCTCACTTCTCCTCCTGGGCCTCACTTCTCCTCCTGAGCCTCACTTCTCCTCCTGGCGCCTCACTTCTCCTCCTGAGCCTCACTTCTCCTCCTGGGCCTCACTTCTCCTTCTGGCGCCTCACTTCTCCTCCTGGCGCCTCACTTCTCCTTCTGGCGCCTTACTTCTCCTTCTGGCGCCTCACTTCTCCTCCTGGCGCCTCACTTCTCCTCCTGGGCCTCACTTCTCCTCCTGGGCCTCACTTCTCCTCCTGGGCCTCACTTCTCCTCCTGGGCCTCACTTCTCCTCCTGGGCTTCACTTCTGTTCTTGGCATCTCGATAATTTTATATTGAGCCAGAAAAGAGTTAAAATCTCACCTGTAGTCCCGGTACTCCTGCAGATTAATGACGCTCTTCATCTCATCCTCGCTCAGCCTCCGCTGGGCAGCCACCAGCGAAGTCAGCAGCAGCAGCAGCAGCAGCAGCAGAGATCGAACAGCGAAAGCCATTGTTTGTTGATTTGGGAAGCAAATTAAAGCTTTCGATTTTCTAGTGCGCACCGGCAGGTCTTCTTCTAGGAGAGCCTCAAACCCTGAGAGCGGTTCTCGGGTGAGTTTTTATCAAAGTTCGGCAAGCCACTTCTGCGTCCCTATCTGAGGCTCGCCTCTTTCTCTCCTGTCCCTCTTCCATGCAGTGCTGATAAGGTGTGTAAGGTGTCTCAGCTGAGATCAGTGCTCACACTGCCACCTGGCCTGCCTGACCTCGAGAAGCTGCTCTTTGACTCTGTGTGAAATTTTGCTTCTTCTGTATGGTTGGTTGCGTTTCTCGCCTCGCCTTGGCTCCACGTTTGCTGCAATTTTGAAAGCTGTTCGCCTGGAGTGCAGCGCTGGCATTCCAGCCTTTTCATGGGGGGGGAGGCGATGTACAGGGGTGAGATTCTCTCAGGGAGAGAGGACACTAGGGGTGAGATTTTCTCAGGAAGAGGGGAATCTGGGGTGAGATTCTCTCAGGGAGAGAGGACACTAGGGGTGAGATTCTCTCAGGGCAAGGGGACAGTAGGGTGAGTTTCCTTCAGGGAGAGGGGAATCTGGGGCGAGATTCTCTTAGGGAGAAGGGACAGTAGGGTGAGATTCTCTCAGGGAAAGGGGACACTGGGGCGAGATTCTCTCAGGGAAAGAGGACACTGGGGTGAGATTCTCTCAGGGCAACAGATAAAAAATGGCCAAAAACCAAAGGCAGCAGTTGATGCGTGACTAAAAATGGCTTGAAAACACACGCGAGAAAGCAAGCAAAATTTTATTTTCGATACAAAACCAGAGCGACAATGTCTGTTGAAAGAATAAAAACAAAATTCTGGGAAATCTTCAGCGAGAGGGCACGCAGGCCCGTGGCTGTACATGGAGAAGCGAAGGCGACAATCTCAGTACATTCTTGAGCAAAGTTTCAGGTTGACTCGCTGGGCGTCAGAAACTCAGCGGAACTTCATGACAACTGGCAGAGAAAATAGCAGGGGAACTCGATAATGCAAGCAGCTTCTCGTTCTGGTGCAGCTATCCTGCATCCTTGATGCTCAAAACGGCAGCCTTAATGGGCATTCTGAGCTGCAGGCTCATTTTCTGTCCTTGCTCCGTTGAGCTGTTAAGGCCTGTTCAAATCCCAATTTGCCTTTTTGTACCTCCCACATTCAGGCAATAATAATCCCATATAAAATAAAAAGGCCATTGTCCGACAGTGAGATTCCTCTAGCAGCTTCTTTAGGGAGGGGGGGGGTTGGCAGGTCATGAAGTTCCGGGGTCAGATATCTGGAATGGAATGTAACTGACTGAACTCAAAATGGCAGATTCCGTAAAACCAGTGGACCCTGTGCCATCCAAGTATTTATTAGAGGAATCGGATACAAAATAATATCTATGATTGTCTATCTTACCTTGTATCTTCTTATCTGTCCTTGCGGAGTCCCCAGCCATCCTATCTATCCTTGCGGAGTCCCCAGCCATCCTATCTATCCTTGCGGGGTCCCCAGCCATCTTATCTATCCTTGCGGAGCCCCAACCATCCTATCTATCTTTGCGAGGTCCCCAGCCATCTTATCTATCCTTGCGGAGCCCCAACCATCTTATCTATCCTTGCGGAGTCCCCAGCCATCTTATCTATCCTTGCGGAGCCCCAGCCATCCTATCTATCCTTGCGGGGTCCCCAGCCATCTTATCTATCCTTGCGGAGCCCCAACCATCCTATCTATCTTTGCGGGGTCCCCAGCCATCTTATCTATCCTTGCGGAGTCCCCAGCCATCTTATCTATCCTTGCGGAGCCCCAACCATCCTATCTATCTATCTTTGCGGGGTCCCCAGCCATCTTATCTATCCTTGCGGAGTCCGGAACTCCTTGAGCACTCGGAACTCCATGACTCCAAAAGTCTGCCTGCGTGGGCTGGCGCGGAGGGGGCGCTCAAATCATAAAATAAAAACATTTTTTCCCTTCCTCTCCTCAGTTGTCATAAATTTCTAGGCTTCTTTAGAGAGCGGGAAACATCCAATGGGCTGCATGAGAGGCCGCATTTTCAGTGCTGCATTTCCGTCCGTGTTTTGGCACCAGGAGGGACTGAGCAGATGGTTGAGCAAAGCTCTGACAGGAATTGGGAAACTCAATGTTGTTCGGAAGTTTAAAAAAGCTCATTAAAATGGTCGAACAAGTGCGAATTCAGCACCACATGCTCGAAGGCAGCAGCGGGGCGAACGGGGGCGGCGCCATGCCCAGCTGCGCCATCATGTAAGGCGGAGGCTGCGGCACCGGCGGCTGGTGATGCTGAATTTCCTGATGCTGCGGCACAGGCGGCTGCAGCGGCGGCTGCACCTGCTGATGAAGCTGCTGCAGATGGTGAAGATGTTGCTGCAGCTGGTGCTGATAATGCGGCTGGTACTGAGGCTGGTATGACAGCTGGTGTTGCTGGTACTGCGGCTGGTGCTGGTCCAGCTGCTTGGACGCTCCCTGTGGCTCCATCGGGCCGTCGCCGGGTCGGGCGCGCTTCATCTTGTAGCGATGATTCTGGAACCAAATTTTCACCTGGGTGGGCGACAAGTTCACAAATCTGGCCAGGTGCTCGCGCTCCGGCGCCGACAGGTAGCGCTGCTGGTGAAAGCGCCGCTCCAGCTCCAGTGTCTGCTGCTTCGTGAACAGCACCCGCCGCTTCCGCTTTCGCGCTGCGGACGCCGCCGCTCCGCCGCTGACTGGCCGTCCGGCCGCTGAAGCGGCTGCTGCCTTGTCGTCCCTGTTGAAGTCCGCGGCGACTTCGCTTTCGGTGGCTCCGTCGAACTCGGCGGCAGTGGGTGCGGCAGCGGGGAGTTCCGGCGACAAGGACGGCGGCGGTGGAGAGGATGGGCCTGCGAAAGCCGGTGTGAAACTGCGCTTTAATCCTGCGTTAATCTCATTGATCCGCTGATAGATCTGATTGAAGGTTGGGACTCAGAGAGGCGGGAAGGTGCAGGGACTCAGGAAGGCGGGAAGGTGCCGAGACTCAGGGGGGGGGCGGGAAGGTGCCGAGACTCAGGGGGGGCGGGAAGGTGCCGAGACTCAGGGGGGGGGCGGGAAGGTGCCGGGACTCAGGGAGGCAGGAAGGTGCCGAGACTCAGGGGGGGGGCGGGAAGGTGCCGAGACTCAGGGGGGGGCGGGAAGGTGCCGAGACTCAGGGAGGCAGGAAGGTGCCGAGACTCAGGGAGGCAGGAAGGTGCCGAGACTCAGGGAGGCAGGAAGGTGCCGAGACTCAGGGGGGGGGCGGGAAGGTGCAGGGACTCAGGGCGACGGGAAGGTGCCGGGACTCAGGGGGGGGGCGGGAAGGTGCAGGGACTCAGGGCGACGGGAAGGTGCCGGGACTCAGGGGGCGGGTACGTGCTGGGACTCAGGGAGGCAGGAAGGTGCAGGGACTCAGGGCGACGGGAAGGTACAGGGACTCAGGCGGGCGGGAAGGTGCAGGGACTCGGGAGGCAGGAAGGTGCAAGGATGCACTAGCTGCCCGTGGTCGCCAGGTGTTAGCAAAATGGGCGGCAACGCCTCCTCTCTGCATCCGGATGTACGGAGCCCCGTGCAGCTAAGTCAAGGTGCCGGAACTGGGAGGCGGGAAGGTGCAGGGACTCAGTAAGGCGGGAAGGTGGGACTCAGGGAAATGGGGAGGCGGGAAGGTGGGACTCAACATAGCTATCTACAGCAGAAATCAGCTGTCACGGACCCCTACACCACTGGGACGCCGCAGTCTCCAGCCGCGGCTCTGGCGGTCCGGCGGCCGTCATTGCCGCCTCCTTCCGCTGCTCCGCCGCGGGCGATTCAAGGGCCAGCAGACTCTTCACAGAGAAGGCGGCCCCGCTGGCCGGCGACTGCAGAGCCCACTGTTGGGCATCTCCGAAATATCGAGTGGCGGTGGGACGGGCCTGCATTTCCTGAAGCAGCTCGGAGATCAGCCGGGAGACCACAGTTAGAGAGAGAAAGAGAGAGAGAGAGCTTCCCTCTTGCGGCGGGCGATTCGATGGCGGCGCTTGAGACTTAAAAGAGCTTCTTTGACAGCCGCCGAAAAATGCAGCAGCTTGGCTGTGTTGACACAGAAATAAGAAAAAAGCAGCAAAAAATAGACAGAAGAGCGGCCGCGGTCCCCCAAACGATGCCGCCAATCTCGAGTCCGGCCCAGCGGCCTGTCAAACGAGAGCTGCTCAAATATTCGCGACAAGCCCTTGGAGACGCGAGCCAGCCAATCTGCGGGCCGAGCTGAACACCTCTCGACTGTTTGGAGAGCCTTTTTGACAGCAGTTGAACGGTAGTTTTGAGTCTAATAACTCTCTACTCAATGCCGAGCCCGCAGCCTCGGCCCGCTTCTCGCTCGGTTTCATTCGCCCCCCCCCCCGACGCGCCCCACAGACAGGTGAAGCTGCCTACTCAAGGCTCAACAATGGGCTCTTCATCAATAGCAGCCCAGCTTCTTTATCTGTGCCCCCTCCCTGTTCGAAACTCTCGGAGAGCCGAGCAGCCCTCCTGCTGAGGCTGTCAGCTCACTCAAACACCAGCCAAGAGGTGTCACGCAAGCCCACTGACACGGCCGCACGCTGCTATGAAAGCTGAGCTACCGGCAAGAGCACACAGCCGCAGGCTGCGGTGCCGCCGCCCCCCCCTCTCTTTCTAAAAGCCCTCGTCAATCAGGCGGAAGCCTCTGCGCGCCTCCTCGCAACTCTGCGCCAAAGCCGCTTGTCAAAGCTGTCAGAGACAAGCGGAGAGAGGGACGGGGTGGGGCCCGACAGCGCACCCGGCTGCCACTTGACAAGAGTAGAAGAGATGAGAGCCGAGTCTGGAAAATGCAATCTCTGTCTCAATGGGTCGAAGGCAGGCCATTAGCAAAACTTTTTTGCAGTCTCGTGCAATTTGCCGCAGTTACAAAATTCTCATTGAAAAACACCGAGTGGTAGGCTGGCACTCATAAATCACAATTGACGTTGGCTTCTTAATGCCAGTTTCATGGCATCCAAAAGGCTCAAAATGGTAATAGCAGCCCTTTAGCAGCCAGAATGAAGGACCGCTGCTAGTGAGATATTGCTCTTTAGCTCACGATTTTGCCTCAAAACGCTTAAATATTAAGTCAGATTCTCAAGCTAGATGAGCCACTCTCTGGGATTAGTTGAATGCTTCTCTCGGGTAGCTGATGAATGATTTTTGAAGCAGTTTAGTGATTCTCTGGGGCAGTCGAGCGATTCTCTTAGACAGTTGAGTGATTCTCTGGGGCAGTTGAGTGATTCTCTTAGACAGTTGAGTGACTCTCTGGGGTAGTTAGACAACTTTTTAAAGTAAATTAAAATAATCTACAGGCGCTTACGGACGCTAATAGATACCAATACTCGCCGCTGACTACTGTAAGCAGAAGGTAAGAAAATAAAACTGAAAAAATTCTCTTGTAAGAAATTTAGAACAATAATACGCGATTTTTAAAAAATCATTGGAGTTTATATATTGAAAACTGACAGCAAATGGGATAGCAGAAGATCGCGTTTGAAGAGCAACCTGGTTAAGTAGACATTGGCTTTGGCTGCACGTTGATAGCGGGGTAGACAGTACAACAACGGGCTGGTGCCCAAGACAGCAAGGCAGAGATACCAATCTGGGTAAAGTGTTTGAAAACCAACGCATTCAGTTCATTGCCGCTCAATGCAGGCGACAATCCGGAAAACTTCAGCTCAGTCTCGTCCGGCAATTGGAACAATTCAACAGATTAAATAAAAAAGCTAATTAATCTTCGGGATAAATATTAAAACTGAAAATTTCGCGAATTTTTAAGAATCTCGCAGTGGTTCCGGTGAATCTCACTGTGATTCCGGTGAATCTCACTGTGATTCCGGTGAATCTCACTGTGATTCCGGTGAATCTCACTGTGATTCCGGTGAATCTCACTGTGATTCCGGTGAATCTCACTGTGATTCCAACGGATCTCACTATGATTCCGGTGAATCTCACTATGATTCCGGTGAATCTCACTGTGATTTCGGTGAATCTCACTGTGATTCCGGTGAATCTCACTGTGATTCCGGTGAATCTCACTGTGATTCCGGTGAATCTCACTGTGATTCCAACGGATCTCACTGTGATTCCGGTGAATCTCACTGTGATTCCGGTGAATCTCATTGTGATTCCGGTGAATCTCACTGTGATTCCGGTGAATCTCACTGTGATTCCGGTGAATCTCACTATGATTCCGGTGAATCTCACTGTGATTCCAGCGGATCTCACTATGATTCCGGTGAATCTCACTATGATTCCAGTGAATCTCACTGTGATACTCAGAGTCTGACCATGATTTATAGTATTTCACACAATAATTCATGGGATTTGACAATACTCATAATTGATAGATTAGCACCGAATTTCTCAATCTTCCATTCTATCCAGAAATATGTAGATTACAAAAGACCACAAATTAAATCCTGACTGCTGACTCAGAAGCCAAGAATACCAAACATGCAAGTCAACAAGTTGTGAATGGGGAGCCGCGGCTAGACGCCAAAAACCCAAGGAGGCCATCAAGACGAAGCTGTCGGCATGTCGAAGGTGAGCACAGCGGAGCGGAAAGTGTCGGCAACGAACAGGCGGCCAGTGCCGGGGTGAAAGGCCAAGCCGTGGATCAGTGGCTTCTTGCCGGCCGCCCTAGCGACGCCACCGAGCAGTCGACGCAGCGGCGCCGTGTCGTCATCGTCGCTGGAGGAGTCCGAGCCGCCACCGTTGCCACCAGCGTCGCCGTCGGCGGTGGCGTCGGCATTGTCAGGCTCGGTGGCTGCCGAAAGCGGCAGGGCGCGGACAACGGCGGCACCGTCGGAACGGTCGGTCTGCAGGCGCACAGTGTAGAGCGCGGCGGCGAGGCTGTGGCTGAAGACGCAGACACAGCGCCGGTCCGACACGCTCACCAGCACGTTGCCGAACTGGTCGCCGACCATGTCGAACGGCTGGCCGCGGAGCGCCACCTCCAGCAGCGGCTGTCGAGTCCGCCTGTCGAAAGTGAACAGCCGGTGACTCTCGCGGTCCCCAACCACGGCGCACTCGGCGCCAACAAAAACGCCGTGCACGTGGCGGGTGAACTTCGGGTGTTCCAGCTTGTCCACGTACTTGTAGTTGTCATCCAGATTGAACAGCTGCACCCGCTTGTTCTCGCTGTCCACCACGTACAGCAGGCCCTCATCGCTGCGGGCGGGTGAGATTGGGGAAATATCCTGTTGACTGCAACTCTCATGTGTCTACCTGTACACCTCTCATGCGTCTACCTGTACACGTCTCGTGTCTTCTTGTACACCTCTCATGTGTCTACCTGTACACTTCTCGTGTTTACTTGTACACCTCTCATGCGTCTACCTGTACACTTCTCATGTGTCTACCTGTACACCTCTCATGCGTCTACCTGTACAGTCTCATGTGTCTACCTGTACACCTCTCATGCGTCTTCATGTACACCTATCATGTCTTCCTGTACATCTCTCATATCACCTGAATATCACGTATCTGCATCTCCCCAGCCCACCACCTCCATCTCCTAGACGTGCACCCCCAAGAACTCTCTGAATGTTATTTCAATATTTCACTAGCGAGCACCGCACGCATCAGTGAGCAAAGCTGCGCATTCAGAAGGCACAGACCAGGCAAAGAGGCTCATTGGCTCGTTGAACTGGCCGGTCTCGCTGCCCCGCTTGCCGAATCTGGCGAGCAGTTTGCCGGCCAGGCTGCAGACGAACACGCAGTGCTCCGTTGGCTCGCTGGCGAAGATGAGCTGCCGCCTGTTGCACACGGTGATTTTGCCGGCCATCTCGCCAGACGGCAGGTCCAAGCAGACGCTGGCCACCTCGCCGCTGCGGCCGCCGTCGGAGCCGTTGAAGGCGTGCAGACGCTTCGTGGCAAATCCTTTGAAGTTCACCAGCAGCAGGCAGGTGCATCTCTCAGGCAGCCGTCTGCCCCCGCCGGCTGGCATCTCGCCGATTGCGAGGCAGTCGTCTGGGTAGGAGAGCAAAACATGGGCTTCAACCACTGGGACTTGCAGCCCTGTGCACTCCAGTGAGAAAGCGCACCCGAATTCAACCCCAAAACCCCAACCTAGCACTCCCGAAATCCCCATTCTAGCACACCCGAAATCCCCATTCTAGAACACCTGAAATTCCCATTCTAGAACCCCCGAAATCCCCATTCTAGCACCCCCGAAATCCCCATTCTAGCACCCCAAAACCCACGGCTCACCCTTCACATAGACGCCCTCCAAGTTGGTGATGAGCGCCAGGTCCCAGGGCTGCAGCGGGCGAGTCGCTTGCCTGCGGCGCAACTTGGCGAGGCCGTCGCCGACTCCATACGGCCGGGCCACGGTGTCCACGCGGACTCGGGCCAGAGCTGCATCCAGGCCGGGCAGGCAGTCCTTGACAGCTGGCGGCGGCAGAATCTCCGCCGGAGGATGCAGCCGACGCGCGTTGCTTAGCAACTGCCGCAGGCGATCTTCAACTTCGTGCATGGCGGCGAAGTTATTTGTGACCTGGGATGACAGGCAGGGTAAATTCGAGTGCAAATCACCAGGGAAATTGGATCATAAAACCTGATTGATTTTGTGGATTCGATAGAATCTTGAGTATGAACTCTTTTACATTGCATTAGCCTCAAATTTGTAAAAAGCAAGCAGGCAGCCATAGCAAACCAACAAGCTTAGCAAGACTTAGCAAGAATATAAATTTATAGTATACTGTATTATGATAAAGGTTTTAACTTAAGTTAGGGTTTTATACAGTAACAATGTTACCACATTTGTTAAAATTCATGTTACAACATGTGTATACTTTACAAATCTAGTTGTTTCTATTCTATATCTTATTTTTAAAATTATTTACTAATTCAAAGTTAAAATATTTTTGTTCAAATGCAAGAGGGTGATAAATCTAAAAAAATTAGATTTTCTCTCTAACTAAGATATAAATCTTACCATATTTTTCAATTTTTTTCAATAATATATGTTGCCTTATACAAGGAAGCTATATCCTACCATGTTTTTTATCATAGTTACTTAAATATATTTTTATTTTGATTATATTTATATTGAAAAAACTATACATTTTTAAATTATATTATTATATATTTTCTATATACTAATACTAAAAATAGTCTAAATCTAAAGTTAAATCTTATATTAAATTTATACCAAAAAGTAAAACATATTTTACTTGTATATTGAAAAAAATATAATATAGGTCTAACAATAAACTATAGTATAGGCATAGCTACAATTCCTCTTGTGGGTTATTTCTAAATCACTGATTGTCCTCAGTAAACCAATAGGCCTATGGCTATATTTTAATTACAATATTCAATATATAATAAAATATATGCCTTAATTTAAAACAAGACTAAAAAGTCTAAGACCTAGTAAGACAGGACACAATATCACTTCATAATTAGCAATGGGAAAATACATACCTGTAGCTTTTTTAATTCTTCCAATGTTGATTTAAGATTATTAAGCATTGGATTTAATTCAGCTTGCTGTTTTGCTAGCAATAGTCGATGATCCTCTATTTGTTTTTTGCAGACTAGGAACTTTGCTTCTAATTTAGCCTGCATTTCATTTTGCAATGTCTTCAGTGAAGTTTCAGCTGAATTCAGTGCATTGAGTCGCTCATCAATGTAACCATTGCTAGAAAAAGATTCAGCCGATTCGCACACTGTAATACAATCTTGTCTAAGTTCAACTAAACGGCTACTATGGTGCTCCCGGCAGCGGAGTGTACTGCAGGCAGGGCAGCGGGTTTCTGGCTTCTGCCAACAATCGGATTCTTGACAAAGATCCGCTTTTACTTGAAGAAGAGTCGATACTAATGTTTCTACAGTGGTATCAGACTGCGCAGGGTGCTCCGGATCAGATTTCTCGCGACAAACGGGACATAAAAGGCCACCATTACGAAGGGAGCGACGACGAAGACGGCGTAGACATCGCTGACAGAGAGAATGACAACAGCGTAGCTTTTGAGGACGTTCCATTAACCCCTGGCACACAGGACATGTGCACTCGGCAATTAAGTTTTTAAGATTCATTTCGCAATCAGCGCCACTACTGGCACTCTTTGTCACAGTGGATTGAAACTCGTCGATTTCCATTAAACAAGAAAATCTTCTAATAAGGAACTAAATACCAATATAAAAATTGTTTCAAAATTAAAACTGAGAAAAAGTTTTTAATTTCGCGCTAATGTTACCCAGACGCAGATCGTAAACGCCTCCGACAATATAACAAGAGCAACAGGCGGAAGGTATTAGTTTGACTTTTTCAGAAAAGTATACGAATAATCAATTCTTTTTGAAGCGTTGAATATAAAGAATAACTTCTTTAGCATGATAGACAACTGAAGAAGTTTTCCATGCTTGCCAAAATCGTTAAGGCGTTGGTTGTAGAATGAAGCAACCTTTTTCAGCGTTAACCCGTTTCGAATTGTAAAAATAAATAAAGAGTAACATTATCATACAAAATTTGACCAATGGGTGACAAAAATGAAGCAGAAATGTCATTAACCAGTCATCCTCGGACCAGATCAGGTGGGTGGGTGCAGATATCAAAAGATAAATCACGGTTTTTAGCGCATATAAAACAAAATGATTAATTTTTCTGTTTACAGCTGCTTAGTTCAAAAAATCGACTTCCTTTTTATTTGTCTTTTTAAGTTTTTTAAATCTTAATTTGTGACCCTAATTAATAAAAAGAATAACTCATTTTCTACTAGGTGTTTATTTAACTTAAAACTTTTAGCTCAAATTATAATTTCGTTTCTCGTATACTAAACAGACAGCATTGCAGCGTCTTAACTCGAGCGCCGTTAATTTAGATTTCGTCGATCTTTTACTCAATTTCTGTTGAAGTTTAAATGTATAGAAATATAGATAGAATTCCCAGTAAATTGTTATTTTTACTCCTAAAATCGTTTTATTAATAATATTCAAGATACATTCAGCTAAATTTTTGTTTAATGTTGTATCGTAGCTCTTAAATATGGTCATCATCACGAAAACTTTTTTAACTAGATCTTTTTTTAAAGGTGTTAGCAATGATTTTACTAGGTGAAACTATTATCTTAGAGATGTTAAGCCATATTATCTTATTAAACTATGTTAGATGTTTTTAGATACTTTTTAATTGTACAAAACGAGCGTATACAATAGTTAGCTCAATTATAATTAATTTTTCAATACAGTGTCAAAAAATGACTTATCGCTTATTTTAAAAGTCAAGGCAATGTGGATCTACTCAATAAAGAACGAGTGTTAAAAAAACCAAACTATCATTTCAGCATTGTTCAGTAGATAAAGGAAAGAATTAGTATTTGCTTCATTTATTCCAAATGTGTTTCTGACATTCTTTACTGCGAAGAATACGTGCAGTTGACATAAACTGTACAAATTTTTAGTACAACTTATTATTAGTGCAGTGATTGTTCTAATGAGCGTTCTACAAGTAGCGTAGAAGGCAGATCAGTATTCCGCAAAAAATATTTAGTTAATGCTGATATTATAACTGGAGCAAAAATAAAATTTAAGTTTCATAATGGCAAAGCCAGCCGCCACAGCTGAAGACAAAGCCTCGCTGGACACAATGGACTTGGAGATGGAGGACTTTAACTCAGCCTCCTGCCGTCTCATTGACAGTCACTATGCATTTCAAAACGACATCCTCTCGGGCAGCATTCCCAGCATCCTCGGCTACAAGCTTCGTCAGATGTACCTGGAGCAGAAGCTGGAGGATGCCCAGTACCACCTGTCCTGCGACAATCCTGAGCACGAGACTGAGAGCTTTCGTTTCTACTGCCGCGACTGCGCCTCGAAGATATGCACCCTTTGCCTGGTGGCGCACGAAGGCCATGACGTCATCAGCCACGCGGCCGCTGTTGAGGAAAAGTTCGACAATCTGGCCGGCGCGGTGTCGCAGTTCGGCGACATCCAGGTTTCCCTGGAGAAGGCCATGGAGACCGCGACCAGTCGGAGGGAGATGCTCGTTGCGGTCCGTGTCCAGAAAAAACTCTTCCGCTTTTTATATCTATAAGTATCATCAAGATATATCTGAGCCATCCTGGAGCAAAAACTTACTCTAATGAACTGGCAATGCGACAAACATGCGTTCCTTTCCGGACTCCAGCTTATTTCTAAGAAAAAAGCCTACTTCTATCAGAAACTTCAGTTATCCATGCTTGACCCTTTGTAGGAGAGCGCCGCCATGAAGGAGTCCATTAGTCAGAAGGTGTCGGAGCTGCACGATCGCCTTGACGAGCTGCGCGAGGCCCTCTGTTCCGGTGTGGACGCCGCCGCCCGGCCGGTTCTATCCGAGCACGACGCCGCCCTGGAGTCCTGGCGCACCTACAAGGATATGGTGCGCCCGCAGGCCGAGATGCGCAACGATTTGGCGGCCTGCCTACGCTCCGAAAATCTGTTCAAGCTGGAGGAGAAGACCAGGATGAAGCTCATAGAGGCCAAGCGGAACATTCCCAGCCTCACCCCGCCTGGCCGGGTTCGCGCCTGATTTTGTGTTCCCCTCTGAGTCCGTCTTATCTCTCCGCTGCTCATTCACCTGTCTTATCTCTCCGCTACTCACTCACCTGTCTTATCTCTCCGCTGCTCATTCACCTGTCTTATCTCTCCGCTACTCACTCACCTGTCTTATCTCTCCGCTACTCACTCACCTGTCTTATCTCTCCGCTGCTCACTCACCTGTCTTATTTCTCCGCTGCTCACTTACCTGTCTTATCTCTTCGCTGCTCACTTACCTGTCTTATCTCTCCGCTGCTCACTTACCTGTCTTATTTCTCCGCTGCTCACTCACCTGTCTTATCTCTCCGCTGCTCACTCACCTGTCTTATCTCTCCGCTGCTCACTTACCTGTCTTATCTCTCCGCTGCTCACTTACCTGTCTTATCTCTTCGCTGCTCACTTACCTGTCCCTTTCCAATGAACTAAACGTCAATTTCAGGTTCGCCTTCGGCTTCGATGGAACGAGAAAACCCTGGCTTTGCTGTCCGACCTCGAAAAGTTCGGCGAAGTGTCTCTGGAACCGGCCATGGACCCGTTCCAACGCATGGTCTCCTTCACCGCACGACACGTGCTGGACAAAGCGGCAACCTGCGTGGAGGGCCTCGCCTGCTGCGACAACGGCAACCTGGTGGTGTCAGACTCTGCCAACCTCAAGGTCAAGGTGTTCGGGAACGACGGACGAGTTGTGCGTTGCTTCGTTGGCGGCGGCCACTATCAGCTGGCGTTTCCCGGCGACGTTGTGCCTGTCGGCGGAGGCTGCGTGGTAGTCTGCGACCCCAGTGAGGGAGGGGCGGATCGGATAATTTTCCCTATTGAAATATTGTACTGCGCCTGCACTAGTCTACTATAAGTAGAACGCCTCAAAAAGGAGTTAAAAATGCAGGAAATTCATTAAAATTCCCGCACCAACCAGGCGACAACAAGGCGGTGCTGTTCAGCGAGAACGGCATGGGCCGCTCGCTGCTGCCCTGCCACAGCTGCGACTGCGCATTCGCCGGCCGCGACGGCGAAATCGGCGTGGTGGACAGCCTCTACCGCACCGTGGAATGGCTGCGGGTGTCGCCCGAGGGCCGGCTTGAGAGGTCGAGGCCGGAGTCCGTGCAGCTGCAGCACATGGGCCTGATGGCGAAGCCGCGCTTCGGCCTGCTGAACCCAGTCAGCGGCTGCCTGTTCATCGTGGATCCGTTCGAGCACTGCTGCTTTGTGTTCAGCGAGACCGGGGCCTTCATGAAGAAGCACGGCCGGCAGGGCCACAGCTTCGGCGAGTTCAACGGGCCGGGCGCACCCGCCTGCGATCCGGCCGGCCAGGTGCTGGTGCCCGATGCTGCCAATCACCGGGTGCACCTGCTGGACGCCTGCGGCAGCTTCGTCCGATACGCCCTGACCGCCGCTGACGGACTTCGGGCGCCGAGGGCCTGCTGCTTCGACACCGGCGGGCACCTCTGGGTGGCGCAGCAGGACGGCCAGCTGCGACAGTTTGCCTACGCCTGAGCGTTAGGGAAATCTGCCACTGCGAAACGAGGGCTGACTGCTGATCCATGCTGCTGGGGCGTCCTCTGATGTCTGAGGTTGTCCTCTGATCCTTGCTGCTGGGGCGTCCTCTGATGTCTGAGGTTGTCCTCTGATCCTTGCTGCTGGGGCGTCCTCTGATGTCTGAGGTTGTCCTCTGATCCTTGCTGCTGGGGCGTCCTCTGATGTCTGAGCTTGTCCTCTGATCCATGCTGCTGGGGCGTCCTCTGATGTCTGTGGTTGTCCTCTGATCCTTGCTGCTGGGGCGTCCTCTGATGTCTGTGGTTGTCCTCTGATCCTTGATGCTGGGGCGTCCTCTGATGTCTGTGGTTGTCCTCTGATCCTTGCTGCTGGGGCGTCCTCTGATGTCTGTGGTTGTCCTCTGATCTTTGATGCTGGGGCGTCCTCTGATGTCTGTGGTTGTCCTCTGACGGCTCTGATCCTTGCTGCTGGGGCGTCCTCTGATGTCTGAGGTTGTCCTCTGATCCTTGATGCTGGGGCGTCCTCTGATGTCTGTGGTTGTCCTCTGATCCTTGCTTCTGGGGCGTCCTCTGATGTCTGAGGTTGTCCTCTGATCCATGCTGCTGGGGTGTCCTCTGATGTCTGTGGTTGTCCTCTGATCCTTGATGCTGGGGCGTCCTCTGATGTATGTGGTTGTCCTCTGATCCTTGATGCTGGGGCGTCCTCTGATGTCTGTGGTTGTCCTCTGATCCTTGCTGCTGGGGCGTCCTCTGATGTCTGTGGTTGTCCTCTGATCCTTGATGCTGGGGCGTCCTCTGATGTCTGTGGTTGTCCTCTGATCCTTGCTGCTGGGGCGTCCTCTGATGTCTGAGGTTGTCCTCTGATCCTTGATGCTGGGGCGTCCTCTGATGTCTGTGGTTGTCCTCTGATCCTTGCTTCTGGGGCGTCCTCTGATGTCTGAGGTTGTCCTCTGATCCTTGCTGCTGGGGTGTCCTCTGATGTCTGAGGTTGTCCTCTGATCCTTGATGCTGGGGCGTCCTCTGATGTATGTGGTTGTCCTCTGATCCTTGATGCTGGGGTATCCTCTGATCCAGTGTGTTGATGCTGAGGTGCGAGCGTAATCAATGTTTATAAGAGGAATCCTGTGGTTTTACGTATTTCGTGGCGCATTTTTAGCCCTATTTCCTGGGAAAAATTTTAGTTCATTAAGTTATCAGCCTGCTGAGTGCGGCTCGCCCTGCAGAGAATCTCAGTGAGCAGTTCTATCTCGCCATGACTTTACTAAAGCGATGCTCTAGTCAATCTAGTCAATGAACAATTGATGCAACTGTTGAATAAATGGAACTCTCGTCATGAGAAATCCACATGCTTCACTTCATTCTCTGTTTTGCAACACACTTTGCCCCTCTTTATTTTTCTGCATCTTGCTGCTGCCTTCAAAAACAAGTTTAGAAAACTGATCGCCTGATCGACAACTGTGAAAGGATCTTTTAGTGCCTTCACAACTTCACTAATTTTACGGTTAGAAGAGTTTTCAAAGCAACAGTGCCTATCATGACATGAATATTTTAATGCCTAATATTGCTTAAGATTATGCAAGTCATGCGCAACAATGAGCTATTATCTCAAATAAAAGTTTTACATTTTTTCTCACATCAGCTATTGAAAAATTTTTATTGCAAAATACTCACTGATACAGGAATCCGGAGCCTGTCTTAATTCGCTTTATTGTGTGTCTACATGTATCCCTTCTTTGTGGCTTCAGTTTATGCAAATTTCTCAGGTTCCTTTTTTAACACGCAATTAGAAATGAATTGCAAGAGTAAAACTAAGCTGCGGATAAAGGCGCGCAGACTCTGACACTTATCAGGACAGGCGCGCAGACTCTTACACGTATCAGGACAGGCGCGCAGACTCTGACACTTATCAGGACAGGCGCGCAGACTCTTACACTTATCAGGACAGGCGCGCAGACTCTGACACTTATCAGGACAGGCGCGCAGACTCTTACACTTATCAGGACAGGCGCGCAGACTCTGACACTTATCAGGACAGGCGCGCAGACTCTTACACGTATCAGGACAGGCGCGCAGACTCTGACACTTATCAGGACAGGCGCGCAGACTCTGACACTTATCAGGACAGGCGCGCAGACTCTTACACGTATCAGGACAGGCGCGCAGACTCTGACACTTATCAGGACAGGCGCGCAGACTCTGACACTTATCAGGACAGGCGCGCAGACTCTTACACGTATCAGGACAAGCAGGATAACTTTTATATATCGGGGGTGGGTTCGTGCACTTCGCCAGTCAAGTTAAGTATTATTAGTCTATTAAAAATAGTATGCTTATAAAGCTGCTTTACCCCGATGAGGACAAGATCAGTCTTAAGCAGACGCGGGTGGTTCGAGTCGTCTTCCTACCAACTTATTTCCAACTTTCACTCTCCCCTCTCCCCTCTCCCTGTCCCCTCTCTACCTTCTCCCTCTCTCCTATCCTCTCTTCCATATCCCCGCTCTTCCTCCCCCATCTTCCTCCTCTCCCTATCTCCTCTCCCCGTCTCTCCCCTCTTCCCTCTCTCCTAATTTCCTCTCCCCTCTCTACCCTCTAGCCCTGTCCCCTCTATCATCTCCCCTCTACTCTCTCCTCTTTCTCCTCTAGCCTTTACCCTCTCTCCTATCAACTCTTCCCTATTCTCTAACCTCTCCCCTCTCTCTCCTCCCTTCTCTCCCTCTCCCCTCTCCCCTCTCCCCTTCTCCTCTCTCCCCTCTCTCCCCTTCCCTCCCTCCCTCTGCCTCTCTCCTCCCCTCTCTCCCTGTCACCTCTCTCTCTCCCTCCTTTCTCCCTGTCACCTCCCTCTCTTATTCCCTCTCTCCCTGTCACCTCTCTCCTCCCCTCCCTCCCTCTCTCCCTCTCCCTCTTCTCAGTGGCTCTTATTGACAGGAGAGCAATTCTTATTCCGTAAGAAAATGCGATACGGACTGAATTTAATGAGACCTGCCAGAACCTCTGACAGTCGAATGCTTGCAGGAAAAACTCTCCAATCAGCTCAATAAGAGAACTTCGCACTTCATCCCACTTTATCGCAATCAGTCCCCGACCGCAGTCCCCGATTCCCCCGGCAACCCCGGACTCGGGCACTTCGCCTCCAGCAGTCGGGGGTCCGCAGGGGACCATCAATCTTGCCGCGCTTCGCTTCTGGCAGAAGAAATAAGCAAAGAAGCCCCCCTGTCCCCAGCCTGCGCCCGGGCCAATGGGCTGCGCCGGGCAGAGGCGGCGGCGCCCTCTCTCTCTCTCTCTTTAATTAAAAGGCGCCAAAAAGAAACGGCGGAAGAGGCGAGAAAAGAGAGCGGAGAATTGTCCAGTGCGGTCTCCCGGGTTTTCTGGCGCATCAACTACTATTAGAAGACACTCTCCCCTAGAAGCAGATACAGTAAGAGGCAGAAGCAGACAGCTCGAATCGTCATGCAGCTTTTTCTGCTTCTGGCGCTGCTGGTGGCCACCGGCGATCCGCCGTCAGCGTCGGCCGCCCTGCCAGACGAGCGCCAGCAGCTGCAGCTGCGGCAGCTCCAGCAGCAGCACCAGCAGAAGCAGCAGCAGCAGCAGCAGGAGGAGTTCGGCGACCGAGTCTCCTTCGCCAACGGCCTCTGCCATCAGCGCAGCGGCCGGGCGAAATTCTGCCAGCCGCAGTTCGAAAACCTGGCTGTCAACCAGCCAGTGGTCGCCAGCAGCACCTGCGGCTCGCCGCCGACTGTCGTCTGCCGGCGCGACGAATCCGGGCGGCACTGCGAGCGCTGCGACGCCTCCCAGCCGAAGCTGCAGCACCCGCCGGCGCACCTGACTGACTACCATGTGCACGGCAGCTGCTGGATCTCCGGGCCGCTGTCCGTCGCAGCGCCCAGCGCTAATCTGACGCTGAGTTTCCACAAGAAGCAGACAGTCTACTACATGAGCATCACCGGCTGCGGCACGGAGCTGCCCGACGCCATCGAGGCCTACAAGTCTTCTGACTACGGCAGTAGCTGGCAGCTGTGGCACCTGTTTTCTAAGAACTGCACCAGGGACTACGGAAAGCGGGGTTACTCCTATCAGTTCCGGGAGATCATACAGGTGAGTTTTCCGAAAGTAATGTTTTTATTTCAAGACTTCGGGACTCGGGAATCGGGACTCGGGAATTGGGACTCGGGAATCGGGACTCGCGAATCGGGACTCGGGAATCGGGACTCGGGAATCGGGACTCGGGAATCGGGACTCGGGAGTCGGGACTCGGGAATCGGGACTCGGGAATCGGGACTCGGGAATCGGGACTCGGGAGTCGGGACTCGGGAGTCGGGACTCGGGAGTCGGGACTCGGGAATCGGGACTCGGGAGTCGGGACTCGGGAATCGAGACTCGGGAGTCGGGACTCGGGAATCGGGACTCGGGAATCGGGACTCGGGAGTCGGGACTCGGGAATCGGGACTCGGGAATCGGGACTCGGGAATCGGGACTCGGGAGTCGGGACTCGGGAATCGGGACTCGGGAATCGGGACTCGGGAATCGGGACTCGGGAGTCGGGACTCGGGAATCGGGACTCGGGAGTCGGGACTCGGGAATCGGGACTCGCGAATCGGGACTCGGGAATCGGGACTCGGGAATCGGGACTCGGGAGTCGGGACTCGGGAATCGGGACTCGGGAATCGGGACTCGGGAATCGGGACTCGGGAATCGGGACTCGGGAATCGGGACTCGGGAATCGGGACTCGGGAATCGGGACTCGGGAATCGGGACTCGGGAATCGGGACTCGGGAATCGGGACTCGGGAATCGGGAATCGGGAATCGGGACTCGGGAATCGGGACTCGGGACTCGGGAATCGGGAATCGGGAATCGGGACTCGGGACTCGGGAATTGGAATGCACCAATTGAGAGAACAAACCTGGAGTCTGTTCTGTTAATTTCCTCAGCCTCGCGAGGTGATCTGCAGCGACATCAACATCATCACCAACAGCTCTGGAGGTATTGGCGGCGCGGGCTTCAGTGTCCAGCAGCCTGTCCTGAGCTTCAGCACGAACTTTAATCGCGCCAGCAGCGGCAGCGGCTACGAACGGGATCCCGTCATCATCGACTGGATGCTGGCCACCGACCTGCGCCTCGTGCTGATCCGCCGGCCGCGCACTGACCGCGGCAGCTTCCCGGAGGAGCCTTTCGCCTTCTCCA
>NIVC01001887.1:0-85000 GCA_002269645.1 Macrostomum lignano | reverse complement strand
TGCAATTTGCACAGCCAGCAGTGCAGCTTCGACCAGCAGCTGTACAGCAAGAGCGGCGGCAAGAGCGGAGGTCGCTGCGCCCGCTGCCAGCACAACACGCAGGGGCCGCACTGCGAATCCTGCAGTGACGGCTACTACAGGGACCTCACCAAGGACCTGACCAGCTCCAAGGCCTGCCAGGGTGAGAAGCATAGCGATATGAAAATAACAAATATGTTGAAGGAAAGCCTGAGCTCCTTGGGCACTCATTCTAGCACCGAGTTCTCCCTGAACCCCGCAGTGTGCAACTGCCACCCGCTCGGCTCAATCAGCAACACGTGCGACCGCGCCAGCGGCAAGTGCACCTGCAAGGTCGGCGTCGACGGCGACAAATGCGACCGGTGCATGCGCGGCTTCGAGCAGACCAACGACGCCAGGTCGCCCTGCAGGCGGATCGGTGAGTCGCTTTTGCAGCTTCGAGCCCGTGACCTTTGTCCTGCCCTCCTCGGGCAAAATAGTGAATTTCTGCGGAACAGCTTAATGGAAGGCCGAAGGCTCCACACGGGGCGGTCTGGAAATATCATCAGCTCATATTTGCCGATCCGGAACTGCCTAATTGGCCTGCCAGTGAGCTGCGAGGGCGAGGGCGAGGGCGGGTGTGTGCTGCTTTTTGCAGGCCCTGCGCTGCTGTTAAAGCCTGATTGATTGATGGCGCATCTCGGCTGTCAACTGCAGGCTGGGCGGCCTGGGCGATGGAGTGACTCATAGCCGCAGTTGCCTCTCATTGCGGATTTTTCATACCTCACCGCTTTGCAGGCGGCGACCCTTGGCCGCCCGCTCCGCCCCCAGCGCCGCGGCCGCCGGCGCCGCCGACGGCGCCTCCACCAACGCGCCCAAAACCGCACGCTCCGAAGGACGCTTCTGACACCGGCAGCGGCGGGAGCGCCGGCGTCTCCGCGAGGGAGGACTCGGCCGCTGTGGTGGGCGCCACTCCGCGACCGGGCCGGCCAGACAGGAAGAAAGAAGGTGAGAAAGTTTAAACCGGTTGGCCCGCGTATGCCTCTCCTTTGAGATCCGAGGGGTCATCAGAGTAGTCTGCCAGCGGCTCTCTACAAGTTAAGCAGAGTTGGCCTTGAATAAGCAGCATGATGCCACCTCTGCATTCAGATTTGTGCAGCTTGTTGGCAGCATGATGCCACCTCTGCATTCAGATTTGTGCAGCTTGTTGGCAGCATGATGCCACCTCTGCATTCAGATTTGTGCAGCTTGTTGGCAGCATGATGCCACCTCTGCATTCAGATTTGTGCAGCTTGTTGGCAGCATGATGCCACCTCTGCATTCAGATTTGTGCAGCTTGTTGGCAGCATGATGCCACCTCTGCATTCAGATTTGTGCAGCTTGTTGGCAGCATGATGCCACCTCTGCATTCAGATTTGTGCAGCTTGTTGGCAGCATGATGCCCCCTCTGCATTCAGATTTGTGCAGCTTGTTGGCAGCATGATGCCACCTCTGCATTCAGATTTGTGCAGCTTGTTGGCAGCATGATGCCACCTCTGCATTCAGATTTGTGCAGCTTGTTGGCAGCATGATGCCACCTCTGCATTCAGATTTGTGCAGCTTGTTGGCAGCATGATGCAACCTCTCCTCTCCTCTAAGAGACGCGAGTTAAAGTTGATTTCGACTGTTTCTAAAGATCTCAGGATGAGGTGACCGAGCCCTGGTCTCCAACCTGTAGATAAATCCTGCCATTTTGTAATATTGTAAGCCCCTGTGGAAAAAATGCAATGCTAGCGAAGCAGAAAATTCCCAGGAAACAAGGAGGCAGACAGGCGGGGAACAGGCGACACTGGGAGACCCGCAGCCAAGCGTGCTGGCAGCTGCTAATGAAATCTCCCCCCCCCCCCAGTGCCGCACCGCTGCACCCCAGACGCTCGATTTTTCACGCCCTGCAGTTGTTGCGCAACCTTGGAGTGGCCGCTCTTCAATTCACTGCCGCTTGTTGTGGGAAAACGCGGGACGAGGCTGAGGGGTTGTTTTGGATATCCGGGATGTCCGTCTCGCACTCGGGCCAGCTGTGCAAACAAAGATCCCCAGCTAACTGGGAACTGGCACTACATGGGAAAACAAAGCGAGGCCTGCAGACCGCCGTCTCCGCGCATTTAACAGTTGCTCGCCGTTAAACTGATGAAGCTAAGTGATCCAGCCTCCAAGACTACGAGGCTTCGCCCAATTGAAATTTCAACAGTTTCCAACTGTGGCGAGACAGTCGGGACTGAAATAAAAAATTTGCTTGGCCCCGCAGTTTGGGCCAGGCTCCCCGCAAATTCATGCCTGCCTGCCTGCCTGCCGCCGGGAATTCCGGCGGTCACGGCGCTCCTCGGGACTGGGGGGGGGCAAAAAACCGACAACCTCCCCGCCTCCCTCAGCGGCTGTCATCGCAGCCCTCAGAATTTTGGTGCCGGGATTCGCAGATTCGCAGTTGCCGGACATCAGACACCGCTAGGGGTGGCGGGGCGTCCTTCATTCCATTAAGATGTTCAAAGCAATGGCGCGGTCTGAGGGTCCGGCAGGATCTGTGTGAGTGAGTGGGGCAGCGGATTCCGGTGTCTGGAAGTGTGACCGCATGGCGCCTCGGCCTGTGTTTTGGCGGCCCGCGTTTGGCGCTTCGGACAGCGGGGGCCGCATTTTAACAAATTGCCCGCCGCCCGGTCTGCCGCTCCCGCTGGTCTTGGGCGGCATTTTTTCTGGCCGGCACAAAATACACACCAGAGTGGTGGAAGGGGCGGCCGGACAGCGCAGCGAGTCAGCGGGTGATGCGGCTGTCAAAGATCTGGTCGACTGTTTAAGGCAGGCTGAAGCCGAATGCAGCACTTCGCCCCTGCACCGCACATCCCAGATAATAAAATCGAATTCGAGAGAAAATTTTCAACTGTCGTCCCAGATTCCACGTCCCAGATTCAAGGTCCCATGTCCAAGAGCTGAGGCAGTTGCATCTCAGATCTGCAATTAATAATTCAATTCCTTGCTCTCGCACTAATTTCGGTGCGGTCCCATTTTTGGCGAAGGACACATCGGCGAGGGCGAAGTTTTAATTTAACTCGAGTAGGTCAGTTAGACCGTTCCAGATCCCAAATCCTAGATCACAGGTTCCAGATCCCATATCCTAGATCACAGGTTCCAGATCCCATATCCTAGATCACAGGTTCCAGATCCCATATCCTAGATCACAGGTTCCAGATCCCATATCCTAGATCACAGGTTCCAGATCCCATATCCTAGATCACAGGTTCCAGATTCCATATCCTAGATCACAGGTTCCAGATCCCACATCCTAGATCACAGGTTCCAGATCCCACATCCTAGATCACAGGTTCCAGATCCCATATCCTAGATCACAGGTTCCAGATCCCACATCCTAGATCACAGGTTCCAGATCCCATATCCTAGATCACAGGTTCCAAATCCCATATCTTAGATCACAGGTTCCAGATCCCATATCCTAGATCACAGGTTCCAGATCCCCTATCCTAGATAACAGGTTCTAGATCCCATATCCTAGATCACAGGTTCCAGATCCCCTATCCTAGATCACAGGTTCCAGATCCCATATCCTAGATCACAGGTTCCAGATCCCATATCCTAGATCACAGGTTCCAGATCCCATATCCTAGATTGCAGGTTCCAGATCCCATATCCTAGATCATAGGTTCCAGATCCCATATCCTAGATTGCAGGTTCCAGATCCCATATCCTAGATCCCAGGTTCCAGATCCCATATCCTAGATCACAGGTCCCAGATCCCATATCCTAGATCACAGGTTCCAGATCCCATATCCTAGATCACAGGTTCCAGATCCCATATCCTAGATCACAGGTTCCAGATCCCATATCCTAGATCACAGGTTCCAGATCCCATATCCTAGATCACAGGTTCCAGATCCCATATCCTAGATCACAGGTTCCAGATCCCATATCCTAGATTGCAGGTTCCAGATCCCATATCCTAGATCATAGGTTCCAGATCCCATATCTTAGATTGCAGGTTCCAGATCCCATATCCTAGATCATAGGTTCCAGATCCCATATCCTAGATCACAGGTTCCAGATCCCATATCCTAGATCACAGGTTCCAGATCCCATATCCTAGATCACAGGTTCCAAATCCCATATCCTAGATCACAGGTCCCAGATCCCATATCCTAGATCACAGGTCCCAGATCCCATATCCTAGATCACAGGTCCCAGATCCCATATCCTAGATCACAGGTCCCAGATCCCATATCCTAGATCACAGGTCCCAGATCCCATATCCTAGATTGCAGGTTCCAGATCCCATATCCTAGATCCCAGGTTCCAGATCCCATATCCTAGATCACAGGTCCCAGATCCCATATCCTAGATCACAGGTCCCAGATCCCATATCCTAGATTGCAGGTTCCAGATCCCATATCCTAGATCCCAGGTTCCAGATCCCATATCCTAGATCACAGGTCCCAGATCCCATATCCTAGATCACAGGTCCCAGATCCCATATCCTAGATCACAGGTCCCAGATCCCATATCCTAGATCACAGGTTCCAGATCCCATATCCTAGGTAAGCGATAGAGACAGATAGAAACTGAGAAACGGTCAGCATGCCAGCCAGGTGAATCCGGAGCCCACCCCCCATTTCCTTAACAGGCGGCCGACGTGGCAAAAAGAAGCGCGGCCGCAACTGCAAGAAGAACTCAAAGTGCCGATCGAACAAGAAGAAGCTGAGCCAGACTGACTACTGCATCAGGGACTGGGGTGAGTCCTGACTACTGCATCAGGGACTGGGGTGAGTCCTGACTACTGCATCAGGGACTGGGGTGAGTCCTGACTACTGCATCAGGGACTGGGGTGAGTCCTGACTACTGCATCAGGGACTGGGGTGAGTCCTGACTACTGCATCAGGGACTGGGGTGAGTCCTGACTACTGCATCAGGGACTGGGGTGAGTCCTGACTACTGCATCAGGGACTGGGGTGAGTCCTGACTACTGCATCAGGGACTGGGGTGAGTCCTGACTACTGCATCAGGGACTGGGGTGAGTCCTGACTACTGCATCAGGGACTGGGGTGAGTCCTGACTACTGCATCAGGGACTGGGGTGAGTCCTGACTACTGCATCAGGGACTGGGGTGAGTCCTGACTACTGCATCAGGGACTGGGGTGAGTCCTGACTACTGCATCAGGGACTGGGGTGAGTCCCTAGTGCTCAATGAAAGCATAAAAATATTCGGCACTGAGCAGTCACCGGGTACAGCAGCAGCCCAGACTGCCTGCTCAGCCCAGACTGCCTGCTCAGCCCATGCTCAGTGCAGTTGAGCTGAGGCGATGCTGGCCTCTCGTTGCTAGCCGAATCTCTTCTCATTTTCTCATCTCCCCCGCCTGCTTCTTGTGTGGCCGCAGCAGCAGTGTGAAAAGACCGATTCGGCACTTCGAGCCGTGCGAGTCGGCTTTTGTCAAGCACAATCGGGGGGCGCGATGAGGCGCGGAGGCTGCGCTGCGGCTTGTGGAAGCTCCGTTTTATTGCATTTTTAAGTCTTCTCTTTGGCCAGCCCGCAAATTTGTTAATTGGCCTGGCGCGGGGGCGTTGCTGTCAAATTGGCCTGTGTCTGCCGGTTCGGGGACTCGATTTCTGCTCATACTACTTGCCGGAGCTTTTTAGTAGGCAGTTCGCAATTTTTACTCGAAATTTACGCAACGCTACGCACGTGCACTGACAATGGCCGTTCCCATTATTGCACCTCTTCAGTCCTTCTCTACTTTATGATATTTCGTGTCAATATCAGATCTATCACATTTCGTCTAACTCTAATCTATATCCCATCTATCTCTGATCTATATTCCATCCATGTCCCGAATATATCTATCATAACTATATCTACACGTATCTCCTGTATCTTCGAGACACATCTCGCATCCTTCATACTCTATATTTATTCCATCTATTCAATTTTATCCCTCTAGGATCAGAGATACCGGTATGAGATCTGGAATTTGGGATATGGATATGGGATATGGGATCTGGAATATGGGATCTGGAATATGGGATCTGGGATATGGGATCTGGAATCTGGGATATGGGATATGGGATATGGGATCCGGGATATGGGATCTGGGATATGGGATATAGAATCTGAGATATAAGATGTGGGATATGAGGGTTAAGATATGGGATCTGGGATATGGGATCCGGGATATGGGATCTCGGATATGGGATATGGGATATGGGATCTGGGATATGGAATCTGGGATATGGGATCTGGGATATGGGATCTGGGATATGGAATCTGGGATATGGGATCTGGGATCCGGGATATGGGATCTGGAATATGGGATATGGGATCTGAGATATAAGATGTGGGATATGAGGATTAAGATATGGGATCTGGGATATGGGATCCGGGATATGGGATCTCGGATATGGGATATGGGATCTGGGATCTGGGATATGGGATCCGGGATATGGGATCTGGGATATGGGATATAGAATCTGAGATATAAGATGTGGGATATGAGGGTTAAGATATGGGATCTGGGATATGGGATCCGGGATATGGGATCTCGGATATGGGATATGGGATCTGGGATCTGGGATATGGGATCCGGGATATGGGATCTGGGATATGGAATCTGGGATATGGGATCTGGGATATGGGATCTGGGATATGGGATGTGGGATCTGGGATATGGGATCTGGGATATGGAATCTGGGATATGGGATCTGGGATATGGGATATAGAATCTGAGATATAAGATGTGGGATGAGGGTTAAGATATGGGATCTGGGATATGGGATCCGGGATATGGGATCTCGGATATGGGATATGGGATCTGGGATCTGGGATATGGGATCCGGGATATGGGATCCGGGATATGGGATATGGGATCTGGGATGTGGGATATGGAATCTGGTGTATGGGATCTGAGATTCAAGATTTGTTCCATCCACATCGCACGCCAACCATCAAGCAAACACCGCCCACCCCATTGCTCCCCGACCAGCCCTAAAGGTGCAGGTGTCGCGGATTCGTCGGCAGAAGCGCTGGATGCAGATTCGGGCCTCCATCGTGCAGTCGTACCGCTGCCCGGCGACCATCAGCGGCAGCGGCTGCGGCGACCAGCGAACTTTGACGCTGTGGATCCGGCGGCGCCTGTGGCGCTGCGGCTGCCAGCGGATGCGCGCCTCCGGGCGCTACCTGCTGCTCACGCGGGACAAACGCCGGCGGCAGAGCCGGCAGGACCTGGTGGTGGACCGGCAGTCCATCCTCTGGGAGTGGCGGCCCGAGCTGACTGAGCGGCTGCTGCGCCTGCAGAGCTTCCCATATTACCGCAGCGGCGAAGCCTGCTCCGACTGCGACTGCGTGTCCAGGCGGCACCGGCGGAGGAGGCAGCAGCGGCGGCGCCGGCGGCGGCAGCGGCGGCAGCGGCGGCAACCGCGTCCGAACCGGGCCTTGCTGAGCCTTTAGAGATTTGGGGTCCTTGGGATCCGCGATCTGGGATCCTAAATTTGGGATCTGAGATCAGGGATCCGGGATCCGGCTTGGAAAACCTGTATGGAAGAAGCCGTCGGGTCACCGCCTCGTTCGGATTCGCCGCCAGTCCCGCTGCTGGTCTCATTGCACTAAACTGACTTTGCATAAGCTCCCTGATCCCCTCCACCTCGTTTCTGCCTCATTCGTATGCAAGATCTGAACTCTGAACTCTGAGATCTGAACTCTGAACTCGAATCTCAAGACACCCGTTAAAAGCTGTCTGCACTTCCCTTCCTCGCATTGCTGCATCGTTGATGAAAACTCCCAATTTAAAAGGGATTTGAGGTGCGCAATATTCCCAAGTCGGTAGCGAAATTTCCCACAATATGAATCGCAAGCCGCCACGCACCCATCCTCAGCTCTTCTCTTCAGCTCATTCTTCAAATTTGTACATACAATTTTTTTCGGAATGCACAACTAACACAAAAAAACTGACGTGAAAGTTGAAGCTGCTGAAGTACTTAAATTTTGCAATTTGCAACACCTGAAAAAGCTATCGATTAAAGTTGTTCTGAAACCCCCTGCTCCCCATGTCGCCTGTTTTCAAAAATTTTGTCGCAGACAATATTTAGCCCAGCTCAACTCTGAACGAATTTCCTCTGTATTATCATACTCAATTACATTTTCTGCAGAGCTCACAGATGAGCTTTTGTTGCTCCTTGCACCTTTATTCCATCTTACCGGGTACATGCAATTCTAGCAAACTGAAGCCCTGTGACCCGGTGCTCACTGAAGTCCTGTGACCCGGTGCTCACTGAAGTCCTGTGACCCGGTGCTCACTGAAGTCCTGTGACCCGGTGCTCACTGAAGTCCTGTGACCAGATACTCACAGAATCCTTTGACCAGATACTCAGTGACTCCCTGTGACCAGGTGCTCACTTCAAAAAATTTTGGCTTTCGAGGAAGGGTTTAGAAACCAGAAGAGTCTGAATTGAGTTAGTTTGACTTACTTAGAGGCATTGCTGCCCATTCCACCGACTTCCCTGAGCAGGCACACGAGCGCGCGGAAACGTACGCAGTCATACGCACAGGCACACACTCACACAGGAGTGTACAGCGGCCCTAACTTTATTTATCATCAGGCATGTACACTTCACTGTGCCTTGAGGGTTTGCACGAGCAGAGCCAAGCCGAGGTTCCAAACTAGCCCCAAATTAATGTGACTGCACTGGGAATCGAGCCTCGGCCGCTGGCACATCAGAGCGCCGCGTTGGACCACTGGGCTACGAGTACAGCCCTGTCTGAATTGAGACCGCTACTCATGAGTCGCTCTAGTCATCCAGGAAAATATATGCTAAGAAAAAATCCACGGCCTTGCTGTCAGACTTGAGGCTCTGGTGGAAGAATGCAAGTAAAAGGAAACTGATGGTGCCGGTAGTCGCAGGAAGACGGTGTCTTCACATCAATTCCCCCCTCAGCATACTGAGCTCCCTCGGTGACTTGAGCTTTGTTTGAGTTGGAACAAACCAGGAAGTGAAAGAATGCCCAGCTTCTCTGAGGCAGCGCTCGCAAGTTGCTGAGCTGACACTGACTTCTTCAGCCGCATGCTGCTTCCTGGAAGTGACTGTTTCTCTTACGCCTTCGACTCCTTTAAGACTTGTATTCTTTTGTTATAATCAGCATTGTATTAGCATTTCTATAAGCCTTTGTCACCTGATTCGGTCGCTATCACGTCGCTGCAATGGCCATCAATTTTGTCTATAAAATCAGCTGGACATTGCGAGCGATTTGCAAACGAAAAGCAAAAAAGACTGAGAAAGTTTGAAAGCAGTCAAATATTCGCTAACTGTCTGACTGCAAGAGATAAGCATGATGCCGAGATTCACGTAAGCTAAGCTTTGAAACTTATTCAAGCGCTTGATCCTTTGCTTGGACTATAATTTATGGAAGAAATTTTATATGCTAAAACCGCCTTTCAGCCCGCCTTATGGAAACCTGCTGCTGATCTCCACCCTGCTGCTGCTGATGCTCTGGGCGATGTCGCAGAAAGCGGCGGTCAGCTGGGGGTTTTCCGACGGCTGCCGCTCCCTGGCGCCCTATCGAGCTGCCGCCGCCTGCTGCTTATGCGCGTGCGGAGCCAGCAGGACTGCCTCATGCAGTGGATGAGGCTGCAGCAGATGGGAGCTCAGCCCGCCTTCATCCACTACACACCTTCGACTGACTCGAGACGCTGCGAGATCTCCGTCTGGTGCGACCAGCTGCTGTTGAACGAGTCGGAAGCGCGCATCGCTCTGCTGCCGGCGTCTCAAAGTCCGCCGAGACTCGTGCTGTTCGCGGTCAAGTCCGGTAGCCAAGTCAACGTCCTGGACTCGTTCCTCACGCCCGTCAACTGCAACCGGTCTCTCCTCGTGTCACCGATCGTCGGACCGCCTCCGCTCGACTTCTGGCGCTCGTGTTGGCTCGACCGACTTCCGGATCTCGTGAGACTCGTGTCCGGCAACACGATCTCGGTCGAGCTGCTCAAGAACGGCGTCACAGTGCTGAAGATCTCGTTCGACGCCAGGTTCTCAGGACTGACTGCGACGAACTGGTTCAGCAAGGACAGGCTGGTCGCCAGCGAGCCGGACTTGGGTCTGGCCTCCAGGAACTTCAACTACTTCTCCGTTGCTGGAAACTCAAACAATCGGGTGTTCTTCGTAAACATGAACTACGGTGGATGTTCAGCTGATGCTGGAATCCTGGTTGTGATGGATAAGGCTTCTTCGTGTCCATGGACCCTGACAGGAGGTAGCTCGATCATGCCCAGGATTCTGTACAATCCTGATGCCGGAGTCTGGGAGAACCATGCAGTTCTGGCGGACTACATGCTCGTCTATGTGGCCTGAATTGGCCCTGGATAAATTTTACGCTATAGAGACAGACGAGGATGAGCTCGCAGTTGTCTCCTGTCAACCAAGCAACCAAGCCCCTTTAAAGTGAAACTCTTTAACTTAATCTCAAGATACACATTTTAAAGTTTTATTGTGAAAATATTATACACAACAACATATTTATCCCCTAAAAGATCTATTAATATCAGCATCATTCAAAACTTTCAGCCTCAATTTTTTTATTTATAAAACAATCTGTAGACGTTGAAAACAACTGCGAAAACAGAACACGCTGTCATGTTAAGGGGGTCACGGGGCGAGAACATCGGCCGGGGCGCCAGCGTCAGTCAGTAGGCAGTCGACACAACGCCTGTCCTCACCGGTAGGGCGCCTGTGGCGTCAGAGACAGCACTTCCTGCGCCGGCTGTGGCCAGTGCAGCGCGGCACGGGTAATGTGGCCTTCCTGCAGTTGACCAATAAGATTCGAAATAAGATTTGAAATTTCAGTAGCCTTGGAGCAGTTCCTGAGTTCTTGCTCCTCCTCGGCTGATTTTAACCGCAGAGCTCACGAATTCAGATACAAGCTGTGGCCAGTAAAAGTGCAGAGTTAAGGCGGGCTTACACGGGGAATTGCTGAAATGCTGTGCATTTTGGAGGGAATTGCTGAGAAGGTCAGGCTCATGGGGGAGTTGCTGAGAAGGTCAAGGCTCATGGGGGAGTTGCTGAGAAGGTCAGGCTCATGGGAGAGTTGCTGAGAAGGTCAAGGATCGCGGGAGAGCTGCTGAGAAGGTCAAGGATCGCGGGGGAGTTGCTGAGAAGGTCAAGGATCGCGGGGGAGTTGCTGAGAAGGTCAAGGATCGCGGGGGAGTTGCTGAGAAGGTCAAGGATCGCGGGGGTGATTCTGAAATGCTGTCACTCATTAGGGAGTTGCTGAGAAGGTCAAGGCTCATGGGGAGTTGCTGAGAAGGTCAAGGATCGCGGGAGAGCTGCTGAGAAGGTCAAGGATCGCGGGGGAGTTGCTGAGAAGGTCAAGGATCGCGGGGGAGTTGCTGAGAAGGTCAAGGATCGCGGGGGTGATTCTGAAATGCTGTCACTCATGGGGGAGTTGCTGAGAGGTCAAGGCTCATGGGGGAGTTGCTGAGAAGGTCAAGGATCGCGGGGGTGATTCTGAAATGCTGTTACTCATGGGGGTTGCTCAGATGCCTAGAGCGAAAACTCATTGATTATCTGGTATCTTACGCTTGTAAGCTAGACAGCTGGCTTTAGGAGCGGATACTTTTTTACTTTAAACATCATTTTGCTCAAGAAATGAACAATAGTGACACTGTACAAAGTAAAAACCTTACGCGTAGTTTATTCAAAACTTTCTTTTCCTTCCTTTGTTGCCTCCCCAAACAGGAGTCGAAGATTGCTAGTTACTCACTCTCGTTTAGTTGGAGTTACATGTACTTCAAGCAGAAATTTCACAAGCTTCAAGGTCTGATTTCCTCAAATTTCCTTGAAACTCACGGTTACTCTTAGCTTTAGGAGACTGACAGGTATTTGCTTCAGGCGTCCGAGGTGCCAAGTTTTACCGACTAAAAGAGTTTTCACTTTAAGATTTTGCAAATGATAAGCTGAGCAAGGACTCAATCAGCTCATGAGCGATTCGACAGCATCTACAGACTGGGATTTCCGACCCAAAATGATAGCGCTTAGATTGATCTGAAAAAAGATTTTCTGGAAACAATGGTTGCCCCTATGCTGCTATGCAGCCTCAGTTACTGCACTTCCTGCAGTGCGTGTAGACAGACACAAAGAGAAAGGCATAGTCTACAAAGAATTCTTCCGGAATTTAAAGAAAATCTGTGCTCCAGGTTCGGCTTCCTGGAGTAGCTCATACGAGCGTAGTAGAGCATAATAATGGACATAAATGCAACCGACATCCATTCTCTTTGTCTCTTGCTAAAACCCCTAAGGCAACCAGGAATTCTTCTTTTTCCTAGTCGACCAATCTGTCAATCAAATGAGAAAGTAATCTTGCAACAGGCCCGTTAACTGATGGCTGATTCATGCATCAATCAAGCATGAAATGCAGAGCACTATTGTAAATTGCAAAGTTAATTTCTCTCTTAGCGACAAAAGCTTTCTGGCGTGGGAAACGCGCGGGATAAAATCGAGAATGTTTGAATTCATCATCTCGCCTCATGTCTGGGCGATTTTCTCAGGTGACGATTTTCTAATTGGGATTCTAAGAAACATGCTTAAGCAGCTCTTTAGCTCCACTTTCACGCCTTTTATAGGGGATAAAACCTTTCTTCGGCTTGACGCTCTGTGAGAAAGTCAGCGGATATCCAAGCCAATATGAGGTGAGTTTCTCGTGTCTGAATACTTTTGTAACTTGATAACGATCTCACGCAATGCACGCTGCCTCCTTAGCAAGCTTGCAGATCTTCTCTGCGCCCAGCTGCTGATTGCGCTCCTAGCCACCGCGGCAAAGGCCGATGCTGTGAAGTCCCATCAGCAGACGGAGGTCTTCACACAGATGTCGCTTTCTGGCGCCCTATCGAGCTGCCGCCGCCTGCTGCTTATGCGCGTGCGGAGCCAGCAGGACTGCCTCATGCAGTGGATGAGGCTGCAGCAGATGGGAGCTCAGCCCGCCTTCATCCACTACACACCTTCGACTGACTCGAGACGCTGCGAGATCTCCGTCTGGTGCGACCAGCTGCTGTTGAACGAGTCGGAGACGCGCACCGCTCTGCTGCCGGCGTCTCAAAGCCCGCCGAGACTCATGCTGTTCGCGGTCAAGTCCGGTAGCCAAGTCAACGTCCTGGACTCGTTCCTCACGCCCGTCAACTGCAACCGGTCTCTCCTCGTGTCACCGATCGTCGGACCGCCTCCGCTCGACTTCTGGCGCTCGTGTTGGCTCGACCGACTTCCGGATCTCGTGAGACTCGTGTCCGGCAACACGATCTCGGTCGAGCTGCTCAAGAACGGCGTCACAGTGCTGAAGATCTCGTTCGACGCCAGGTTCTCAGGACTGACTGCGACGAACTGGTTCAGCAAGGACAGGCTGGTCGCCAGCGAGCCGGACTTGGGTCTGGCCTCCAGGAACTTCAACTACTTCTCCGTTGCTGGTCACGTGGATCCCGACGGGCTTAGTCGGTCATTCTTCATAAACATGGAGTACAGTGACTGCCCAGGTGACATTGGAGTCCTGGCTGTAATGGACCAGTATGATGTTTGTGCCTGGGCCTTGACCGGCAACAGCACCACGGCTCTGCCCAGAATTCTGTACAACTTGCAGGCCGGTCTTTGGAAGGACTACGTGCAGCTGGCTGACTACATGCTCGTCTATGTGGCCTGAATTTGCTGCGGTAACAGTTCCTGATGTACTTTAAACTCAAAAAGTTTTGTTTGTCATCTTTTCAGAAAATCCTCAAAAATTCTAAAATCTTAACATTTCCATTCGTGTTTCCTTGATACCGAATGCTGCGGAGTTTGCATATTTACCCCATGCAAACTTCTAACACCTTTTTGTCACCCTGTTTAAATTTTCGATTATTTTTGTTCGAACCTTTTAAATTTGCTTTGGCGTCCCTTTAATCAACTTTTGCAGTGAGTTCGAAGATTTTAGCGCCCATGAGCAGTGTCAGAGTTCTAGCTCTTGGACCGTTGGTCTCAGTCACTGCGCTGCGAACTCAACTGTAGACATACACTGGTTTGAAGAGTAAAGGTTTGTTTACTTGATTGTACGTCTGTCTGTACTATTACTCGTGATTTGCCTACTGCACCTGCCCCGCCTCTGCGCCTCACGCCACCTTTTCTCGCCTCCTCCCATTCTGATTGGTTATAACATACGAGTACATAGCAAATCATGCGCACGTACAAACCCCCCCCCCCCTGTTAAAGCATGTACCAACCCCGCCTTCTAGTAAATTGATAATAAATATACTAGCAAAGACTAGACTGTGCTACACCCCCTTTGAATTTTGCTGTCCAGCTACAATTGCAAATGCGAGGTTAGCCGCCAAGTGTTGAGTGCTCGGTTCTTAGGATTCTCTTGTCAACATGTACTGTTGAAGTTCTATCCTGCTGTCAGTGTACAACTCTTATATATACATTAACTGTCTTGTAATCTGGTGTCGCAACTCGTTAGTTTTTTTAAACAAGTAGCGATATTTTATAAATTTTGTGATCCTTCATGGCTCGCTTTTCCGTGATCTGCAGTTTCCTCTTTAGTCCATGCAATTGTTGTTGAATATAAATAATTCTAAGTTTCCTTGTTTTTGAAAAGCAAAAACTACGGGGTCCCTTTCTATTTACTCTGCAGAATTTCTCTAAAGAGAATTAAAATCCCCCAAAAGAGGATTTATTGGTACACTTGTTAACTGGCTAAATTATACAAAGGCACACCTTATGGGATGGCTAGAAAGCCGCGTATAAGTAGATGTTAGTCAGTAGTAGCTTCATGGAATGTCAACACAGCTGTGCTTGAACTGCCGCAGAGTTGTTTGATCAAACGAATCATTGATGACTCGCAAGTGGCCTCTGTGATGCTGGTTGCTCTTCGGGTTAAGTCAATAAGGACCGGGCACGCATTACCGCTAGCCGCTCCGCGAGTCAGACAGGGACTACTTAGGTGTCTTTGTATCTACAACAACAACAACAGAATACGCGTTGAGCGTCACAGGGCGCGCCTCAGGGCCAGGTCGCGAATTAACGGACGAATCCGGGACGCCGGCGTCAGCCAGCCGCCAGTCGACGAAACGCCAAGTGTGGGCCTGCCCCCGCCGGTAGGGTGCCTGCAGCGTGAGCAGCAGCACCTCCTGCACTGGCTGTGGGCAGTACGACTAGGCGCGGATGATGTCGCCTGCCAGCAGGAGTCACCGACGGCGCAACAGGTTGCTTTGACGGACCAGGCCGGCGCGGTGATGAAAAGCCGCGTTGGCCACTCGCTCGTGGCCGATCTTGAAGGCGGCGCGCAGCAGGCCAGCTTGCGCCGCGTCAACTTGTTGCTCGAGCGACTTTGTCAGCATCAGTACAGCAGTCAGTTGTACAGCAGGACGGTCTCGATCACCGCCTGGAACAACGCCGCCCTCTGGCGGTCAGGTAAGGCCTCGGATTGCAGGACTGCCCTCACAGAACGAAAGGCAGCCCAGGCAAGCCCTCGGCGACGCCGCAAATCCTCGCGGGGGCCGGGAACCAGACCGCCGAGGTAGACTCCGCTGCCCTCGCTTGGTCCTACCGCTGTTGGCCGCCGCAGCAGTTAAGCGCGGCTCACCGCCCTTTATATCTACTGAACTATACTTAAGTAGTCCGTGGTCACAGATTGCTCCAACCGATGTGCAATTGATTCAGACCCATTTTGAAACTGATTTGAACAATCTTTCTAAGATTTCAAAAGTGCATCCAAGACAAGGCTCTGCGAATGTGAAGCCAAGCAACTGAGGCTTCATCAATTTGGCCTTCAAATCACAGCGTGATAACCCGAAACTGGCCTTACTTGATGGCCTTGGAGCTCGAACGATGAATTCCATTGAAATCATGGCCATTGTCAACTCTATCTGAAAAAAAATGAAAACCATTGAAAAAAGTCATTTGAGATTCCGGACAACAAGAAAGCTAATTGTCTCAGAGTCCGCTCTTGTTTATTTTTCTCTCAATACTAGTGATTCTGAAATACTATCATAGAGGGTTGTGATGACTAAAACCTTCCTAATCAGAGAATTGTAGTACGCAAAAACAAGAGCAAGCTATTTTATCCAAGATTTCCCCTATTCAACCTGAAAAAAATGGGACATTAAAATCAAAACATTGGTTGCATTCCGTTGTTATGTCGGCGCTTTTTACAGCGAGTTCAGGCAACAGTAATCAGCATGTGGGTGTCAGCGAGTTCAGGCAACAGTAATCAGCATGTGGGTGTCAGCGAGTTCAGGCAACAGTAATCAGCATGTGGGTGTCAGCGAGTTCAGGCAACAGTAATCAGCATGTGGGTGTCAGCGAGTTCAGGCAACAGTAATCAGCTTGTGGTCTGCCAGATTCGCATTGTTCTCCCAAAGACCGGCCTTCAAATTGTAGAGAATTTTCGGCTGAGCCGTGCCACTGCCTGCTTTAGCCCACGAACAAATGTCGAGCTTTTGCGTAACAACAAAAACTCCAGCATCACCTGAGCAGCCGCCGTAAGCCATGTTTATGAAGAATGACCGACTAAGCCCGTCGGGATCCACGTGACCAGCAACGGAGAAGAAGTTGTATGTCTTGTTTTCCAGACCCAAGTCCGGCTCACTGGCGACCAGTCTGTTCTTGCTGAACCAGTTCGTCGCAGTCAGTCCTGAGAACCTGGCGTCGAACGAGATCTTCAGCGCCGTGACGCCGTTCTTGAGCAGCTCGACCGAGATCGTGTTGCCGGACACGAGTCTCACGAGATCCGGAAGTCGGTCGAGCCAACACGAGCGCCAGAAGTCGAGCGGAGGCGGTCCGACGATCGGCGACACGAGGAGAGACCGGTTGCAGTCGACGGGCGTGAGGAACGAGTCCAGGACGTTGACTTGGCTACCGGACTTGACCGCGAACAGCACGAGTCTCGGCGGACTTTGAGACGCCGGCAGCAGAGCGATGCGCGTCTCCGACTCGTTCAACAGCAGCTGGTCGCACCAGACGGAGATCTCGCAGCGTCTCGAATCAGTCGAAGGTGTGTAGTGGATGAAGGCGGGCTGAGCTCCCATCTGCTGCAGCCTCATCCACTGCATGAGGCAGTCCTGCTGGCTCCGCACGCGCATAAGCAGCAGGCGGCGGCAGCTCGATAGGGCGCCAGAAAGCGACACTTGAGTGAAGACCTCCATCTGCCGATCGGAATGCACAGCATCGATCGTGGCCGAGGCAGCGAGCGCCATCAGCAGCAGGCAATATAGCAGCGCCTTGAGTTGCTTTTGGGTTTGATACATTCTTGAGCTGGTTGAATTGCGGGCGAGAAAAATTATGATGAGAAAGTGCGAGTCAGTTCACTATTGAGCAGCTCGTTTTTGCTGTTCTGCTCTAGTGCTTTTATGCCTTTTATGCCTTCAGAGTTAATTTCTGCAGTAGATTGGCAAGGTGATAAAAGATTGATGCAATTTTAATACCATCCGCCCCGTCACCTGCGCCTTCCACTATCCGCCCCGGAAGTTTAGGGAAGCCATCGTTCGGATGCATTTATGGGTTTTAGCGGCAGGAAAGATTCTTTGTTGAAAAGCTGTGTCTGGCACAACAGCATGTGTCAATCATTTGGTGCAGGTTCATTAGCGAAAAAGCCAGCATCATTGAATGCTTTCGGTGATGAGACGGTTTCAGTTTGACCGAACTCCGATTACTGTAATATTATTCTGGATTTGGTGCAGCTATATTCCACTCAATTACTTATAGTTAGGAGAATGGCTCAGGTGTTTGTTAAAACAAATTATTTTGACTGCAGCAGCACTGTTCAATGCGATTCTGGAATTCTAACGTGGCAACACAATCATGTTTTAAACTCACAAATTTTATGCGTCCTTCTCTAGAAAGCTAAATAAGTTGATTCGATCTAATTGTAGAGAAGCTGGTAGCCTGACATGAGTCTGGTAAATGGAATGACCATGCAGGTTGCTGTCGCATGAAAGATATGAAATTATATATAAAGTTCGTTTGTTTCAATGACGATAAATCAAGCTAGCTTATGGCCAAACCGACATGACAGTGTGAGCTGATTTAAGCTTCAAGTTTGCTTTTAAGGAGATGAGAACTATCAAAGACCTACACAAACTATCCAACTACATGATCTCGTAGATTATACATAAGTTACTGAGATGTTTTGGACCTGTCCACCCAACTTATAGCACGGTGTAACAGAGATACCGACGCTGCTACTGCTGATACGCTCTCCCCGCATGCCAAATATGGCGAGGTTCTATAAACTTCCCTCGCGCAACCCGAGTCTATAAACAGAAACACCCCTACTGTACCATAACCAGGACTTTAACTGCTACTGCACTGATAAACTAATGCTACCACCACAATAGCTTCTCCAATTGGCTGCCAATGTTTCCGACGTCTTTTGACGTCGCTAACAAATATGTACTTTTACATTACGTCGACAGTAACGACTGAACGTCGGTAAAATGTAAAAGTAAATATTGTCAAACATCGAATTGATCTACGGGTTTGTCGGGCTTGGTTACACCGATAATTAAAGTCTGTTCGTTGCATGCATTTACCCAAAGATACAATAGTATCGCCAATCGCCGTTTTATACAGCTGGAGGTATGCGAATAATTAATTGGAAGCATTTTTAAACCCGCTTTATTAGACTGCTCAATCGAAACGCTTCAAAGTTCATGAGAAATCAGTGTTGTCATGAAAATTGATACCAGGGGAGGGCGTTTAATGGCTTTTCGTCGAAATGACTGGTTTCCGAATATATGTATCTCAAACAAAAAGGTTTTTATTTTTTTTATAAATTAGAGCTTATTCGACGCCAAACGGGTGCATAAAAAATAGCTACAAAGATGCTTTAAAAGGCAGGTCGATTTTGTTAAAGATCGGATAATCGTTTTAAATGTCTTTCGGCATGGATCGCGTCGGCGACGTTTACCTGGCCCTTACCTGAGTACCTGACCTACCTGACTGACCAAGTCTCATGCCATTGCCGTTCGAAATGCTAACGCTGACTGTGTAAAGTGCTGCCATTTAGGCCTACCTATACTAGCTAGACAACTTCCTTGATCAGTTAGGCACATACAAAGTTAAAAATTGTTGCTTAAATATCAAAGTGTGAGTGTGACAAACTTGGTTGGTTACATACAAGTGTTAATAATAGTGTAAGCAAACTATAGGCGACTATAGCCTTGGCTTGTACGTCAATCAATTTTCTTAACAGTTTCAATGCAGCGGCTTTTTGGTTCATCTGGAGGTGGCCGTGGTGGAAAACAGCCTGCAAAAGCTAATTTGAATGATGCAATCACAAATGTAAGTGTCCTGGTGACCCTGGCCTGGTTCAGGTGACATGACACCAATCTCAGTCTTAGAATGATGCTGTTGTTGGATTTCTGACTAATTTTTGGCACAGAGCAAGATATTAATTATCTTTTATATAAGGTATATTAGTTGATATAAGATATTTATCATATTGTAGGCCTAGAATTTATAATTATAATTTAAAAATAAATGCTGCCTGATTTGTTAGGCCCCTATATTTTAATTTTTTATCTCATATTTTTTAATATCATTATAAAAATCAGAATATCATATAAATAATTTATAGCCATAGCCTATGCTGCCTATGGTATAGGCCTAGGTCTAGGTGATAAGTCTATCTTTGACTATGTAAATAGACCTTGGTAGCCTAGGCTAAAGGCTATATATTTGTATTTAGTCTTAGAGTATAACAAATATATAGAATATAAATTAGGCCTATATAACATAAATAAGTTATAGAAAAATCCTAATTTCTGTTCTAATTAAGAATTTTTTGGTATTAACCTAGGTCTAGCCAAGTAAGGCTTAGGTACTACTATATCTTTAATGAAAGCTTGAATTATTTAGTGTTTGTAAACAAAATTTTAGCCCAAAATTAGGAAGATGGCCTTTTTCATAGCAAATTCTGGCGTAAAATGGGTTAGATATGCATTATGCTGGTGCATTGTATTGGTTTATGCGAGCCTGCAAGGCTAATTGTCTTTAGTGCAAAGGGGGCTATTTGGGTATTGGCTATCTAGTGGAGGTGGATGCTTTATGCATGTGTATGCCATTTAGGTTGCCACCTTTATGGCTGCTAGGGTTTGCTCAGATTTAAAATTTTTTTTAGATAGGAAATTAGTCATAGGCCCTATAATTTCTCTTTATTAGTACTTTTTTGGGCATTCCTTTGGTTAACAATCACCTAAAACAGTGACAATCATCTCAAACAGTGACAATCACTACCAAAAAAAGTTGTAAGACATAAAACCCAAATGTGGTTTCCAATTAAACAAAATCAAAAGTTGGTAAACTGATTTTGTTTATTTCAAAAGATGGTAAGACTGTCATAGCTTATATTTCACTTTTAGTTTATGATTATCCACATGTATGTTGTCTATTAAAATGATCATGAACCAAAGCTAGCTATAAGAAAACATGTCAAATAGTCCCATATTTCAAGTACTAAAGTTTGAGCTAGTAGCTTATATATCACCTTCAGTTTACAATCACCTACACATGTTGCCCATTAAAACAATCATGAACCAAAGCTAGCTGTAAGTAAGCATGTCAAATACTAAAGTTTGAGCTAGTAGCTTATATATCACTTTTGGTTTACAATCACCCAAACGTATGTTACCCATTAAAATGATTATGAACTGAAACTGGCTATAGGAAAGCGTGTCAAATGAGAAATAGTCTCAAAAAATGGAAAATTGCTCGCTGCTTATTTCAGAGTGAGGGCATCAAAATCCAGGTCAAATAGTCGCTTGTCTGACATCTTTGTAATTAATTTTCATTGCTATGCACCCCCCTCATCTTCAATTCACAATCACTTCTACACATGCACTCCATTGAAATGATTGCAAACCAAAGCTGGCAAATTACTTTAACTTAAGTGCATGAGCGTTACATAAATATTAGTTTTAACCCAGCTTTGGTTCACAATCATTTTTGTGTGTTACACATTCAAATGATTGTATACCAAAGCTAATATATAAAGCATCATCCTGCTCCTGCACTTTCAATTTTGCATATTTTTTGTCAGCCAGTTTTGAACATACCATTTTTGTGCTGCAATGAGTATGCAAAATAGAAGGTGATCGTAAACCAAAACTAGCAGAATAGAAGGTGATTGCAAACCAAAACTAGCAGAATAGAAGGTGATTGCAAACCAAAACTGGCAAAATAGGTGATTGTAAACCAAAGGATTGCTCTTTTTTGTTTGCAAATGTATTAATATCTTTTTTTAATTCAAACCTATATCAACATTGCATTTTTTATGAAACAGATTCAAATATGTTTTACTGGTATTTTTCAAATGGAAATTACTGATTCTTGTGTTTTTGTTTTTTTTAATATACTTTCTTATTTCAAAAGTTTTATTTCTTTTACAAACCTGAATTTGTTTAGGTTTCTTGATTTTTTCATATTTGGAAGCACATTTGGAAAAAACTTCAAATCTGAAACATTTGTATTTCTAAAAAAGTGACACATTTTTTTGAATTCGGATTCCAAATCCAAATATTCGGATCCATCACTAGTTTTGGCGTAGGCGTGCCATGATCCTGACTATGGATTTTAGCATATTTATTACTAATAATAGCTTTGTACAAAAAAATTATTAAAGTTATAACATGTAATATGGCTTCTTTATATAATAGGCCTATAGCTAAGAAAAGCTATATATATTAGATTAATAAAGCTATTTATCCCTTTCTATGATCTTGTACTTAAACCATTTTTTTAAATTTTTTTACCCAGATTGACAGCCGGGGCGAGTCCATAGAGAAGAAGATCGCCAAGCTGGATCAGGAGCTCTCTGGCTATCGCGAACAGATGGCCAAAATGCGCGACGGCCCGTCCAAGAATCTTGTTAAGCAGAAGGCGCTGCGAGTGCTCAAACAGAAACGAAGCTATGAGCAGCAGCGGGAGCAGCTGATGCAGCAGGGCTTCAACTTGGAGCAGACTAATTTCGCTATACAGACAGTCAAGGATACAAAAACCACAGTGGAAGCTATGCGAGGCGGGGTCAAGGAGTTCAAGAAGAGCTACCGCGGAGTCAACTTGGACAAAATTGAGGACCTGCAGGTAGCATAGCCAAAGACCTAAGCTTATGGCTGATTCTGGCTCAGTATATGGCTGATTCTGGCTCAGTATATGGCTGATTCTGGCTCAGTATATGGCTGATTCTGGCTCATTTTATGGCTGATTCTGGCTCAGTTTATGGCTGATTCTGGCTCATTTTATGGCTGATTCTGGCTCAGTTTATGGCTGATTCTGGCTCAGTTCATGGCTGATTCTGGCTCAGTTTATGGCTGGTTGCCAGCTCAGTTTATTGCTGATTCTGGCTCAGTTTATGGCTGATTTTCTGGCTCAGTTTATGGCTGATTCTGGCTCAGTTTATGGCTGATTCTGGCTCATTTTATGGCTGATTCTGGCTCAGTTTATGGCTGATTCTGGCTCATTTTATGGCTGATTCTGGCTCAGTTTATGGCTGATTCTGGCTCAGTTCATGGCTGATTCTGGCTCAGTTTATGGCTGGTTGCCAGCTCAGTTTATTGCTGATTCTGGCTCAGTTTATGGCTGATTTTCTGGCTCAGTTTATGGCTGATTCTGGCTCAGTTTATGGCTGATTCTGGCTCAGTTTATGGCTGATTTTGGCTCAGTTTATGGCTGATTCCGACTCAGTTTATGGCCGATTCCCGACTCAGTTTATGACTGACTCCTGACTCAGTTTATGACTGACTCCTGACTCAGTTTATGACTGATTCCTGACTCAGTTTATGACTGATTCCTGACTCAGTTTATGACTGATTCCTGACTCAGTTTATGACTGATTCCTGACTCAGTTTATGACTGACTCCTGACTCAGTTTATGACTGATTCCTGACTCAGTTTATGACTGATTCCTGACTCAGTTTATGACTGACTCCTGACTCAGTTTATGACTGATTCCTGACTCAGTTTATGACTGATTCCTGACTCAGTTTATGACTGATTCTGGCTCAGTTTATGGTTGATTTTGATTCAGTTTATGGCTGATTCCTGACTCAGTTTATGGCTGATTCCCGACAGTTTATGGCTGATTTTGATTCAGTTTATGGCTGATTCCTGACTCAGTTTATGGCTGATTCCCGACAGTTTATGGCTGATTTTGATTCAGTTTATGGCTGATTCCTGACTCAGTTTATGGCTGATTCCCGACAGTTTATGGCTGATTTTGATTCAGTTTATGGCCGATTCCCGACTCACGATTGGCATTAACCACTGACAACAATTCAGGACGATCTCGAAAGCTTTGTTGATCAGTCCAACGAAATCAACGAGATCATGGGCCGCAGCTACGGCATGCCCGATGTGGACGAGTCCGATCTGGAGGCCGAGCTGGACGCCCTCGGCGCCGAGGACATCGGCGGGCAGTCTTACCTGGACGAGGCGCTCAGTGCGCCTGGCGTGCCGAGCCGAGTGCCCGGCGCTGACAGCGCGCCCGCATCGGCGCCCGCTGTGAGTTGCCTTCCAACCTGCATATCTGCTTGTCTAGAGTACTTAAATGTGCATATTCACCTTCCAATCTACCTGTCTACCTGCATATTCACCTTCCAATCTACCTGTCTACCTGCATTTTCACCTTCCAATCTACCTGTCTACCTGCATACTCACCTTCCAATCTACCTGTCTACCTGCATATTCACCTTCCAATCTCTGCCTACCTGCATATTCACCTTCCAATCTACCTGTCTACCTGCAAATTCACCTTCCAATCTACCTGTCTACCTGCAAATTCACCTTCCAATCTACCTGTCTACCTGCAAATTCACCTTCCAATCTACCTGTCTACCTGCATACTCACCTTCCAATCTACCTGTCTACCTGCATACTCACCTTCCAATCTACCTGTCTACCTGCATACTCACCTTCCAATCTACCTGTCTACCTGTATATTCACCTTCCAATCTCTGCCTACCTGCATATTCACCTTCCAATCTACCTGTCTACCTGCATACTCACCTTCCAATCTACCTGTCTACCTGCAAATTCACCTTCCAATCTACCTGTCTACCTGCATACTCACCTTCCAATCTACCTGTCTACCTGCATACTCACCTTCCAATCTACCTGTCTACCTGCATATTCACCTTCCAATCTCTGCCTACCTGCATTTTCACCTTCCAATCTACCTGTCTACCTGCATACTCACCTTCCAATCTACCTGTCTACCTGCATATTCACCTTCCAATCTCTGCCTACCTGCATATTCACCTTCCAATCTACCTGTCTACCTGCATACTCACCTTCCAATCTACCTGTCTACCTGCAAATTCACCTTCCAATCTACCTGTCTACCTGCATACTCACCTTCCAATCTACCTGCCTACCTGCAAATTCACCTTCCAATCTCTGCCTACCTGCATATTCACCTCGCAATCTATGTGCCTACCAAAGTTCTAGATGCTCGCATTGGAACCATTCGTTACAATCTTTCCTTCGCATTGCAGTCCTCAGACCAGCAGCTGGATGAGTTCGGGCTGCCCAAGGTTCCCGCCAGCGCCAAGTGAATTCCGCGTGCAGACTTTATGTCCAAGATTTTTTGCGAGACATTTCAAATACCAGGAATTGCTATTCTGAAACTTCTGCCTACCCGTTTTTCAAACCTCCGAGCTTTCAGCACAGCTGAATAATGTTTAACGCTTTTTGGTTGCATTTCAGTTTTCAGTCAAAGCGTTGCTTTGGCATTTAGTTTAATTTTCGTTTTTGCTAACCTTGCAATAAATTTTATTAATAAATTGGCATTCATTAAAAGATCTGACGCACTGACTTTAATTGTTTAATGACTTTAATTATTTATTAAATACTCCAGCTGTCCTTTGGGGAATTCTCCGAGCAGCCAGATCCTTTGGGGAATTCTCCGAGCAGCCAGATCCTTTGGGGAATTCTCCGAGCAGCCAGATCCTTTGGGGAATTCTCCGAGCAGCCAGATCCTTTGGGGAATTCTCCGAGCAGCCAGATCCTTTGGGGAATTCTCCGAGCAGCCAGATCCTTTGGGGAATTCTCCGAGCAGCCAGATCCTTTGGGGAATTCTCCGAGCAGCAAGAATACGAGAGATTCTTTAAAAACTTGTAGCAGAGAGAAAATTTCTTAGAACAGGAAATATAAACATCAGCAGAAAATTCTAAGCGGCCGAATCCTCCCAGTTATGAGAATATTTTCTCCCCCATCTCCCCCATAATTTTCAACCCCCGCAGCAGCCGCAACTGCAGCAGCAAGCGGAGCAGCAGCCGCAGGCTGGCCGCCCCAAGTGGAAGCTGCCGGCGCTGCCGCTGCGCCAATGCAAAATGTGCGGCGACGGCTGCGCAACCGGCGCCCTCATCCAGTGCGACCTGTGCCCGGCCGCCCAGCACCTGGCCTGCCTTGGACTCGAACGGCCGCCGCCTTCCGGTCTTGACTTCCGGTGTCCGGCGCATCCGCCGGCCGATGCGGAGGCCGCTTCCGGTTCAGGCGGCGTCAAGGAGAAGCGCCAGAAGCGGCGCCGAGTAGCGCTGCGTTGCGAGCTGGCAATGGCGCTGACAAAGGCCGCCGCCGCCGCGCCGCCAGACGAAGCTCCACCGACAGGCGCTGGCGCCGCTGCCGCTGCTGTGGCCAAAGCGGCCGGCATTGACGGCTTCCTGCCAGCGTGGCGGTTGGACCGTCCGGGCGGTGCGGCCCAGTCGCAGCCCCCAGTGCCGCAGGTGGTCAAAGATCTGTACAGCGGCAAAAGGCGACAGAAGCGGAGCAAGCGCCGAGCCGCCGCAGCTGATAGCTTCCTGTCCGAGTCGTCCTCCGGCGAGCGAGAAGCCACGCCGCCGCCTGCGCGCACGGCGGAGCCACTGGCATCGGCTTTGGAATTGTCAGAGGCGCCACCGCTGGCCATCCTGCACTGCGCCGCACCGGCCGCCGGCGGGCCGCCGGTCGCCCTGACCCGCACCGGGGCGACTGTCGGGCTGCTGGCCGGCAACGACATCGCCCTGGCTGAGCAGTGGGGCTCCGACTGCGTGTACGCCGCCGCCTCCTGCCACGCCACGATCCACTACGACCCAACTGGCCGGGTGTTCGAGCTCATCAACTACAGCCAGCACGGCACCGTGGTGGATGGCCAGCTCTTCGCTCCCTCTGCCAAGCGGACCTGGGCGGCCGGCGTCGGCTTTAGCGGGGCAAAGGACGGCCAGAAAGGGGCGGCGAAGTCCGCGGCCGGGCGGCGCGGCGGCGGGTTGACGGGATCGGCGCAGCGCCAGTCCCAGTCGGCTGCAGCCGCAACGCTGGCGGCGCTAGACTCTGCGGGGCACCGGTTCCGACTGTCGGGAGGCGGCAGCGGCGGCGGCGCCGGGTGCCGCTGCCTTTGCTCGCCTGTGGCACTGTTTGGCGGCGGCGGCGGCGGTGGTTGCGAGGACGGGGCGGTGCTGCGGCACGGGTCAATCATTCAGATCGGCTGCGTGCTGCTGGTATTCGTGCTGCCCTGACTGCTCAGAATTGCCAATAAAAGTTCCCAATTTCGTCGCATTCTGACATGCAGAAGTAGGGGGGATAACCGAGAGTTTAGGGCGGACCATCTGCCTGTTTGTTGGGGCTGATTGAACATGATAGAAAGTATCTAATAACACTTGCAGGTTGCAGGATTGTAAAAGTTCATCTCGGTACAGCATTTTTTTATGTACAAACAATGTTGCTTTTTAAAACAAAACTTTTTACTATTGTCTCAGCTAAGCATTCAAGTGCAAAGCACTGGTTAATCCTTAAATTAAATATACGAGCCCACTGGCTGCTTGGGCATCGGCTCATACGCTTTAATACGCTTTAAATTAAATCAGTGAAATATGTTAGCTATGGATGCTCGATGTTTGTTCTTTTGTATTCTTTAAATAATTTATTGATTTAGGCTAACAATAAACTAGTTTGTTTATTTTCAGCTGCACTGTATACGTTTTTATCTTCAATGCGATCGCCTTTAGTCTTCATTCGATGCATTCATTGTCTTCAATAGAACTGCCAGTTTTGAAATATGCAGTTATAGAAGCTGAATCTGTAGCTCTTGCACGTTAGACTGCAAGACTGTTGTCAAATCACCTGTGTTGCAATCGGTTGAGGCGCCACTTGTCAGCGCGGCCTGAGGCTGTGTGCACCCCGGCGCACTTTAAGCGGCATTGACAAGCATTGACAGGGATGCGTGCTATTGTCCATAGACAAAAACATTAGTTTAACGAGTTTATTAGGTGACCCAAAAATTAATTATCAAATTATTTATAATTATATATTATAAACAAGCCTATGTGGAAACACTAGTCAATGCACTTTTCTGCAGTCGGGATGCATGATATTGGAATAACACGACTTGCGCCGGGAATAATATACCATTGCGTTACAACCAGCGAGAGGTTCCCATCCCGCAGACTCCTCTGAGCAGACAAAAAAGCGCCGCGGATACGTACGCAGTCATACATCAGAGCGCCGCGCTGGACCACTGGGCTACGGCTTCTCGTAAGCGCCACCTCGCCAGCGTCTTCTCAATGTTGTCGGTGTTGTCGACGTAGCGGCAAGGTTGTCAGTCTCGGTAGAGTCGCCTGGAGGAAATTCAAGAAGGCAGCAAAGTTTACATCGTGACGATCGGCACTATATACGCTGCAAAGTTCAATTTCGCGTCCGCCGATATGTTTCCTAATTCCTACTTCCTCGCAGGGAAGATTTATCCAGCTTATGTAATTTAAACCACTTTCAAGTCCATTTTGAAGACATTTACGGAAGAATATAGCCATCATATGCACTCTTTAGCATCGCTTAGCTTAGCTCCTTAGTTGTAGATATTGTTAGTGGTATGACTTCTTCTCTAGCGGAAGACAGAGGACCAAGACCAACAAAGCCACTTTTCTAGGTTTGAAGCATCTCGATAAGCGCACAGATAGTTGGTCCATAAGCGCACGTCCAGTGCTCATCTCCACCTTGCAGAGCGAAATGCAGTCCATTCAGGAATAACAGTGTTCTTATTAGTTCCTTTGGTGCATCCTCACTGAACACACAAGCCCATAACTTCTCCTCGTCGCTCACAGTGACTAACTACATCGGCAGAAGTTCTCTGCAAGCCTTCCCTTCTCTAGATGATGTAATCTTCATGGCGGCGTCAAGACTGTGATTCAGAGAAACTCTTGTTCCATGGAAGAAATCAGTTGGTCTCACCACACAGTCTTGTTGCAGTCCACTGATCAAAGACACCAGCGAACCAGCAGGATACTTTGAGCCGTCTTAACCCAATGACTTCGTGGACAAATATATTGGCAGCAGCGAATTCAAATCCGAGTTGTTTGTGTCACTCTATTTTCGACTCCTGAAGCCAACGGTTAGATACTCCAACGACCCACTTGCTTTGCTTAAGAGCTAGTCGGCGGCTTTGTGCTCTTGTTCAGATCTCGAATGTCGTCCAAGTTGCCGCGGACTCTCAAAGTTGTTGGGGTCACGCTGATCTAACCCTTCTCTGATCTAAGCAAGCCATATTTTTTAGGTCGGTACGATTTTTAATCCCGAACTAAGACTCTTATCGTCTTTACAAGCGCTCCTTCGAGTTGAGCCATAGACATTTGCTCTCGTCTAAGACTTTCGATTGGGCTGTCATCACCGTGATCTCTCACCGTGCTGTCATCTCTTTATTTGTGGATTATTTATCTATTGCATACACGTACGAGCTACGTACTTTGCCAAGCACCGATGCCATTATTCTACACTTATTTCATGCCAATGCAAATAGAAGGAGGGTGTATAGAGAAATAAAACTGGAAAAGCAGCAACTGTGCTCGAAAACTAGCTCGTAATGGCCAAAACTGGTTGTTTGTGTCAGGGTCAAAGTATCATACAATGCGATAAGTCAGTGGTTTTTATCGTTGCCAGGCTGGAAGCGTTAAAATTTTATTAAATTAAGCCTAGATACGGTAATTTAGCGCCAATAGCACAGCATCCGCGCCATCAAGTTTTTACTAGGCAGAAGTGCATCTCATAGGTGCAAAGTGAAATATTTGACCTTCGCTACTCAAGATCCAAATTCGATAGTCTACTCTAAAGAAATAAATGTCTCTGATTTCCAAATCGATAAATAGTACATAAGGAATATCTCTGAGGCGCAGAACCCAGTTCAGTCCGAGTATTGATGTGTACGTTGCCATGCGGATGAGGACAATCAAATGCGCTTTCAATTCGTTATCCCGATTCGCGCCGGCGTCAGCGCCAAGCCGAGGCGAGGCAGCAGCTCCACCTGCATCGCCTCGCATGGCGCCGTCTCGCCGTCGATGCACACCGGCCCGCCGTCGTCCAGCGGCTCCAGGCGGAAGGCGCGGGCCGCCGCGCAGCAGAACGCCGGCGCTCGGAAGTGGCCGCCGTCGCCGACACTGAGGAACATGCGCAGCAGGTCGACCTTGGACACCCCGGCCGCCACCCAGGTCACGTAGATGCGCCCGTCGTCCGGCCGGCACGGGGGCGCGTAGAAATTATCGGTGGCCAGGTGCGAGTGCAGGCTGGCCAGCACCAGCAGGTAGTCCACTTCCTCCGTCACCCAGCCTGCGTTGCTAGGCAACGGGTCCGACAGGCTGGCCGGCAAATGACGCTTCAGCGAGGCCAGCGGCTTCCGATTGTTGCCGTCGCCGTTTTCGTTGCTGACGTCGGCGGTTTCAGCGTCTTTAGCTTCGGCAACTTCTGCCGGCAAGTAGGAGAGTCTGCGAGAGGCATGGTTTGGTGCGAGCCAAGCTTGGTGCGAGTGCTTCTCTTTGCACTAGTGAGGTCGAACAGAGCCCATAAATATGTCACACAGCTCACAACCTTCTTAGCTGGCTGCAACTGCATGTGCGCATCTGGCCTTGACCCGCACCTGGCCCTGACCCGCACCTGGCCCTGACCCGCACCTGGCCCTGACCCGCACCTGGCCCTGACCCGCACCTGGCCCTGAACTGCACCTGGCCCTGAACCGCACCTGGCCCTGAACTGCACCTGGCCCTGAACTGCACCTGGCCCTGACCCGCACCTGGCCCTGAACCGCACCTGGCCCTGAACTGCACCTGGCCCTGAACTGCACCTGGCCCTGACCCGCACCTGGCCCTGAACCGCACCTGGCCCTGACCCGCACCTGGCCCTGACCCGCACCTGGCCCTGTATACTCGCAGGCCGCCGGGAGCAGCCAGTCGAATTCCGAATGCAAGGGCGAACCGAGCCCCGCCTAGGAAGCGGTAGCGCTCGCTCTCCAGGTCCACCTGGGCCAGCAACCCGTAGTTAACGGACAGGCAGGCCAGGTAGCTGGCGCCTGAGGCGGCCTCAACAAGCGCCAGATCAACCGGGCGAGGCCGCGCCTTGGCCAAGTTGAAGGCGGCCGTCACTGCAAAGTCGCGATCGAGGCAGTCGCCGTTGGCGTGCGCCAGCGAGGCGGCCACCGCGTTGCCGCCGCCAGCCGGCAGGACGCCGAAGGGCAGCCGGCGAAGCAGCTGGAGGCAGTCCGGCCGGCCAGCCAGACCGTTCAGCGCTTCGTACAGCAGCCCGTCGCCGCTGACAATGACGAGCCCGGAGTAGCTCAGCAGCTCCTCGGCCGGCGAGTCGCGCAGCAGCCGCGTGGCGTGGCCGGCGGACTCGGTGCGGACCAGCCGGTGCGCCAGCCCCGCCTCCTCCAGCAGCGGCGCGGCCGTCTCCCTGAACAGCTTGTCCGCCCGGCCCTGGCCGCTGCGCGGGTTCAGCAGCACCTTCAGGTCAGAGGGCGGACGAGATGAGACAAGAAAGCGAGATAGGACTTGGTTAATGGCCCAGTAAGAAGCCTGCATTGAGCTCACATCTACTGTCATTTTTAATGTCATTTCTAAGGAAATTTCTAATGTAAGGTCAAAATTTTGAGATCTCGAGTCGAGATAAAAATGGTCGACTTCGAACGCGCAGTCGAAGCACAGCAGTCAAGCCTCCTGCCTTGCAAGCAATTGAAGCTCAGTCAGTCTGTTTTACGAGGCTCAAAGCTTGAAGCTTGGGCAGTCCTTTGCTGTGATTATCTAAGTGTATTTTGTTATTTTTGTAATTACTACCGGTGGGTACAGGTCTCCCGCCTACCCTGGGCCTGAGCTCTGGACGTGGATCACTAAAGACGGACGCCATGAGCGCCCAGATCGTGCGAAGTTTGCTGGAGAGGCTTGGGGGGTTTTGCTTTAAAAATTGAAATCCCCGCCCGCTCACCAGCAGTGGCCGTTTTCCAGGTGGCCCGGGTTCGCGCCCCATCGATCGGGCAACCGCCTGCGAGCAGAGCCGGCCGACCAGGGCAACGCCGGGCGGGTCCGCCGGCTGCACGATGCGAAATAAGACGAGGCTGCGCTGGCGCGGCCCGCTCGGCCTGCCCGGCGCGGCGGCCGGCCGCCTGACGTAGCGGAAGGCGCAGAGGTAGCGGCTCCGACAGCCGCCATCGCTGATGAAGCCGACACCGACTGTGTCGTCAAAGCTGCACACGAAGGATTCATTGTCATCCTTTGCTGATTCTTTAGACGCCGCTGGCGGCTGACGGACGAAGCGAAGCGCTGCGGCGTCGATGTGCAGCTGCCAGGTGCCCTGGCGGCCGATCAGGTGGCCTCGGATCGGCTCGGGCACCGCTGCCGCGGCCGACGGCGCCACCATCTTCGAAACTTCGTCCTCTTCGTCAGCGGCGGCCATAGCGGCAGTCGCGGAGGTTTCGATGCCGGCGTCGTCCAGGTCCTCGTCGTTGGCGCCGAGTTCAGACAGAAGGCGGACGCCGCTGTCCAGCGCCTCTGCCGCCGTGCCGGCTCTCGCAGTCGATTTGAGTCTTGGAGTTCGGCCATGGAAAAGAGAATGGAGTGGAGCGGGAGCCGGGTTTTTGCTGGCCCGCTCTTTCTTATTTTGAAATCAGAGAGCTAAAAACCAACTGGCTCAGATTCTAATATCGAAATCACTGAGATCATTCTCAAAACCTGGAGTTAAGGCGTCGATACTGCAGGACCCCCCCCCCCGAGTTCCCCTTACCGGTCCTGAGCTGTAGCTAATGACTTTCGTAATAGCCGAAACTCCTCAAGCTGATCCAACCGTTCAACTTTCTATCAGTTTTGTCATAAATTTTATTTAATAAATTTAATTTTCTCAAAATAAAGCGCATGTACTCGTACTTAGCGTATACAAGCAGCCTTATCTTGTGCCACTAAGCTCACCTGGACTCCGTGCACGCAGAGGCCACATGGGCACCACGCATGCAACATTTCCAGCCAAAGCTTTCCTGTTGCACGCAACCTATAAGATAGGCCTCTAAGTTACAGTTAGCCGCCCTGGATTAGGCGACGAAATATGCCTGATGTGTGTTATCTATCAGATATGTGTGCACTGCGGGGCGCCCTCTGGCCAGCCACTCACCGGTGGCAGACATTAATTAAGAGCTTGCTAATTAATGTACAGTCTGCAGTGCACCATCATAAAAGTTGGCATTAAAAAGACAGGAGGGCAAAGCTTGAACATGATTTGGTGCAGAATTCTGTCTCGCTACTCGAGTTTTTAGTAGTTTGGTAAATGAACTTACCGCATCGAGAGAGATGCTGCGTAGAGGCAGCTGGACAGTTGATTGACAGTTTTTAGGGAGATTTCGCTCCGTACGTGAGCCTTTCAGCTGTGCGCGTTATGTAGCTCGTACCGGCCCATTTATTTATTTACCCATTGGGCCCTGGAGCAGCTGGACAGGAGGCTGCAACGCGCATCCAATCGCTGCTATTGTGCACTCTGTCCACTGCAGCCCTGCGAGTGTGGGGTGGCTTGCGACGTGCATCGTGAAAGTGCAAGGCGAATGCCGCATGGATACTAAACTCTGGATTGTAGGGCAGATTGCCGCATGGATACTAAACCCTGGGATTGTAGGGCAGATTGCCGCATGGATGCTAAACCCTGGGATTGTAGGGCAGATTGCCGCATGGATACTAAACTCTGGATTGTAGGGCAGATTGCCGCATGGATACTAAACTCTGGATTGTAGGGCAGATTGCCGCATGGATACTAAACTCTGGATTGTAGGGCAGATTGCCGCATGGATACTAAACTCTGGATTGTAGGGCAGATTGCCGCATGGATACTAAACTCTGGATTGTAGGGCAGATTGCCGCATGGATACTAAACTCTGGATTGTAGGGCAGATTGCCGCATGGATACTAAACTCTGGATTGTAGGGCAGATTGCCGCATGGATACTAAACTCTGGATTGTAGGGCAGATTGCCGCATGGATACTAAACTCTGGATTGTAGGGCAGATTGCCGCATGGATACTAAACTCTGGATTGTAGGGCAGATTGCCGCATGGATACTAAACTCTGGATTGTAGGGCAGATTGCCGCATGGATACTAAACTCTGGATTGTAGGGCAGATTGCCGCATGGATACTAAACTCTGGATTGTAGGGCAGATTGCCGCATAAACTCTGGATTGTAGGGCAGATTGCCGCATAAACTCTGGATTGTAGGGCAGATTGCCGCATGGATGCTAAACTCTGGATTGTAGGGCAGATTGCCGCATGGATACTAAACCCTGGATTGTAGGGCAGATTGCCGCATGGATACTAAACTCTGGATTGTAGGGCAGATTGCCGCATGGATACTAAACTCTGGATTGTAGGGCAGATTGCCGCATGGATACTAAACTCTGGATTGTAGGGCAGATTGCCGCATGGATACTAAACTCTGGATTGTAGGGCAGATTGCCGCATAAACTCTGGATTGTAGGGCAGATTGCCGCATGGATACTAAACTCTGGATTGTAGGGCAGATTGCCGCATGGATACTAAACCCTGGGATTGTAGGGCAGATTGCCTCTGTAGTCCCGAAAACACGCGTAGCTCGAAAAAAATCAAACGCATCAAACCATTGTAACAACCTGACACTCATTGTGAAAACTTTACACTCATTGTGACAACCTGACACTCACTGTGACAACCTAACACTCACTTGACACTCATTGTGACAATGAGCTTGTCACAATGAATGTCAGATTATGACAACCTGACACCCATTGTGACAACCTGACACTCATTGTGACAACCTGACACTCATTGTGACAAGCTTCATTATGACAACCTGACACTCATTAGGACAACCTGAAACTCATTCTGGCAACCTGACACTCATTGTGACAACCTGACACTCATTGGGGCAGCCTGACACTATAATTGTGACAACCTCTGGCACCAATCGTGGTTTCTAAAAACTTTATTTTAGTAATGAAAAACGAAAACTAGGAGAGCAATGGATGACAATCTTCCATCTTCTTAAAATACAATAGAATGTATTCTAAGTTATCCATTGCAATGGCTAAAGGCATTATAATATAAAGTACAAATGGCCTATTCGACAAGACAATTTCAAGGCCCACCCTGCGAGTTAATGCCGAGGTTCCTCGGACCGGCCGTGCCGACTATTCAACAACCTGTTTCGGAAAGCATCTGCGGAGAGCAGGGCAGTAACTAATTGCCAATTAAAGACAATTAGGCAGCGCGTGTGAGAAAAGCGTTGCACTCGAGCCTGCAGATTTCGTGCAAGCAGTTCGCGAGAGCCATGCATTTACAATTGAAGCATGCCCGCGTGCATTATTAAAGTTCTTGCGAGTAATTACCCTAATTACCGTGCAAGACATTCTAATCAGCTTCCAGCTGCCATTTGCACATGCCAGATGCATGGGAAACTCTGAACTGCAGTGCCAATCTCTGCTCCATTTGACAAATGCTGCCAGAGAAGTGACTGAAGTGTTGAAGTGTTCAATCGGCTGGTCTGACAGGTAAAAGTTAAATTTGTGGGAACCCGCTGGGCCTTGACACACCAAGTTTATTGCTAGCTGCAATTATGCGAAATTCATAATTGTAATGGAAATGGGCGAGTTGCTGTTTGATTAGAAATGCGTCAGTAGCTGGCTGGAAATGGGTCAGTAGCTATTAGGAAATGGGTCAGTAGCTATTAGGAAATGGGTCAGTAGCTATTAGGAAATGGGTCAGTAGCTATTAGGAAATGGGTCAGTAGCTATTAGGAAATGGGTCAGTAGCTATTAGGAAATGGGTCAGTAGCTATTAGGAAATGGGTCAGTAGCTATTAGGAAATGGGTCAGTAGCTATTAGGAAATGGGTCAGTAGCTATTAGGAAATGGGTCAGTAGCTATTAGGAAATGGGTCAGTAGCTATTAGGAAATAGGTCAGTAGCTATTTGGAAGCAGGTCAGTAGCTTTTCAGAAATGGGTCAGTAGGTATTTGGAAATGGGTCAGTAGCTATTTAGAAATAGGTCAGTAGCTGTTTGGAAATGGGTCATTAGCTATTTGGAAATGGGTCAGTAGCTATTTAAAATGGGTCAATAGCTATTTGGAAATGTGTCAGTAGGTATTTGGAAATGGGTCAATAGCCATTTGAAAATGGGTCAGTAAGTATTTGGAAATGGGTCAGTAGCTGTTTGGAAATGGGTCAGTAGCTATTTAAAATGGGTCAATAGCTATTTGGAAATGTGTCAGTAGGTATTTGGAAATGTGTCAGTAGGTATTTGGAAATGTGTCAGTAGGTATTTGGAAATGGGTCAATAGCCATTTGGAAATGTGTCAGGTATTTGGAAATGGGTCAATAGCCATTTGGAAATGTGTCAGTAGCTATTTAGAAATAGGTCAGTAGCTATTTGGAAATGTGTCAGTAGGTATTTGGAAATGGGTCAATAGCCATTTGGAAATGTGTCAGGTATTTGGAAATGGGTCAATAGCCATTTGGAAATGTGTCAGGTATTTGGAAATGGGTCAATAGCCATTTGGAAATGGGCCAGTAGCTATTTAGAAATAGGTCAGTAGCTATTTGGAAATAGGTCAGTAGCTATTTAGAAATGGGTCAGTAACTATTTGGAAATGGGTCAGTAGGTATTTGGAAATGGGTCAGTAGCTGATTGGAAATGGGCCAGTAGCTATTTGGAAATGGGTCAGTAGCTATTTGGAAATGGGTCAATAGCTGGTTGGAAATGGGCCAGTAGCTATTTGGAAATGGGTCAGTAGCTATTTGGAAATGGGTCAATAGCTGGTTGGAAATGGGCCAGTAGCTATTTGGAAATGGGTCAGTAGCTATTTGGAAATGGGTCAGTAGCTGATCAGAAATGGGTCGGAGGAGAGAAAGAATGTTTAAATGGTCGGAGCAAATGTTTAACTAACTGGATCCCAACCTCAGACAATTGGCTAAGCATGAACCAGTTTAGTAGGGTAGACGACTTGAAATCCTTGAATAATTGCTGAATCTTGACGAGCAAATTCCTCTTCAAATATGCGTCCTAAATGACGTCTAACTCTTTATCCATAAATACCGACAGTGAGCACTGCATATTACTCGTTGGTCTAGTAGTATCTAACGAATGTATGTATTGAAGTGCAGTGAAACAAATGGAAAAGAAATTCAATGTTTTATTTCTGCGTATATATTTCCCGCTCAGGCATCGAGAGTTCGGATTCTGTAATCTACTACTATATAAAAATATTTATAATAATAAATTTGGCCGAAGCAAACATAGTACACGCCGCTAGACTAAGTTCGCGAATAATAATCACAGCATTACGGTAGCAAAAGTACAGTAACAGCATAGCAACCAGTAGGCGCGAACTGTCTCTCGGAAAAAAAAACGTTCGCCCAAGAATTAGTAGGAGCAGAGGGGAGTCAAACATGAGGTGGGAGAAGGCAACCGGCGGGGAACTTGCTGGGCAAATTAGGGGATATTAGCTGCGAGGCTTCTGCGCAGACATGATGCATCAAGCATGAGAAGGCATACAGATATGTGTATAGCAAAACTGCAGTTACAGATGTGACAGCTGGCCGGATTCACCGGACGGGTAAGCTGCGGGCCCGGGACTGGGACTGTGAGGTAGGGATCTAGGATGAATGCCGGGACTGGGACTGTGAGGTAGGGATCTAGGATGAATGCCGGGACTGGGACTGTGAGGTAGGGATCAAGGATGAATGCCGGGACTGGGACTGTGAGGTAGGGATCTAGGATGAATGCCGGGACTGGGACTGTGAGGTAGGGATCTAGGATGAATGCCGGGACTGGGACTGTGAGGTAGGGATCTAGGATGAATGCCGGGATCTGGGACTGTGAGGTAGGGATCTAGGATGAATGCCGGGACTGGGACTGTGAGGTAGGGATCTAGGATGAATGCCGGGACTGGGACTGTGAGGTAGGGATCTAGGATGAATGCCGGGACTGGGACTGTGAGGTAGGGATCTAGGATGAATGCCGGGATCTGGGACTGTGAGGTAGGGATCTAGGATGAATGCCGGGACTGGGACTGTGAGGTAGGGATCTAGGATGAATGCCGGGACTGGGACTGTGAGGTAGGGATCTAGGATGAATGCCGGGACTGGGACTGTGAGGTAGGGATCTAGGATGAATGCCGGGATCTGGGACTGTGAGGTAGGGATCTAGGATGAATGCCGGGACTGGGACTGTGAGGTAGGGATCTAGGATGAATGCCGGGACTGGGACTGTGAGGTAGGGATCTAGGATGAATGCCGGGATCTGGGACCGTAGGCAAGGGTAAAGTTGCAGGCTAGGCAACAGCATAATCGCTGCGATCAAGAGAAATAGTCAGGCGGTCGGCTTTGCCTTTCTCCATTTCCGCTTCCGCCTCCGCCTCCAGTGCCGTCATTTCCTTCGCCGCCTCGGGACACGGAGGCGTTGAGCTGCTCGGACAGGGCGGGGTTGTGCGAGGCCAGGAAGCTGGCGAACTCGCGGCCCATGCCGGCCAGCTCGTCGGCGCTGAGCCGGCTGAGGTTCAAGGACGGCGGCAGATGGCCGGCCATGTTGGTGACCATCTGGGAGGCGTGGCGCAGCGCATCCGGTTGGTTCATCATCATCTGGAAGTCCACCGGCAGGCGGGGCCGCCCGTCCGGCTGCGGCTGCTGCTGAGGCGGCTGCCTCTGCTGGGCTGTGGGCTGGAAACGCCACGGGAATTTCGGTGAGGATATCACTAGATATTGGTAAGGATGTCACTAGATATTGGTGAGGATGTCACTAGATATTGGTAAGGATGTCACTAGATATTGGTGAGGATGTCACTAGATATTGGTAAGGATGTCACTAGATATTGGTGAGGATTTCACTAGATACTGGTAAGGATGTCACTAGATATTGGTGAGGATTTCACTAGATATTGGTAAGGATGTCACTAGATATTGGTGAGGATTTCACTAGATATTGGTAAGGATGTCACTAGATATTGGTGAGGATTTCACTAGATATTGGTAAGGATGTCACTAGATATTGGTGAGGATGTCAGTAGATACTGGTGAGGGTGTCAGTAGATATTGGTGAGGATGTCACTAGATACTGTTGAGGATGTCACTAGATACTGGTGGGGGTGTCACTAGATATTGGTGAGGATGTCAGTAGATACTGGTGAGGATGTCACTAGATATTGGTGAGGATATCACTAGATACTGGTGGGGGTGTCACTAGATATTGGTGAGGATGTCAGTAGATACTGGTGAGGATGTCAGTAGATAACTAGTGAGGGTGTCAGTAGATACTGGTGAGGGTGTCAGTAGATATTGGTGAGGATGTCAGTAGATACTGGTGAGGATGTCAGTAGATACTGGTGAGGATGTCAGTAGATACTGGTGAGTAAGTCAGTAGATACTGGTGAGGATGTCAGTAGATAACTGGTGAGGATGTCAGTAGATAACTGGTGAGGGTGTCAGTAGATACTGGTGAGGGTGTCAGTAGATAACTGGTGAGGATGTCAGTAGATAACTGGTGAGGGTGTCAGTAGATACTGGTGAGGGTGTCAGTAGTTATTGGTGAGGATATCAGTAGATACTGGTGAGGATGTCAGTAGATACTGGTGAGGATGTCAGTAGATACTGGTGAGGATGTCAGTAGATACTGGTGAGGATGAGGGAGCAAGGAGCAGCCTTGTTACTCACGTCAGCCCGGGCAGCGGCAGCCCTGGCGGTATCCAGATTCTGGCGATAGCCTACGCAGTTGGGCTCCAGCTGCAGGGCCCGGCCATAATACTCGGCTGCTCTGGCGTGCCGGCCCGTGGCGGCATACGCGAAGCCCAGCCTGCCGTAGGCCTTGGCGTAGCCGGGGTCGGCAGCCAGCGCCAGCTCGCAGTCACGGATGGCGGCCTCGTGATCGCCGAGTTTCGAATAGGCGGCAGCCCGGTTGCAGTGGTAGACAGCGCTGCCCGGCGCCGTCTCGATGGCGCGCGTATAGGCGGCCACCGCCTCCAACGGCCTGTTGCCGGACATCAGCGCGTTGCCCTCGGCTTTAAGACGCTCGGCTGTCTGGTGAATCTCCGACGCCAGGGCCTGGCAGCCGGCAGCGTAGACGGCCGCCAGACTTGGGCGAGGCGGCTGCTGCTGCTCGGCACCGTTCCTCGATTCGCCTAGTCCATAGGCCGACTCGATGCACTGCATAGCAACTGGGTGGCAACAGAAAGGGGAAGGCCTTTTAATCAATTAGCTCAGACGGATTTAAATAGAATTTTAGAAGGGCAGACGCCAGTGATTTCAAATGCAGGTCATTTAGCAGGTCATTTACAGAAGTTTTGGTTGATCTTGGTTGAAGATCGTTGATCAACAAAAAGTTTTGATTTATCGCTGCGTCTCAATGCTTCAATCATTTGCTCTGAAACTTTTATTAATTCTTGACGAATGTCTCAGCTTTGCAATGACATCTTAGACACATGATTGCCTTTTGTATTTCTCGAGATATTTGCTTCCAAAATGTGTTTGTAAGGAGTGCCAAATGAATTAATCTTTTGACATACTTAATGTTTTTCCTTTGGGACAGAAAATTTCAACTTACAAATTTTTAAAGCTGAATATGGTGTCAGAGTAAGGAATGTATCCCAAAACACGAATTCATTTTTGTTTGAATTTTCTATTTGAAGGAAAAAATATCTATTGGGAGAATATCTGTTGGGGAACCCACATATAGGCAAGAGAATATATAAGAGAATAGGCCTAAAGCTAACAGAAGAGAGGGGAAATAAAAGAGCAGAGACAAGAATAAATAGATAAGAGATGAGAACTTAGAGAAGAGAGAGGAAAGATGAGGGAGTAGCAAGAAAATATGGGAAAATAGACACAATAATAAAGAATAGAGAAAAAAGAAATCAGAAAGGAGAGAAGAGAGGAAACAAAAAAGAGCAATGGAGAAAGAATAGATATGAGAGAGAAGAGAAAACAGAAGAGAGAGAGAGAGAAAGAAGAGGAAATAAAAAAGGAATGATAAAAGAAGAAAGAAAAGAAAATAGAGAAGACAATAAAATAAATAAGATGAGAAAAGAAAAAAGAAAAGAAAAGACAGAAAAAGAGGCAAATGCCAGAGTTTGCCAACATATGATTTAGATAGACATTTAGATAGACTCATTCAGCATAGTACCCCAGCCAATAAGATCAATGCTGGATTTAAATCTTGATTTAAATTGAATTAGTAGGCCTAGAATTATTCATTTTTTTAACTTCTATCCTAATTATCAACAAGTGTTTGTTTGAATATGACTTAGGTTTCAATAGCTTATAAAATTATAAAATAAACATACAATAAATTAATGACTTTTTTAAATAAGTAATGATGAAAAATAGGGCTTGAAATCAGCAAAATAAAATTTAAATATTGTGCAGGCCCCTCCCGATTCTTTTATTATAAAATTGATAATTGTATAACTCATTTTGAATAAGTGCCAAATCTAGGAAAACACATTTGTTATAATACATGTATTTTTATAATATTTTACACAAACTAATTTTTGTTTAAACTAGCAGCAAATTTTAGTAATAAATAGAAGCATTTTTGGCAGAGGAAAGACCAATCTTGCGCATCGCGGTTCCTTCAAAAAGAAAGCCACAGCCAGTATCAAATAGTAAGAGTTCCGAGTAAACATTATTGAAGATTGTTTTCCAAGTTATTTATTTGCAAAAGAGAAGTGAAGTGGTAGAGAACACATACAATGTATACTACTGAGAAGTGGAAGTAGTAAAAGACTATGAAGAAGATCCTAAATCAATAGATGAAAGAATAACCAGAGGCTGTGACCCTCTGATCTTGGTAACACCCAGGATTGGAAGTACATGTAATACATATACCAGTAAGCCAATATACCACTCAGGCCAGAATAACAGTAAACGTTACCAGAATAATAGTAAACACTAAAAGAATAACAGGATAATGATACTTGTAAGGGCTAAATAGTATTTTAAGAACAATATACTCAGACAAATACTCAGATATATACTTAGACTAATTCCAAGAAACATTTCTCAGACTTATTCTAAGATTAATAAACTCATAATTTATTAATAAAGTAGTCTTGGTGGCAGCTACCAACATTTATAAAGATAGAAGTTAGGCCTAGGCCTAACCCCTATAACAACTTTGGTGACAGCTGTGGAATCATTTGTAGAGATAGAAGAAGCAGCCCTTTAACAACTTGGTGGCATTGTGGAATCATTTATAAAGACAGAAGTTAAGCCTTTTGACAACTTTAGTGACAGCTGTGGAATCATTTGTAGAGACAGAAGAATCAGCCCTTTGACAACTTTGGTGGTTAAGCGATAGGATTTTGTATCGTACAGGAACACCACTAGCACAATATCAAATGACTTGGCAAAAAAAACAAATTTTATATGACAAATATTAATAGTAATACATACCTTCAATGCTTTCTACAAAGTCATTATTGGTAGCTCCTTCCCTATGAATTTGAAGCTCACTTTCAAGAAACTGAATAATACTTAATGGCAAATCTTTCTTACTAGGCCTATTTTCACTCATTGTAATTTTAAATTGAGGAGTACAATAGCCAAGAGAAATGTTTTTAAGATAGTAGGGCCAATAAAACTCCAATACAATAGAACTTAGACCTACTCGGGTTCAGTACCTACTCAGAAATTCAGGTGGAAGCCTTTATAATAAAAGGTCATCAATGGGACAAGACTACATACAGGCTTATGCTTCACTTTAGTCTGATCTTTGAATGAGTGAGTTGGCAAAGCTTTAGCAGTCGTATCACATAATATAAATAAATCAAAATTATTTATTGTAAACGGTTCTGTCAGAGATATAATAATAGGCCTAATATGGGGTCTCGCGTCTCGATAACATCCATCTTATTGCTGGGGCGTAAACAAGAGAGTGGCGTGTGATCTAAAGAATTAAATTTTCTAAACAAGCAATTATATTCATTATAGTACCAGAATATTACTGCGCTAAGTAAGAGAAGCGGAACGGATTGTTATACTCTACAAGTTAATTTGACTTATGTAGTAGTTCTATGAAAGTTATAATAAAAATAAAAAATTCGTGTCTGAATGTGTCTTGTCAAAATGTGAATTGTATACTTAGCACCGACCGCTATTTGGACTTATAGATTCTAGAATCCTTGTAACATTTTTTCATTTATCATAGGCCCTTCGAAAATCGATATTAATTTTATAACCGTAATATTCTGTCAATCTGTCATCTGTGCCACATTTTTTAAAGGTATAAATATGCAAGAGAATGTTGGGAATCTTAACACTGGACGAAACTCTTCAGTCCACGTCTGCACAAGAGTTAGAATCATGGCACTAGAATTAGAAATAACTATTTTGTAGTAGTAATTAAGTAGGCCTAGGCCTACCTTCATTTAAAATATTCTTTCATTGTATTGTATTGTATTTATTTTCTCATTCCTCCATCACTGGCATCAGTAATTTTGCCTAATAGTGTGTAAAATTTGTCATTATTTAGTTAGTAGGCCTATTTGTCATTAGTATTGATTTTTAGCTGATTAGATTTAATTTTTTTTATTGCTTAAAAAATATGCTTTGTTATATTATATATGGGCTTATAGCTATATTTACCATTATTAGGAAAGTGTCTAGTGGGGTTACACCAAATGGGTCAATATCTTATTTGTCAATAGACCTAAAATTTAAGAAATTGGATTGAATCAAATTTGTCAATAGTTAAAACAAGCTAAGCACATTTGTCAATAACAAGTCTGGATCTAATCTGAAAGCCATAGTGTAGATCATGTAGTGCACGCGAGAATTTTCCCGCGTGCATTTTTAAAAGTGGCGTGCACCGGCGTGCAATTAGGTAAGTGGCATGCATTTGGTGTGCATAATGCACAATACATAAATACATTGGCGTGCCTGGCATGCGACGCGTGCTGCCTGCCTGGCACCTGATGTGGCAAAGCTGCCAATGCAATGGTAAGCAGACATAAAATATGTATTATTGTATTTAACTTTTGAAAAAAAAACTATTGTAAATAAACAGTGTATAAGACTGTTGAAAAAATTAATGTATGAGAAATACACGTTTTTAAAGATATATCATTTCTTTTGTACATCGTTTGTTGCTTTGTTTTACACAATGCAATTTAAAATACGTTTTTTGTCTTCAATTTGAATTTTAATTTATTGGCGTGCATCGGCGTGCATTCGCTTGTCGTCAGCGTGCTTTTGGGAATTAGCTTTGGGTCGTTTCTCGCGTGCACTTAGCATGATCCACACTATGGTCCGAAAGGTAGTCTTTATAAGTTTATACCAGAATTTTCTAGCATATTTTGCTCTCATTGACAATCTTGGCATACACTTGGCATATGGAATTTTCAGGTTCAACATGAAGTGTACATAGTTAGCATATAAAAAATAGCCAAGTTCAAGGCTAATATAATTGTAAATGTAGTTATATATAAACCAACATTGAAAGCTCTTTATAAATAACCAGAAACTAAAACAGAAAATATTAACACAATCACAAAAAAAACAAAATTAAAACAAAGAATATCAGTTTTTGGCAAAAAAGCCATTTTAAAGTTTAATAAAACTTTAAAATTTGTATGAATATATATTATTTAAAAAATGGCATATAAATAGTTTTGAGCTTGGCATAATTTTTTTTTCAATTTAACATTGTCATTGGTATAAAATTGAAAAAACATGAATTTTCATTCTAGCATATGCCTGCCATGATCCAGACTATAGGATCATGCTAGATGGGCAATCCTTCAGTTTATAATCACTGTCTATTTTGCCAGTTTCAGTTTATGATCACCTATTTTTCCAGTTTTGGTTTACAATCACCTTATATTTTGCTTAACTGCAATGCAAAAATGGTGTTCAAAACTAAGACATAAAAACCAACAGTAGTTTCAAATGAAAAAAAACAAAAGTTGGTTGATCAACTAACCTTGTTTATTTGAAATTGAAAAGATTAAACATCAATTCACTACATTTCTTATTAAAATGATCATGAACCAAAGCTGGCAATAGGAAAGCCTGTCAAACTAATTTCAATTGTCAAGTTGCAAGTTTGAGCTATGGTAGCTTATATATTTCACCTTTCGTTTACAATCACCCAAATGTACATTACCCATTAAGAAGATCGTGAACCAAAGCTAGCTATAGAAAAGCATATGTCAACCCTTAATTAGTATAATTAATCTTCAGCACCACACCCCCTAACCTTCGGTTTATGATCACTTCCACACATACACTCCATTGAAATGATCGTGAACCGAAGCTGGCTATAGGAAAGCATGTCAACCTGGCATTCTTTCATTTTACGATCCCTGAGCAGGTCAAGTTTCGTCTTATAATCCCTATTAAAAAAAGTTGAAAAGACACTCTAGTTTATCAAAAAGTACGTTTCACATCATTTTCCAAGAACAAAATCATTGCAACTCACTTTCCAGTCAACTTGAGGATCATCAGCGTAGCATTAGTTATGAAAGCACATAGCTTATATTCACTTTTGTCATATGATCATTTAAATCGTGAAGTTATATGTAGATGATCGTAAGACGAAACCGAAAGAGCTTGTAGGTTTCAAATTACGATCACTGCATTGGTAGAATTGTATTAGAGGGATTGTATGACGAAAGTGAATGGATTACACATTACATCCCTGGTGAACTTGCACCAGTTCATGGCAGCTTCGGATACGACCTGCTACATCAATCTCCATCAACAATCTACAGGGTTCAAGAATGAAATTGTATTTATTATAAGATTCACAAGCACCGTCCCCCCTCACTTTCGTCATACGATCCCCCTAGTTCATTGGACCTATGTGTTATACTGAGTGGTGATCGTATGACAAAAGTGAGGGGGGGGGGGCATAGGGCAGCGTTGGCGCCCGAAAAGGCCGTGCAAAAAGAGCCATGTAAAAAACGGGTGGCTTTTGATTCGCGGACATATTAGAGGCTGCAATTGATTATTTGGTTGAAATGTCTATTATAGTGTCAATCTCCTACCATTTCGTCATACAATCCCTCCAATACAATTTTACTATTTGTGTGATTGTAAGTCGAAATCTACAAGCTCTTTCAGTTTCGTCTTGCAATCATCTGCATATAAATTCACCATTTAAATGATCACATAATGAAAGTGAATATAAGGACAGGCTTCTAACTTCTATAAGACACAATATTTTTGTTAAAATGACACACTTAGAAGTGGTCCCATTTTGAAGTTCAATTTTAAAAGCAATTTTCTGTTCTCTGTGGGGGGATTGTATAACAAAAGTCCCAACTCCCATAGGGACAGTGCTAGGTGATCGTAAAACAAAAGAATGCTGTCAACCCTAGCTTAATATAATTAATCTTTAGTGCTACACCCCCTTACTTTTGGTTTACGATTACTTCTACACATACACTCCATTGGAATAATTGTAAACTGAAGCTGGCTATAAGAAAGCATGTCAACCCTTAATATACTTTTTTATGGCCAGCTTTGGTTCACAATCATTTTAATGGGCAACATACATTTGGGTGATTGTAAACTGAAGGTGAAATATATAGCCTACTATAGGTCAAACTTGTGACTTGACAATTGAAATTAGTTTGACAGGCTTTCCTACTGTCAGCTTCGGTTTACGATCATTTCAATGGGCAACATACATTTGGGTGATTGTAAACCAAAGGTGAAATATAAAGTGCTATGACAATCTTACCATCTTTTGAAATAAACAAAGTCAGTTCGCCAACATTTGATTTCTTTTCATTGAAAACTATGGATTTTATGTCTTACAACTGTTTTTTGTGGTGATTGTCACTGTTTAAGGTGATCGTCACTGTTTGGGGTGATTGTAAACTGAAAGAATGCCACTGGATACATGCCCAAACAAAAATTGAATCATTACAAATACATGCCCATGCTCAACACTGGTATTGCAACAATAAATGAACTTTTTTACATTGTGATAATAAATGACTTTTTTTAACTGTGCAATGGAACCTTTTTGGCAAATAATCTGGTTGATTTTTATGCTTTTTTGGCAATACTATTTACAATAAAAAATTGGTATATGCAAAGATTTGTTTAAATGCTTTATTACATGCTTTAAAACCCAGAAAGCTTAAAATTTATGCTTAAAAATGAACTTTTTTTCACCTTTTTTCTACTTTAAAATAACTCTTCCACAATCTGCATGATTCTATAAAGTGCATGCCAGGTATGCACACACTTTATTTTCTTGGGAGTGATGTATGCCAACTGTGCACACTTACTTTTGGCATGCAAGGCCAATGTATACCCAAAAATTTGGGCATATACTACATGATCCAGAGTATGACAATAAGACAAACTTATTAAAATTGTTCCTTAATGCAATAATATAAATCTCAATAATTTAATGAGCAAACAATTGCCAAAGACTTCAACATAACTTCATGAAGCATTACTTTGCTGCAATAATAAAGGACCTTTTATATTGTGACAATCAAGGAGCTTTTTCTATTGTTATATTTGATATTTATACATGTATATTATAACAAAATAAGTCTTGTGTCTATTCAATTAAATTTGTAACATTGACTAAGTAATTAAATGAATAACTTAAGTTAATATAATATTTTTTATTATTTATTTATGATCTAGTTATTTTATTTTGAGTGGTTTCTAGTATTTATGATATTTTTATTGTTTTTGAATAAAGTAAAAGATTAAGCAATGCTTAATAAAGTCATGTCTAAAAAGATAAATGCTAATTCATTTATTCTAATAAATTTATTTTGAAGTTTATTTAAGAAGTTCAACATTGTCAAGTCTTGATGATATCAAGTCCTTAGTAAACTATAAAGACAATAGAGGCAAATGATTGTGAGGCATGAATGTCACATTAAAAGATTGGTAATGGATGATTGGTTGTAGCACCCACTGAAAGAGTTGAGGTTGTTTGTTTGCAGAGCTAAGTTAGCTGCAGGTGGTTGCAGTTGCCCACTGAAGGACTGGAGGTGGTTGCAAATGCCCATTGACTGAAGGACTGGAGGTGGTTGCAATTGCCCATTGACTGAAGGACTGGAGGTGGTTGCAATTGCCCGTTGACTGAAGGACTGGAGGTGGTTGCAAATGCCCGTTGACTGAAGGACTGGAGGTGGTTGCAAATGCCCGTTGACTGAAGGACTGGAGGTGGTTGCAAATGCCCGTTGACTGAAGGACTGGAGGTGGTTGCAATTGCCCACTGAAGGACAGAAAGTGGGTGGTTGCAGTTGCACTGGGGTGGGTGGTTGCAATGCACACTGAAGGCCTGGGGTGGGTGTTTGCAATGCACCATGAAGGCTTGTGGTGGGTGTTTGCAATGCACGCTGAAGGCCAGGGGATGTGTGGTTGCAGTTGCCCACTGAAGGTCTGGGGTGGGTGGTTGAAGCGCACACCGAAGGACTGAATTTGGGTGGTTGCAGTTGCCCACTGAAGGACAGGAGGTGGGTGTTTGCAATGCACCATGAAGGCTTTGGGTGGGTGGTTGCAGCTGCCCACTGAAGGCCTGGGATGGCTGTTTGCAGCGCACACTGAAGGCCTGGGGTGGGTGGTTGCAGCGCACACTGATGATTTGTTCTCTTCAACCCAGTTTACCTGCACGCTCTACAAATCCTGCATGCAAAAATGCCGACATCTGCATGGAGCAGCAGCAGTAGCAGCTTAGTGAACACCGGCATAGGCGGGGGCAGCGGACTTTTCCTCTCATTGCTTTTGCTTTTGCCTTCAGGCTGGCGGCTGGGACGGTCAGGCTGGCTGGCATTTCGCCCGCCCCACCCGCTACTTCTGCGCTCACACGGAGACTGGGCGCTTGTCTGGGGGAGAGGAAGAGGAAGGCTTTGTGCTGCGATTTCTTGCAAAAGATGTCGATGGAATTGGCCATTGCAAAGGGCGGAGCTATTGGCTTAGAAATGAGGATACACTCGAATGATGGGGGGGGGGGGGCAGGGCAGGGATTTTTTCAGTCAGCTCTTCCGAATCCCACTGGCTGCCGCCACCAGGCGGGTGCTTGCGATGCCCTTCCGTCTGCCGCCCACCCTCAAGCCGAAAAGTAGTTTGCACTTTGCGTGCTGCACTGCCGTTTGTTTCGAACTTGTCTCCTCATCTAGTCCTCGTTTTTTGCCACTTGTTTACGAGTGTTAGGCCTGTTCTTTCTGTGTCCGCTCTATCCCACCGGGACCTTTCTTGCCAATGTCCTGAGCTAAAAATAGCCCGGCTTGGGGGTGTGGCGGCGCCCGTCCGGCTCCTTTCCCTTCGATTTAATGGAGATTTGAAAGGCATCGAAGCTGAAGACAGCAGATTTTATTTGATGGCTCATATAAAAGCATAGATGAAGGTTTCACCCAAGCCTTCCCACTTGCTCTTGTGCATAGTATGGTTTCCCAAATCTCATCCTGGAACATGGGAGCCGTTCGAAAATAACTGATTACCAAAAACAATTGGCAGAAGAGCCGATTTGGCATGTCTGAGAACTGGCCGCAAGTTAAGCAAAGTGCGATTTAGTGCGCGCGAGCTTTGCCGGGCCTTCGCTTCGCCTTCTCTGAACTGGTTGGGAAGGCGCTGCTGCTTGGGGGTCCGGTGCAGCAATCAGAGAGGCTTCTTGCGCTTACTTCTTTCCTTCGTCCAGGCTAGCAAGAAGGCCCTCTACCAATGGGATTCATCGGCAGTTAAAAGGAGTCTCTTGAACTGAAACATACCAGCGCCTGTCTGCTATTTGTTGGCCAGCTACTTCAGTCCCTCTCGTCCGCCTTTCTCCCTGTCCTTGCCGCTCTAGCTTTGCCTAGATGTGTTCCTGTGAGGCATAAAGTTATTACCTATTCGTTGTAAAGCTCTGTTTATCAAAAACCAATAGGTAAGAAATCACTTGCTGGCTTTATACGAGCTTCACACCACTTTTTGGACTTTCCATAAATTAAGGTATGCCAGTACTTATGCTACTGTAGTTTATTCACACGCGTCCGTACTTATCGGCTAGCTTCTTATACTTTATGTTAGTTTAATGATCTGTTGCGGCGAAGTGATAAGCGTTCAAACTTGATGTTCTGTTCAGCTGCTAAGTGCTTTGCTCAGCTGCTGACTCTCCAAGTCCTTGCTCAGCTGCTGACTCTCCAAGTCCTTGTTCAGCTGCTGACTCTCCAAGTCCTTGTTCAGCTGCTGACTCTCCAAATCCTTGTTCAGCTGCCGACTCTTCAAATCCTTGTTCAGCTGCCGACTCTCCAAATCCTTGTTCAGCTGCCGACTCTCCAAATCCTTGTTCAGCTGCCGACTCTCCAAGTCCTTGTTCAGCTGCCGACTTTCCAAGTCCTTGTTCAGCTGCTGACTCTCCAAATCCTTGTTCAGCTGCCGACTCTTCAAATCCTTGTTCAGCTGCCGACTCTCCAAATCCTTGTTCAGCTGCCGACTCTCCAAATCCTTGTTCAGCTGCCGACTCTTCAAATCCTTGTTCAGCTGCCGACTCTCCAAGTCCTTGTTCAGCTGCTGACTCTTCAAGTCCTTGTTCAGCTGCCGACTCTCCAAGTCCTTGTTCAGCTGCTGACTCTTCAAGTCCTTGTTCAGCTGCCGACTCTCCAAGTCCTTGTTCAGCTGCCGACTTTCCAAGTCCTTGTTCAGCTGCTGACTCTCCAAATCCTTGTTCAGCTGCCGACTCTTCAAATCCTTGTTCAGCTGCCGACTCTCCAAATCCTTGTTCAGCTGCCGACTCTCCAAATCCTTGTTCAGCTGCCGACTCTTCAAATCCTTGTTCAGCTGCCGACTCTCCAAGTCCTTGTTCAGCTGCTGACTCTTCAAGTCCTTGTTCAGCTGCCGACTCTCCAAGTCCTTGTTCAGCTGCTGACTCTTCAAGTCCTTGTTCAGCTACTGACTCTCCAAGTCCTTGTTCAGCTGCCGACTCTGCAAATCCTTGTTCAGATGCCGACTCTTCAAATCCTTGTTCAGCTGCCGACTCTCCAAGTCCTTGTTCAGCTGCTGACTCTTCAAGTCCTTGTTCAGCTGCCGACTCTCCAAGTCCTTGTTCAGCTGCTGACTCTTCAAGTCCTTGTTCAGCTACTGACTCTCCAAGTCCTTGTTCAGCTGCCGACTCTGCAAATCCTTGTTCAGCTGCCGACTCTTCAAATCCTTGTTCAGCTGCCGACTCTCCAAGTCCTTGTTCAGCTGCCGACTTTCCAAGTCCTTGTTCAGCTGCTGACTCTTCAAGTCCTTGTTCAGCTGCCGACTCTCCAAGTCCTTGTTCAGCTGTTGACAAGTCCTTGTTCAGCTGCCGACTCTCCAAGTCCTTGTTCAGCTGTTGACAAGTCCTTGTTCAGCTGTTTTTTGTTTTTAGTGTTCACGACTTATAGTGTTTAAAATTAAATGTATTCTATAATTACAATGCTGCTTTATGAATCAGTTTTATATTTGTCATCAATTTATTAATGCTTAAAAGTCTATTCTAAACTTTTTTTTTCAGTTCTTCCGCCTTTCGGATTTCTGTTTCTTCTTCAAGAGACAAATTGCTGACGCGGTGCGCGCTGTCATCCGGAGAATTCAATAGCCAAGCGCAGAGTCTGCTGATGCGGTGCCGCTGACTGCCGCTCTGCCCAGATTGCGCCTGACTGTCAACCGCAAGCTGACCAAAATGGTGAGAGACTCAGTTTACTGTCTCCACCCTACTGCTGGTCAGTAGTGAGTAGCAAGAATCTGCCGTGTTCTGGTCGTTCATTTCATTAGAATGGAAGATTCGTGCTACGGTATACTTGTATAATCCCCGGAATTGAGTGGTATTAGAGTTGAGCAGCGCTGGTTTCTAGAGGACCCGCCAGTTGGTTGATATTTGTAAAGTTAAGAGCCTGAATTCATTAATATGCTATTCAGTGTTTATGTACTATTTCTGTCTGAGCGGCAGGCGCAATTTCTGGCTTCTGCAATGCAATTTGCGGTTTTATGTAAATTCTAAATGCCTGCCCAGCTCCACCGGGCTTCACCCGGTCTGCCTGTCCGCAGAATCACCCCCCAGTGCCTCATGTTTTGCATGCCCTCGCAGCTTTTCTTGTGGGCAACAGCTATTCGTAATAAGCGGCCAAGTGGCCAAGGACAGGGCCAGAAGGTGCGCTGGGCCAGGTAGAATTCTGCACACATTTTGGAATCTTGCAATGCGCTGTTCATTACTTCGGGTGCCTGTTGTGTTAAATGATCTCATCTTTGACTGTTGCTGATTATATTTAAGCCTGTGAGTCATCTGTGAGTTATGACAGTCATCTCCCAGCCAGATCGTCAGGGGTTGGATCGCCACCGCTCAGACCCTCAGACTGGGCCACCCATCAGATCCTCAGACTGGGCCACCCTTCAGATCCTCAAGCTGGGCTACCCATCAGATCCTCAGACTGGGCCACCCTTCAGAAGTTCAGATCCTCAGGCTGGGCCACCCATCAGATCCTCAGACTGGGCCACCCTTCAGATCCTCAGACTGGGCCACCCTTCAGATCCTCAGGCTGGGCCACCCTTCAGATCCTCAGGCTGGGCCACCCATCAGATCCTCAGACTGGGCCACCCTTCAGATCCTCAGGCTGGGCCACCCATCAGATCCTCAGACTGGGCCACCCTTCAGATCCTCAAGCTGGGCCACCCTTCAGATCCTCAAGCTGGGCCACCCTTCAGATCCTCAGGCTGGGCCACCCTTCAGATCCTCAAGCTGGGCCACCCTTCAGATCCTCAAGCTGGGCCACCCTTCAGATCCTCAGGCTGGGCCACCCTTCAGTTCCTCAGGCTGGGCCACCCTTCAGATCCTCAGGCTGGGCCACCCTTCAGATCCTCAAGCTGGGCCACCCTTCAGATCCTCAAGCTGGGCCACCCTTCAGATCCTCAAGCTGGGCCACCCTTCAGATCCTCAGACTGGGCCACCCTTCAGATCCTCAGGCTGGGCCACCCTTCAGATCCTCAGACTGGGCCACCCTTCAGATCCTCAGGCTGGGCCACCCTTCAGATCCTCAAGCTGGGCCACCCTTCAGATCCTCAGGCTGGGCCACCCTTCAGATCCTCAGGCTGGGCCACCCTTCAGATCCTTAGGGGTTTAGCCGCAACCCTCCCAGATCCTTAGGTGTTTTGACAACACCCTCTCAGATCTTCAGGGGTAGGGCCGCCATTCCCCCAGATCCTCAGGTGTTATGACGCCACCCTCCCAGATTCTCGAGGGTTGGGTCGCCACCCTCCCAGATCCTCGGGGGGTTGGGTCGCCACAGTTCACGTGTACCTTACTCTAGTGATTAATTTTAATGTACCTCTTCCTGCTGGCTCTGTCAGGCCCGCCGCCTTTGTCTCCTATTTCTAATTCTCCACGAACCAACAAACCCCACCGGTGTGTTTTGGGCCCATGCTTCATTGCCCCATTAGTCTCATCTCAGCGCCTCACCGGCACTCGCTGATTGGCTCAGGCCGGGTCGCAAATGATCAGCGGCAGTGCAGACTGTCCTGCTAGCCAGGTGAGAAAACTGGCCCGGCGCCTCCGCCTTGTTTAGTTAAGTAGCTGGAATTCTTCTCCGCCCACCTTAGTCAGGTTGGGACTCCGGAGCGCATCTATTCGGCCTTAGCAACTCGGTAGCAACCGCAGTTAGTGCCGCAGCATGCCGAACAGTCAGGGCGCCAAGCGCCGGCACCACACCTGGGATTCAGCCAAGTTTTTTCAATCCCTGTTCCAGTCGCTGCCGAGCGGTGGCTCCTCACCTGCGCCCCCGACTGCCGCTTCCGAAGACGCCTCGACCGCCGCCGCTGCCGCTGCTGCTGCCGCAGCTGCCGCTGCCGCCGCCGCCTCGGCGCCCCCTGAGACAGACGGTGCGGCTGCTGACGAGATCGACCAGCAGTTCGCCATGAAGGAGGGCTGCCTGGAGAACGCCTTCAAGTGAGTTTCTATTTAATTATCCGAGTGCTACAGTTGCGTCCGAATGCCCCAAATATCTGTCCCACAGAAACCCTTGGTTATCTGAGTGATTCTCCTTGAGCCCTTGGTCATCTGAGTGACTCTCCTTAAGCCCTTGGTTATCTGAGTGATTCTCCTTGAGCCCTTGATCATCTGAGTGATTCTCCTTGAGCCCTTGGTCATTTGAGTAATTTTCCTTGAGCCCTTGGTTATCTGAGTGATTCTCCTTGAGCCCTTGGTCATCTGAGTGATTCTCCTTGAGCCCTTGATCGTCTGAGTGATTCTCCTTGAGCCCTTGGTTATCTGAGTGATTCTCCTTGAGCCCTTGGTTATCTGAGTGATTCTCCTTGAGCCCTTGGTTATCTGAGTGATTCTCCTTGAGCCCTTGGTCAGTTGAGTGATTCTCCTTGAGCCCTTGGTCATCTGAGTGATTCTCCTTGAGCCCTTGGTCAGCTGAGTGATTCTCCTTGAGCCCTTGGTCATCTGAGTGATTCTCCTTGAGCCCTTGGTCAGCTGAGTGATTCTCCTTGAGCCCTTGGTCATCTGAGTGATTCTCCTTGAGCCCTTGGTCAGCTGAGTGATTCTCCTTGAGCCCTTGGTCATCTGAGTGATTCTCCTTGAGCCCTTGGTCATCTGAGTGATTCTCCTTGAGCCCTTGGTCAGCTGAGTGATTCTCCTTGAGCCCTTGGTCAGCTGAGTGATTCTCCTTGAGCCCTTGGTCAGCTGAGTGATTCTCCTTGAGCCCTTGGTCAGCTGAGTGATTCTCCTTGAGCCCTTGGTTATCTGAGTGGTTCTCCTTGAGCCCTTGGTCAGCTGAGTGATTCTCCTTGAGCCCTTGGTCAGCTGAGTGATTCTCCTTGAGCCCTTGGTTATCTGAGTGGTTCTCCTTGAGCCCTTGGTTATCTGAGTGGTTCTCCTTGAGCCCTTGGTTATCTGAGTGATTCTCCTTGAGCCCTTGGTCATCTGAGTGATTCTCCTTGAGCCCTTGGTCATCTGAGTGATTCTCCTTGAGCCCTTGGTCATCTGAGCAATTCCCACTGAGTCGTTGGCCAGCCAAGCAATTCCTATTGAGCCCTATATCAATACACTAGCCATCTCATTAGCCCGTCCAGAGGGCAGCAAAGCTACGGCCACAATCGATTCTCAAACCTGCTCTGTCCAGACGCGCCAAGCAGTGGGCCGACTACGTCCGAGACGTGGCTAACTCGGTAGAGAAGATGTGCGCCCTGTCCGTGGAGTACCACCAGCGCATGGGCGACACGGTGGGCCAGTTCATGCAGGTGCTGCGGTCCGAGGCCTCCAGCAGCCTGCCGCTGCAGTCCTACTACATGGCTGGCGCTGCCATCATCCAGCAAGACTGCCAGTCCTCCGAGCAGATATTCCGGGCCAGCGTGCCGCAGATCGTGCACGAGGCGCTGCGCTCGCGGGTCAAGGAGCACGAGGCTGCCAGGAAGCGGCTGAAGGCCGACTGGGCCGCCGCTGTCCGGCTGTGGCGCAAGTCGCTGCAGGCGATGGAGCAGGCCAGGCAGGCCTATTACCAGCGCTGCGCCGAGGTGAGAGCTGGCGTTGAATTGTCCTGGAGCTTGTACACCCTGTGGGAGCGTGTGACGCACTCGCCTCCTCACAGGCCGAATGTCGCTCTGATTTGCGGTAGCTCTTGAAAATGACTTAAGCTATATAATTATTATCGATGATATGTTTAGCAGTAAGCACTGCGGCAGCAAGCAGATGCCAGCCGGTCTTGTCCGGGTTTGTCTCTCGCAGTTTCCAACTTCGCTACACTTATCGTTGTAGGGGATTGAAAAAAATGAGACCCTTTGCATGCATGAGGCAAAATGCCGGGAGCTGAAGCGGGCGGGCAGGGAGTGGCGCAGTTCGAGCAGGAGCAGCGGGTGAACCCGCTTTGATACACGGGCTTGGCAGCGGATGCTGCTGTTGCTGGCGCACCCGGAATTTTTCATTTAGTAAAATATTTGGCCGCTCTTAGCTTAGAAGAGCCGGGTGCCACTATTTTTGCTACAGGCATGCTCTGAGCACAGTCTCCAGCCTTTCCTGCTGTTTACTGATTCTGCTACTCCGGCATAGGCACCCTGGTGTAACGCCTTCGGCGAAATCGTCCCACTTCTAGCAGTGAGGCAATTCGGCCAATTCCGGTGACTCCTGAGCACATGCAAACACATACCGTGCACATGCACACACCGCACTCACACACACTGTGCTTTGGGGGTGTTTGCCTTCGTGGGTGTTGAATCGCACTACTACACTCCGCCACAATTTTCGTGCACAAGCCCCAGGTGAATGCGGCACAAGCCCCAGGTGAATGCGGCACAAGCCTCAGGTGAATGCGGCACAAGTCACAGGTGAATGCGGCACAAGCCCCAGGTGAATGCGGCACAAGCCTCAGGTGAATGCGGCACAAGCCCCAGGTGAATGCGGCACAAGCCCCAGGTGAATGCGGCACAAGCCCCAGGTGAATGCGGCACAAGCCCCAGGTGAATGCGGCACAAGCCCCAGGTGAATGCGGCACAAGCCCCAAATGAATGCGGCACAAGCCCCAGGTGAATGCGGCACAAGCCCCAGGTGAATGCGGCACAAGCCCCAGGTGAATGCGGGACAAGCCCCAGGTGAATGCGGGACAAGCCCCAGGTGAATGCGGCACAAGCCCCAGGTGAATGCGGCACAAGCCCCAGGTGAATGCGGCACAAGCCCCAGGTGAATGCCGTGCACTGAATCGTATATTTGTTTGCAGTGAGAATTCTGCTCCGTGCTGCAACCTCAGGCAGGAGCAGTTATTATGCAGGTTAAGTGCATTGCATCGCTGGTTCCCCAACCAATGCCAGGTGGAGCGGGCCCACTCCGAGTACGTGCAAACCAACACTAAGTCCACCAGCCTGGTGCTCGTCGCTTCCACCAGCCTTGAAGGCGGCGGAGGCACCGGCGGCTCGGGCGGATCAAGCGCAGGCGGCGGGAGTGGCGGGCCGCCGCAGCTGCGCGGAGACCCAAAGCACGAGGCCAAGCTGGTGCGCAAGAAGAAGCTGGAGGAGGATAGCGTGGCCAGGCGGGAGGCAGCCAGGCGGGCCTATCAGCGCTGCATCGAAGAGCTGAACGGCGTCACGGAGCAACGAGAGAAGAAGAAGCTGGAGATTCTGCGCTCAGTCCGCGAGCTGATTGAGCGCGGCGACCAGTGCTTCATAGCGGCCACATGCGGCTTTTTCGAGTGCTACGCTCGGGCCAAGGAGAGCAACAATCAGGTGTGTGCGGGGGGGCACAGGTGGATTCCTCAGTGTTTTTCTCACTGAGCGATGGGGCGGTGCCCGCTTAATTTACAGGCTGACAGCCGCTCTCGCAGAGTTAATTTCCGTCTGGCTCGCCCCTGCAGAGGTGTCCCGAGCTCGCTTCCTCCCACGCCAGCCCTATCGCTTGCTCTGCCCAGCCTCCGCTTCGCCAGCTCAGTAGCAGCTCCGCTTACTGTCTTTGCTGATCAATCTTTATTTTGCTAGCCGTTGGGGCCGAAATTGCTTCTCTATCCACGGCGAGTGGGAGACAAAGGTGAGCCCTATCCCCCTCTTTTCTCCCCTTCCTTCCCTGGGAATTACTCCTTTTCATGTGGGCTCTTTCTGACTAATTTGTCTCCTTTATGAGTCAATCAAGTGGGCGAACTGAGAGCCCTGGGCCGGGGCCCGTCTGCTCCCCCTGCTTTCTCTTTCGTGTTCCGCTGCTCCCGTTGCAAAAAACCAACAGCTACTTTACTGCTTAGCAATGCCATGTCTGCTGCAGTTAAGTCTGGAAAACTTTGGAAAACAATAGAGTTTTGATGAGATGCCACCGGCCGACGGAACCGGCATGGCTAGCGCTGTCTATGGGCTCTTGAGTCGGCACTTAACTGGCCTTTCTCCGGGCCTCTAGGTGCAGCGGGCGGGAGGTGAGAGACCGCTGGGCCGTAACCGCAAACCCAACAGCCAACAACCCCACAGCGACCGGGGGGAGGCGGCCTAACCAAGAAACTCCCCAGCTGAGAGCCCAGCCAAAGGTCTATCAGCACAGTGCTACACTGGGCCCTTGAGAGATAGGGAGGCCGCATACACTTGATACGCACGAGTTCACTTCCGGGTAGAATCCGTACCCAACACGGCCAAGACAGAAGCCAAGGCCACTGAAAGAGAGAGAGCATCGAGGGCCTTGTGGGCCAAGTCTGTCTCATACTACACAGGCGTGCTGAGCTCACTGGGTTAGAAATTCATCATTCATTCGCACTGCAGGAGCTGCGCAGTCTCAGCCGCACCAGCCACCAGAACTATCGGCCAGGCAGCAAGTTCCGCGAGTTTGTGCGCACCTGCATCAGCCTGGACTCTGACGATCCGCCGCCGCGGTTCACCTTCGAGGAGTTCGGCGTCGGCGGCGGCTCCTCCGGCCCGCCGTCCCGGAAGGAGAGTCGCGGCTCCGGGGAACACTATCCCGGAACCCTGTTCACCGCTGACGTCTGCGACCTGGCCGGCGCCTGCTGCGAGGACGAAATAGAAGAGGACGACGAGGAGTCCTCGGCCGGCGAGACCGTCTGCGTGGCCACCGCCACCGCCACCGCGGCCGCCTACGCGACGTCGACTTCGACAGCTACCGCCACTAGCAAGCTGGGCCTGGCCACTCGCATCTGGTGCAGCACCCGCGACACCGCCAGCTCTCTGCTGCAGTTTCGCGACAAACGCCAGACCCTGTTCAAGAAGCCGGCCAGCACCGGACATCTGCTGGGCTCCGAGTCTCAGCATCAGCACCAGCATCAGCACCAGCACCAGCACCATCACCATCAGCTGATGCTGGCCAGGCAGGTTGCCAAGCACGCGGCAGTGGTGAGCCGCTGCATCGAAGCTATCGAATCCGAAGGCGCCGGCCTGACCATCAGCGGCGTCTATCGAGTGCAGGTGCGTTGCTGGGGCGTATTGCAATCAGCTTGGGACTTCGAATTTCACCACGGAGGTAGCGAAAACGGCGTTTTTATATCCGTCTAGGTTGCGGGAGACAGCACAACACAGCAGAGAGAACAACACACAGCAGACAGCACAACACACAGCAGAGAGCACAACACATAGCAGACAGCACAACCCACAGCAGAGAGCACAACACATAGCAGACAGCACAACCCACAGCAGACAGCACAACACAGCAGAGAGCACAACACACAGCAGAGAGCACAACACAGCAGAGAGTACAACACACAGCAGAGAGCACAACACAGCAGCAGAGAGCACAACACAGCAGAGAGTACAACACACAGCAGAGAGCACAACACACAGCAGACAGCACAACACAGCAGAGAGTACAACACACAGCAGACAGCACAACACAGCAGAGAGAACAACACACAGCAGAGAGCACAACACATAGCAGACAGCACAACCCACAGCAGAGAGCACAACACATAGCAGACAGCACAACCCACAGCAGACAGCACAACACATAGCAGACAGCACAACCCACAGCAGAGAGCGCAACACATAGCAGACAGCACAACACACAGCAGAGAGCACAACACACAGCAGAGAGAACAACACAGCAGAGAGTACAACACACAGCAGACAGCACAGCAGACAGCACAACACAGCAGAGAGCACAACACACAGCAGAGAGCGCAACACACAGCAGAGAGCACAACACAGTAGACAGCACAACACAGCAGAGAGCACAACACAGCAGAGAGCACAACACAGCAGAGAGCACAACACAGCAGAGAGCACAACACACAGCAGACAGCACAACCCACAGCAGAGAGCACAACACACAGCAGACAGCACAACACAGCAGACAGCACAACACAGCAGAGAGCATAACACACTGCAGACAGCACAACACAGCAGAGAGCACAACACATAGCAGAGAGCACAACACAGCAGAGAGCATAACACACTGCAGACAGCACAACACAGCAGAGAGCACAACACACAGCAGAGAGCACAACACACAGCAGACAGCACAACCCACAGCAGAGAGCACAACACACAGCAGAGAGCACAACACACAGCAGAGAGCACAACACACAGCAGACAGCACAACACACAGCAGACAGCACAACACACAGCAGACAGCACAACACACAGCAGACAGCACAACACACAGCAGACAGCACAACACACAGCAGACAGCACAACACAGCAGAGAGCATAACACACAGCAGACAGCACAACACACAGCAGACAGCACAACACACAGCAGACAGCACAACACAGCAGAGAGCATAACACACAGCAGAGAGCATAACACAGCAGACAGCACAGCAGGCAGCACAACACGCAATCCACCCCAGCTTCCCCTCCGATCTCCACAGGCTTCCAAGCGCCGCGTGCTCGAACTCTCCGCCCAGTGCGACTCGACAGACGAGCCGGCGCTGACGCTGCAGACAGAGTCTGTGCACACCGTCTGCGGCCTGCTCAAACACCGACTGCTCCAGCTGCCAGACGCCTTGCTCACTGGCGAGCTGTACTCAGACTTCATCGAGGCCGGCCGCGACGGCGCCGACCCCGCCCGTCTGTCCGCGCTGGTCGCCAGGCTGCCGCGAGCCAACCGCCAGCTGGCCGGCGCGCTGTTCCACCACCTGGCCCGCGTGGCCGACCGACAGGCCGACAACCAGATGAGCTCGCAGAACCTGGCGCTGGTGTTCGCACCCACCGTGCTGCGGCCGCGCCAGGAGGCGGCCCAGGCGGCCAGCGGCACCGCCAGCCTCAGCGAGGTGCTGGACTACGGGCACCAGAAGCTGGTGGCCAAGGCGCTGATCGACAGCGCCGAGGCGGTGTTCGGCCCCGCTGAGCAGTTTGCTAGCGCCGAGCTGCAATCGCCCGACAGCGGTGGTGGCGGCGGCGTTGGCGGTGGCGGAGATCGGCAGTTCCTGATGACCGCCGCCCTGCACGTCAGCCTGAACAGTCGCGTCGAGGCGTCCTCGACGTCGTCTTCGTTCAATCGGCAGACTCGCCAGCAGCTTCAGCAGCAGCGCCGGCCGCCGAGCGCCTTCGATCCGCAGGGTGTCGATTTCGACGATATCGACGTTGACGAAGCTGATTGCGACGGCGGCGAGGCTCTGGACGCTGGTGGCGGCTCCGGCCTGCGAAGGGTTCGAACCACGGGCGGCGGCGGGCAGGCTGTTAGGAAGGGTGAGCATCTCCAGGGTTTTATAGCTGACCTGACCCAGTGGTCTTCTGTTGCCATGGACTCAGATACTATAGCAACTGGCCTGACCCAATGGTCATCCGTTGCTATGGACTCAGATACTATAGCAACTGGCCTGACCCAGTGGTCTTCTGTTGCCATGGACTCAGATACTATAGCAACTGGCCTGACCCAATGGTCTTCCGTTGCTATGGACTCAGATACTATAGCAACTGGCCTGACCCAATGGTCTTCCGTTGCTATGGACTCAGATACTATAGCAACTGGCCTGACCCAATGGTCTTCCGTTGCTATGGACTCAGATACTATAATAACTTAACAGGTGCTTTTCTAATTTACTAAAATGTCATATACGGTTAATAGTATATGTGCTATATGTACTAGCGCCAGTGCTAACAATTTTCTTTAAGCTAAGATCAAACTTGACCTGCCAAGCCCCCTCAAAGAACAAGTTATTCAACATCTTCAGCGCATTTGCATATAAAATAAATTTACATTACTAACAGCTTCAGTATGGCAGGCGATTTAGTTCTTCTCAATAATTCTGCTGCCATGCCCTGATCGCTTGCTCCTCTCTAACCAGCAGATCCAGACACCATTCCAGAGGATGATGGCAGTGACAGTTGTGAGAATTGAAGGTAGGCCCCCAGCTAAGATTAAGGCTGCCAGCTCCAGGATATGATGGCCTTGACGTGGCTGTCTAATTATATTCCTGTTGTGTGCATGTCGTCTGGGTTTTTGTTCGGTTCAAATGTATTTGCTGCTGGGTGTCTTAAAGGGCAGCGGAGAGCCTGAAGGAGCAGTCAGTGGGACAGCGGAGAGCCTGAAGGAGCAGTCAGTGGGGCAGCGGAGAGCCTGAAGGAGCAGTCAGTGGGACAGCGGAGAGCCTGAAGGAGCAGTCAGTGGGGCAGCGGAGAGCCTGAAGGAGCAGTCAGTGGGGCAGCGGAGAGCCTGAAGGCGCAGTCAGTAGGGCAGCGGAGAGCCTGAAGGCGCAGTCAGTGGGGCAGCGGAGAGCCTGAAGGCGCAGTCAGTGGGGCAGCGGAGAGCCTGAAGGAGCAGTCAGTGGGGACAGCGGAGAGCCTGAAGGAGCAGTCAGTGGGGGCAGCGGAGAGCCACCTCGGGTGGCATATTGCAGATAGAGTTTGTAGCACAAAAGTCGCGCTGTTGTCGCAGATCAACAGTAAAATTTTCTGTTTAAGCAAGGCAACCCTACAGCAGTTGGATATTGCTTTGTTGCAGCAAAGTTTCTAATAAAAGTCGCCATTGCTTCGGTGTAGAATTATTGTGATTCTCTCTTTTGTCTCAGGGCACGCCTCTGTCCACCTCAGCCAGTTCCAATGCTTATCGTGTTTATGCGCGCCAGTCCATAGTTAGCCACGCACCGCTGCTTAGTAACTTGCACCTTGGAAGCCGCAGCAATCGATATGACTCCCGAATGCGAATTTCATTGCATTTTTCCACTCCGACTCTTCGCCCTCGTTTTCAGCCGGAATGGTTGAGGTTAGTCAGCTGCTGCCATTCACTGGGAGGTCTAACAGTGCCGCGCTATTTCGGACTGATTGCTCGAACTACTGACAGTAGCACGCTGTGGTTTTGCATGCATTAATTTGTCTAATGGGCCGTTTATGTTTATGTTTCTTCCGGATATCTTAAATTATTCTGTTGACAGAAACATTATCTGATTTATTGAATGCATTGTAAATTTCGGGTAGAATACAACTTGAAGTTCAGAATGTGCTTGCAGTTCAGAATGTGCTTGCAGTTCAGAATGTGCTTGCAGTTCCGAATGTGCTTGCAGTTCAGAATGTGCTTGCAGTTCAGAATGTGCTTGCAGTTCAGAATGTGCTTGCAGTTCAGAATGTGCTTGCAGTTCAGAATGTGCTTGCAGTTCAGAATGTGCTTGCAGTTCAGAATGTGCTTGCAGTTCAGAATGTGCTTGCAGTTCAGAATGTGCTTGCATTTCAGAATGTGCTTGCAGTTCCGAATGTGCTTGCAGTTCAGAATGTGCTTGCAGTTCAGAATGTGCTTGCAGTTCAGAATGTGCTTGCAGTTCCGAATGTGCTTGCAGTTCAGAATGTGCTTGCAGTTCAGAATGTGCTTGCAGTTCAGAATGTGCTTGCAGTTCAGAATGTGCTTGCAGTTCAGAATGTGCTTGCAGTTCAGAATGTGCTTGCATTTCAGAATGTGCTTGCAGTTCCGAATGTGCTTGCAGTTCAGAATGTGCTTGCAGTTCAGAATGTGCTTGCAGTTCAGAATGTGCTTGCAGTTCAGAATGTGCTTGCAGTTCAGAATGTGCTTGCAGTTCAGAATGTGCTTGCAGTTCAGAATGTGCTTGCAGTTCAGAATGTGCTTGCAGTTCCGAATCCACTAACCCAAGACTTTGATGAGGAGAGCACAGCGCCAACAGTGCATGCCATTTATTTCTGTTTCGCAGCGCCAGACTCGCAATTCCGAATTGATTTGTTTGCTGCATGCCGTGAGCTGAGCTGAGCAGCTCTCAGTGGCCTGTGCTCACCCGCTGACTCAACCGACCGCCCCCCTTTCCAGAGGCTCTCCCTGACCCGCGTGACCCGGCACTACTGAGCGGCTGCGGCCGCCTCTGCCCAGCGCTCGGCCTGGCGTGACGCTCGCCGCTCTTTGTTGTTCTTCTTTGTCGCCGTTTTTGCCGCTTTTTTCAGTGCATTTCTGCCCAGCTGCTGGCTGTTGGAAACGCTCTCAGACTGCATGTTCGCGGCAGGTGTGCAGAAATGTGCGCGCGTGTTGTTTCTTATAGAGCTATTGAAGTCTTTGTCCAGCTGTACTTTTGCGCCTGCCCTTCGCTTTGCCAGTCACTGTGTCAATAGTCGCCTCTCTGTGCGCTTTCGTGTCAGCTGCGAGTCGAGTGCTACTAGTTGCTAGGCAGTATTTTTATTCGCTACAATTTTTGACAACCCCAACTGTCCCGGCGGTGAATTTGCTATTTTGGATTTTCAATTCGACCCACTCCCGTTATTTTTAGATTTAAAAAAGCGTTGCACGCTACTTATTGAGTAGTCTAGTAGCGGCTGGTTTTCAATCTGCTATTCAGAAAGCGTCAGTTTGGTGAATTAATCTGGGGTCATTGACAGCTCCGCTTCAGGATTCCCTAAAATGGTCTTATTTTGCTATCAATTTGCTGTTGTTGGTCTTCTAGTCCTCTAGCGCGTACTCAATATTTTAATTATGCTTTTTATTGTTCCTATTTTAGGGCGCAACTTTGCTATTGATTTTTGCAACTAATTTGATGGGCACTTCCGTTTATGTGCTGATTTTCTTTATTTGCTACTTGCTGGCCAGTAAGTAGTGCGTAGAGAAAGTAGTTGCTAGCGGGCGATAATGTACATTAGCTGGCGCGGCTCGAGCGGTAAGAGAGATACTACTGAATTGTGAGTAGTTCAATAGCACACGTGCCCCTGCTTGATTGTTTCAACCAGTCAGCATTCGCTGCTCTCCCGCTATTGGCTTCTAGCCTACTTGTGTTGTCAGCCCCCCCCCCACTACTCATGCCGGCTGGGGTCTGCAGTAATTGCAGCAAATCGCAATAAAATGTATTCATTTCTTTTATTTTATCTCCGCTGATGTTTCTCCGACTTTAACTGTTGTCTGACAATCCCCTGTCTGGAAGTCAGCAATTATGAAAATCCTCAGTAAATCAAGTCTCCTGTTGCTACGGTCACTCTAAAATCCCCATCCAAACACAGATTTATAAAGTGTTTTTTCGCAGAAACTTTATTGTTGATTGTCACATTTTAAGATACCAAAGTTCCAATTAGACTGGAGAATTTCGTTGATAAAGTTCTGTATTTTTGTGCACTCGAAATTCGCTTGTGCGGCCTCGGTTGTTTTCTTTATTACTCGGAGCCTAGCTTATTACTAAGAGTAGTATTTGAACTCTTAGAAAAGCGCGTCACTCAGCATCTGATGGCGCCATGAAACGGCAGAACAGCACAGAATAAGCGTAGCGCTCGCTTGAACTCACTACAAGCTTCTAATTAGATGACGAGGCATTTTAGTTATGTAATACAGCCATAGTTACTCCATCTGTTTACCCTGAGCAGTTGTGCTGTTAACAAATATATTGGTAGGAAATAGTTCCAGAAGCTACTGAACTCAAATGCAAGCAGTCCCAGTTCTCTCATTGCTTCTCAAATTTGTTTTACTGTATTTCACTGCTCCGCCTTTCCAATTTGCAGCCTGACTGCAGCCCGGCTTCAGCGCAATGACGGAGCTCACAGCCGTGGGCATCGACTACACGAAGGTGGCCCCGCTGCAGCAGAAGCGGGTCCACGCCTTCATCACTCAGTACGTCAGCGAGACCGTCTCCTACCTCAACCGGCTCAGCACCGCCTGCGAGCAGCAGCTCGAAGAGTCCAGCGTTGAACTGCGGCGTCTTGACGCCACGCTGAGCATCCTGGAGAGCAAACTGGCCTCCCTGCCGCCGGATCTGCAGCAGCAGCAGCCGCAGGAAGCTGCTCAGCAACCGGCTGCTTCTGCCACCCCGACAGCGTCTGCAACAGCAGCAGGCGCAGCTGCTGAGCCAGCTGTGGCGGCTTCGGGGTCTGCGGAGGCGGCAGCGGAGGCCGCTCCGGAGGCTCCCCAGCCACCGAAGACGCGCGTCGCCGACCACCCGCTGTACGCCGGCTTCTTTAAAATGCTGAAAGTCGGCGTGCCGATCCCCGCCATCAAGGCCAAGATGCAAGCCAGCGGCGTGGACCCCGCCGCGCTAGACTTGGACCCCAGCGCTCCCGCGCCGGACACGGGCGCCGGCGATGGCGCAGCAAAGCCACCGGCGCCTGCGCCTGCGCCTGCCGAATCGGACTCGAACTCGGACTTCACCGACTCTGACTGACTGGGCGCGCTCTTGTTCGTGTCTTTAGTGCGGGTGCACTTGTACTCCCGGCTGCTGTAGTGCGGGTGTACTTGTACTCCCTGCTGCAGTAGTACAGGTGTACTTGTACTCCCGGCTGCAGTAGTGCGGGTGTACTTGTACTCCCGGCTGCAGTAGTGCGGGTGCACTTGTTATCATTCTAATTGCTTCATGCATATACAGAATTAATATGAGTAATTGTACTTGTTGTGGCTTGCACTTTAAGGTCTGCACTAATTTTCTATGGTAATCGGACATATTATCATATCTTAACCGAATATGTTTCACTGTTCTATTAAAGTGATTTTGCAATCATAACATATTAACAGTTTTGGACTTTATGATTTTCTTAATAATGATTTTTCATATTGTCTTAATTGCAAGAAAATAAATTCCAGCGCAAAACTATATCCAATGTCACTCCTGAAAGTAAGGTTGAAATTTTCACTTGCTGCAGCTGTCCTCTCCATGGCTTCGTATTTTTCACGCAGTGGCACTCGTGGCATTTGGAATGGACAGCATCTGAGACCTCAACTGCGACCAGCTCTCTGCTTGCCTCTGTGGTTTCTGTCAAGTTTGGGCTACAAATTTGAATTTTGCCATTGAAACTCTGCGTTTCTGAGTTAAACAGAACTTCAAACTGGCCAGGAGGGGTTGTCATGCAATTCATGCCATGAGGGCCAACCAACGAAGGCACAGGGTGTACGTGCATTGTGATTAGAAAGTCCTTGCCGCTGTACACCCTCTTAGTGTGTGCGAGTTCGTGTCTGCGTACTGTATTGACTGTGGAATGTGGCTGTGGAATGATTTAGCTGAAGGCATTGCGCCAGGAAGGCCGGAGCCTTGAAAAAATTCTTAATATTTTCGTGAGTTCGAGTGTCACTTGAATGCGACTGGACTCAATAACTTATATCCATTCAAGTCAAGTGAAGTAGTTTTCGAAGTGGGTACTTATTCATTTGCCCACCTCCCTTTCCCAGGAGTTTCATTGCGATATCTGTGGCCCTAATTGAGGCTAAATTAATGCACAAAGTCTCAAGTGCATATCTCAGGCTGCGGCAGTGACCTCTCAGTGCAGCTCTCCTCAGAAGTCCATAGACAGCAGCGAGGCCCTCCCGTACACTCAGAGCGCTAAGCCGGGCTCGCAGCCCACAGCTAGCAGCATCTCAGCAGCCTCTGACCCGCCGCAGGAAGCCGCTTCATCCAGCCATGCGCGAGTGCATCTCAATCCACGTCGGCCAGGCCGGCATCCAGATCGGCAACGCCTGCTGGGAGCTCTACTGCCTGGAGCACGGCATCCAGCCCGACGGCCTCATGACGCCCGGCAGGGAGAAGTGCGACGACTCGCAGGGGCCGTTCTTCTCCGAGACCCCCAGCGGCCGCTACGTGCCGCGCACCATCTTCGTGGACCTGGAGCCCACCGTGGTCGACGAGGTTCGCTGCGGCACCTACCGCCAGCTGTTCCACCCGGAGCAGCTGATCTCCGGCAAGGAGGACGCCGCCAACAACTACGCCAGAGGCCACTACACCATCGGCAAGGAGCTGATTGGCACCGTTCGGGAGGTCGTCAACCGGCTGGCGGAGAACTGCGCAGGCCTGCAGGGCTTCCTGGTTTTTCACTCCTTCGGTGGCGGCACGGGCGCCGGCTTCACCTCGCTGCTGTGCGACCGGCTGTCGTCCGAGTACGGCAAGCGGGCGAAGCTGCAGTTCGCCGTCTACCCGGCGCCGCAGGTGTCCACGGCTGTGGTGGAGCCGTTCAACGCCATCCTGTGCACCCACGGCACCCTGCCGCACACCGACTGCGCCTTCATGGTGGACAACGAGGCCATCTACGACATCTGCAGGAGGAACCTGGACGTCGAGAGGCCCACCTACACCAACCTGAACCGCCTGATCGCGCAGATCGTTTCCTCCATCACGGTGTCCCTGCGGTTCGATGGCTCGCTCAACGTGGACATCACCGAGTTCCAGACCAACCTCGTGCCCTACCCCAAGATCCACTTCCCCCTGGCAACCTACGCTCCCATCGTCTCGACAGAGAAGGCCAACCACGAGCAGCTGAAGGTCAGGGACATCACGTACGCGTGCTTCGAGCCTGGCAACCAGATGGTGAAGTGCGATCCTCGGCACGGCAAGTACATGTCCTGCTGCCTGCTGTACCGGGGCGATGTCTCCTCCCAGGAGGTCAACGACTCCATCCAGAAGATCAAGAACAAGCGCGAGATCCAGTTCGTGGACTGGTGCCCCACCGGCTTCAAGGTCGGCCTCAACTACCAGCCGCCCGTCGCGGTGCCCGGAGGCGACCTCGCGAAGGTGCCTCGAGCGGTCTGCATGCTGAGCAACACCACCGCCATCGCTGAGGCCTGGGACCGGCTGGCCTACAAGTTCGACCTCCTGTACTCGAAGCGCGCCTTCGTGCACTGGTACGTCGGCGAGGGCATGGAGGAGGGCGAGTTCGCCGAGGCCCGCGAGGAGCTGAGCTCCATGCAGAAGGACTACGAGGAGGTCGGCGTGGACAGCGTGGAGGGCGAGGAGGAGGAGGTCGAGGAGTTCGGCAAAGACAAGGACGAGTAGGGCTGTTCTTCCGCGTGCTTCCGGGACAACTTGAGCTGCCTTTATGCTCTCATATTGCAGGCAGTTGCTGCCAGTAGCTCAGGATTGCTGAGAAGAATTAGGTAGGTAGGTTAGGGCTGTCGATTCAGCCGTGTACAGAACTTAGCAATTAAGGCTTAATTTTATTTCCTATTATTTAGCATAGGAAGGTTTTGTAATATAATAAAATGCCTGCTGCAGTGCACTTAGTGTCGACTAGCTCCAATTTTTTTACATGTATGTTGTCATGCAATTTATTACTTAAACAAAAAATAGAAAATAAGCGCTTTGCTTCAACTTGTGCTGCTCTTCGAATCCTAAATATCTTGATTTGCGCGTCTGTTGTCATTTGCAAAGTAGATAGTGCCAGCACACCTGGGGCTTCACCTGGAACTCCTGTTCTCTGCCAGCACACCTGGGGCTTCACCTGGAACTCTTGTTCTCTGCCAGCACACCTGGGGCTACACCTGGAACTCCTGTTCTCTGCCAGCACACCTGGGGCTTCACCTGGAACTCCTGTTCCCTGCTAGCACACCTGGGGCTTCACCTGGAACTCCGTTCCCTGCTAGCACACCTGGGGCTTCACCTGGAGCTCCTGGCTTACCTGGCTTCTCTGCAGCTTCCAGGAGTTCCTAGCGAGAGTCTAAGTGGAAGCCGATGTCAGGTGTTTCATGTCTGCTGCAGTGAATTTTGCATTTCTCAGCCAAGACCCCAATTTAGTGTTGAGCTCCCAGCGAATGAGCATTCACTCCTTTGCAGTTGGTTCGGTTTTCTGTTACAGCAGAGAAACTTCACACCCCCAGCTTTTTATTTGCATTGTTTCTCAACTGCCTTCGTTCCGCACCTGCTCCTCTACACAATTGCTCTTCGCTTCTTCAATGCTGGGAATTCCCCCAGCAGCTGCCGCCTCAGGCAAGTGGAGTGGGGAATCTCGCAGGGAAAATGCAATCCCACACTGAGTCATGCCCAACTTCGGCGGTGGGAACTGTGGGACCAATTGCGGGAAGGGGAAGGCGCGTTGCGTATGGGGAGCGCAGCTCTTCGCATCTGCTTTTCTCGATTCCCCTCGTTGAGTCCCCGCTCTCAGCCCGGCTCCCGCAGGCCTCTCTTCCCAATCAGTTCGGCCGCGCCCACTGGGACTGCCTGGTCTCCGACCGCCCTTCCCGCCAATTTCCTCGCAGCCTCTCGCAATCTCCTTTTGCTGCCGGGATTAACAGCATTTCACACTCAGCCAACACGCGGGCTGAGCACGGCGGAGGGGCGGGCGGGGCGGCGGCTTTAGCTGAACTTGTCGATAAAGCAGCAGGCCACCGCCATGCTGCCGCTTCTGCCGCCCCTCACCTGCCACGGCGGGCTGCGCGAACTCCCGGACCGACGCTCCTCAGCATGTCTCTGCTGTTGCTCCTGCTGCTGACGGTGCTGCCGCAGCAGCTGGTGGCCAAACCCGCCAAGCCCGAGGCGATGCGCTGCCCGCACCGCTGCCACTGCGAGCCGGCTTCAGCGGGGCCCGATGGCGCCAGCGTCGACTGCAGCCGGCGCGGCCTCACAGCGGCGCCAACCCGCCGCACCGACCTGCCGCTTGACACCGTTGGCCTCGACCTCGACTTCAACGGGCTCGCGGACCTGCCGCCGGAGCTGGCCGAGGCGGCGCCCGGACTGCGCCGGCTCTCCGCCGCTGGCAACCGCATCGACTGGCTGGACGGCCGCTTGCTGGCCCGACTGCCGCGGCTGCGGGAGCTTCGCTTGGCCTTCAACCAGCTCGGCCAGCTGCCACCGACGGCCCGATTGCCGCCCGATCTTCGGGTCCTCGATCTGACCGGCAAGCGGCTGACTCAGTTGGCGGCCGCCCGGCTGCACCGCCTGCCGCGCCTGGTGGAGGTCCGCCTGGCCAACAACCGCATCCAGGCACTGCAGTCCCCGCCGATGCCGCCGAGGCTCCTTCGTCGACAGCGATGGTCAGACAATGAAATGGACGACATCGGCTTGGATTCGCCAGCCGGATCCTTGGCGACTTCTCAGCGGCTGCTTCTTGACCTGTCCGATAACCCGCTGGCCGCCGTGCCGCCCGGTTTTCGCTTCCCGATCTGTCCCGGCCGCCTGCTCGACCTCTCCGGCACGCCAGGCTTGGGTTTCACCGCCCCGACCGGCGCTGGTGGCCTCAAGCCGCTGCTGGCCGCGCTGGCCGGCGGTCCCGGCGACGGCCTCTGCCAGGGCCGCCTGGACGGCCTCCGCCTGCGCCGCCTCGGCCTCGCCCGTCTGCCCGCTTTTGTGTTCCACTTCTCCGGCCCCGGGCAAAATCGCCGCCTCCACCTGCGGCGCCTTGACCTGTCCGGCAACCGCCTGGCCGTGATCGAGCCGGGCGCGCTCGCCACTCTGGCCGGCTCTCTCGAGTCGCTCGACCTGTCCGACAACCGGTTGAACCACCTGCCGGACTTGGCCGCCGAGCTGCCCCGCCTGACCCGACTTGACCTCTCGGCCAACCGGCTGACACGTCTCACCCGCGCCGATCTCCTTCGTCTCCCCGGCGGCCTTCGCAGCCTGCGACTGACCGGCAACTCTCTTGCGGCCGTGGCTGTCGACCTGCCCGACCTGCTGGCTGCCGGCCGCCACTTCTCGCCAGGCCTGCGACGGCTCGACCTGTCCGACAACTTCCTGACCGACTTTCGGCTCTCTGCCGCCGACGCCAACGCCTCCGCCGTGTCGGATCTGCGCCTGGCCGGCAACCGCCTGCGCGTGGACAACCTGCCGGCCGTGCTAGGCCTGTGCGGCCGCCTCACCCGTTTGGACCTCAGCCGCAACCGCGTCCGCCGCCTGCCGCCGCGCCTGGCCGCGCCCTGCCCGCGCCTCCGCCACCTCAACCTCAGCCACAACGGCTTCCCCCAGATCGACCCCATCGACCTCGCCGCCGCTGCGCTCGAGGAGCTCGACGTGTCCGGCAACCGCCTGCAGATTCTCTCCGACTACGCGGCGCCCCGTCTGGTCCGCCTGCACGCGGCCGCCAATGGCATCAGCACGGTGGACAATGCCGCCTTCCAGCGGGCCGCCCGGCTCACGCTGCTGGACCTCAGCGACAACCCCATGGAGGCGCGAACCCTCGCCCTGTTTAAAGGGATTCTGGACCGCCTGGCCCCGACGCTCCGGGTGCTGCGGCTCAACCGGCACGAAATCTATCCCTACCTGCGAAACAACGCCTGGAGCTTCTTCAGCGCCTTCGTCGTCCTCGAGGAGCTCGAACTTGCCGCCTGCAACATCCGCTCGGCGCCGGGCCCGCAGGCAGCGCTGCCGCCCCGCTTGCGTCACCTGGTGCTCGACCGAAACCCAATTGTACGGCTCAATCTCGGCGCCTTCTCTGGTGCGCCCGGACTCGAACTCCTGACCTGCCGCGGCTGTACCATCGCCACTGTGGACGCCGGCGCGATGGCCGCCCTCCCGCTACTGCGGCGTCTGGACCTTCTTGGCTGTCCGCTGCGCTGCGACTGCGGCGGCGGCGGCCTTCGCCGCTGGGCTTCCAGCACCCGCGTTGAAGTGGTCGGCATGTACGCGAAGGCGGAGGCGGCCGCTGTGCCATCGCCTGCTGCCGCCGGCGCCTCTGAAATCAATGGCACCGCGCGCAGATTGCTGTGCGCCTGGCCGCCGGAGCTCCGGGGCCGCCCCGCTTCGGAGGTGCCGCAGCCGGTCTGCTCAGCGGCGCTGACCCGCCACCTCCCGGCGGCGTCGGCTGCCTTGGCGGCGGCTCTCCTTCTGCTGACGCTGTCCGGAGCCGTAGCCGTCGCCGCCTGCCGGCGCTGCCACCAGCATCGGCACCAGCTGGAGCGGCCGCTCCCAGGGCGGCCTCGGAGTCAGCGGCGTCGTAGGCGGAGGCGGCTGGCGGCCGGCCGTCGTTATGCTCGGCCGCGGAGCTGCGGACTGAACGATGACTTCGCCGAGGGCGGCTCCTTCTATGCCAACCCGCTGTCCGAGGCACGCGACCTTGCGGTGAAGTGCCGGGCAAGCGGCTCTTTGCAGCGGCGCTGCGTGGTGGCTCTGTGAGGCTGATGTTTTATGGACTGAACTGGACTGTGGGCTGGACTGTGGGCTGGACTGTGGGCTGGACTGTGGGCTGGACTGTGGGCTGGACTGTGGGCTGGACTGTGTGCTGGAATGGGCTGGACTGTGGGTTGGACTGTGTGCTGGACTGTGTGCTGGAATGGGCTGGACTGTGGGTTGGCATATGGGCTGGACTGTGGGCTGGACTGTGGGCTGGACTGTGGGCGACTGTGGGCTGGACTTTGGGCTGGACTGTGGGCTGGACTGTGGGCTGGACTGTGGGCTGGACTGTGGGTTGGACTATGGGCTGGACTGTGGGCTGGACTGTGGGCTGGACTGTGGGCTGGACTGTGGGTTGGACTATGGGCTGGACTGTGGGCTGGACTGTGGGCTGGACTGTGGGCTGGAATGGGCTGGACTGTGGGCTGGACTGTGGGCTGGACTGTGGGCGACTGTGGGCTGGACTTTGGGCTGGACTTTGGGCTGGACTATGGGCTGGACTATGGGCTGGACTATGGGCTGGACTGTGTGCTGGACTGTTATCACATGTGAGATAGCAAGCACAGTCTTCAGGAACAGCCGCTAAGATTTGTACTCGTCAACAGTTTCGTGATTTTTCATTGTTGCTGTCAGTCATTAATTATCGCTTTATTAGAAAATATAAAAATGGTTTCTTTCATTCGATCAAGATTCTTTTACAAAGTTCGACCTCAACTCCAATGCGGTGCTTGGTGTATTCGGGGCAGTGAAAGAGTCCATTAGGGCGCCGACCGTGACAGCAATTTGAGCTCACTGAGTCCCTCCAGCTTGAAGTGGTGCGGGATTTCGAGTGCCGAAATGCCGGCTGGCAAGTTGAGCCGAAAGCCATCAAGCGGGCCATTAGGGTTGCTTCATTCCGGAGCAGTCAGGGAGACTTGACTGAGCAGGCCGGTGGGTTGCCACTCGGCGGCGGGGAGCTGTCAATAAAAGTCCAACTCAAATTTCTCGAGGCCTCGGCGGGTTTGACCCGCCGGCCTGTCCGGCTTGAATTTCTGCTACAAACAGGCTGCTGTGCCGCCCAGGTGCAGCAATCGAAACGGCCCGGGTGCCGGCCGCTCTGCCGGATCGGAGGCTGGGGCGGGCTGCAGCTTCCACATGCGGCCGGCGCCTCTCAGCCCATCGATCCGGAGCTCCGGCCGGACTGGAGAACAGCGGACTCGCATCTGCCCCGCCAGCACCGCCTCTCCCTGGCGCTGTTCGCACTGCGGGATCAAAATCCCACCCTTCAATTTTTCCGGGTCGATTTTGCTGGGCCCGGCACCTGTTCCCCCCCCCCCCCAGTTCGAGGCGGAGAGTAGGAGATGATGGAGCCGAGACTCTGTTCTGCGCTAGGCTCGGAGACTTTGGAACTGGGCCTGCTGCGGCTTTGTTCGGCTTAGCATCGGGCAAACTGGGCGGATTTTGTCCCGCCAATTCAGCCAAGTCGCCAACAAAAGTCGTCCTTCCTACTTAAAGTAGCTGAAGAATTGCATTAACAAAAAATTGCGAGTAGGGAAGAAATTGTTGTTTTTGATATTTGATATTTGTATTTGTATTTGATATACTTGAATACACGGTGATTGATTAGAATCTGTGTGAGGTTGAAATAAGAGAGAAGAGACAGACCGCAGGAAGAGGCAGGAGGTATGGGAGACGGGGGATACATGAGTGACGCGGAAGACAGGAGAGACCCGGGAGACACGGGAGACAGGAGAGACCCGGGAGACACGGGAGACAGGAGAGACCCGGGAGACACGGGAGACAGGAGAGACCCGGGAGACACGGGAGACAGGAGAGACCCGGGAGACACGGGAGACAGGGGAGACAGGAGAGACAGGAGAGACACGGGAGACAGGGGAGACAGGAGAGACCCGGGAGACACGGGAGACAGGGGAGACAGGAGAGACAGGAGAGACACGGGAGACAGGGGAGACAGGAGAGACAGGAGAGACCCGGGAGACAGGGGAGACAGGGGAGACAGGAGAGACACGGGAGACAGGGGAGACAGGAGAGACAGGAGAGACACGGGAGACAGGAGAGACAGGAGAGACACGGGAGACAGGGGAGACAGGAGAGACAGGGGAGACCCGGGAGACAGGAGAGACATGGGAGACAGAGAAGACAGGGGCGACCCAGGAGACAGGGGAGACAGAGACGGCAGAACTGGTGGCCACAGGTGGCACCTGACATTTGCAGCAGTAACACGGATTTCATGATCAGCGGGGAGACAGGGGACACAGGGGACACAGGGGAGACGGGAGACAGGGGAGACACGGGAGACGGGAGACAGGGGACACAGGGGACACAGGGGAGACGGGAGACAGGGGAGACACGGGAGACGGGAGACAGGGGAGCCAACACGAGCGCCAGAATTCGAGGGGAGGCGGCCCGACGAGCGGCGACACGAGGAGAAACCGGTTGCTGTTGACGGGCGTGAGGAACGAGTCCGGGACGTTGACTTGGCTACGGGGCCTTAAAATGTGTCGCGCGAACTTGTCTGGATTGGAGATCTAAGCTTTGAGTCTTTGAGCATCCAACCGGTACGCTGCAGAAAATTGAATTTTGTTTTAAATATAACTGCTTAGCTACTAGCAGTAGCATCATAGCAGACAGGAACATAATATGAACAGACATTAGCAGACAGAAACACAATCTGAACAGACATTAGCAGGCAGGAACACAATCTGAACAGACATTAGCAGGCAGGAACACAATCAGAACAGACATTAGCAGACAGGAACACAATCTGAACAGACATTAGCAGACAGGACCACAATCTGAACAGACATTAGCAGGCAGGAACACAATCTGAACAGACATTAGCAGGCAGGAACACAATCTGAACAGACATTAGCAGACAGGAACACAATCTGAACAGACATTAGCAGACAGGAACACAATCTGAACAGACATTAGCAGACAGGAACACAATCTGAACAGACATTAGCAGACAGGAACACAATCTGAACAGACATTAGCAGACAGGAACACAATCTGAACAGACATTAGCAGACAGGAACACAATCTGAACAGACATTAGCAGACAGGAACAAGATATTAGCAGACATTAGCAGACAGGAACACAATCTGAACAGACCTTAGCAGACAGGAACAAGATATTAGCAGACATTAGCAGACAGGAACACAATCTGAACAGACATTAGCAGACAGGAACACAATCTGAACAGACATTAGCAGACAGGAACAAGATATTAGCAGACATTAGCAGACAGGAACACAATCTGAACAGACCTTAGCAGACAGGAACAAGATATTAGCAGACATTAGCAGACAGGAACACTGTGTTTCTAATTGAGACCCCGACTCAGCCGGCTTCCATTATAACAAAACTAAGCCGGAAAAGCGGGACAAACCGAGTGGCTGCCAGCGGGCACGCGGGCTCAGAGCCGGCAGGCAGTTTTATTGGCACTGCGGGGCCGTAAAGCAGGTTGGGATTCCTGCCACCCCGGGCCCCCCAGCACCAGCCCTGCGGTCTCCGAGGCTTTGAGGATTCGAGTCGAAGAGCTAAAAAATGGACGGGAAGAGACAGGGCAGAACGATGGCTGGCTGTGGGACATTAGCGGCATCTCCCCAGACTCATCCAAGCCTCTTCATTCCCTCTTGCAGTTTTCCACTGCTGGGCCCCCGCTCACCCACAGCAGCGCCAGTTTCTCCATTTTGCATTCAGGGTCTCTCTTTGTCCCTCACGTGTCTCCGTTCGGGCTGCAGTTCTGCCTGCTGCTGCTTATAGTCATCTTCAGTATCTTTTCTGGCATCTGCCTGCATAGAAACCCGAAGATAGACACGGACAGTCACAATAGACACGGACAGTCACAATAGACACGGACAGTCACATTAGACACGGACAGTCACAATAGACATGGACAGTCACAATAGACACGGACAGTCACAATAGACACGGACAGTCACAATAGACACGAACAGTCACAATAGACACGGAGAGTCACAATAGACACGGATAGTCACAATAGACATGGACAGTCACAATAGACACGGACAGTCACAATAGACACGGACAGTCACAATAGACACGGACAGTCACAATAGACACGGACAGTCACAATAGACACGGACATTCACAATAGACACGGACAGTCACAATAGACACGGACAGTCACAATAGACACAGACAGTCACAATAGACACAGACAGTCACAATAGACACAGACAGTCACAATAGACACGGACAGTCACAATAGACACGGACAGTCACAATAGACACGGACAGTCACAATAGACACGGACAGTCACAATAGACACGGACATTCACAATAGACACGGACAGTCACAATAGACACGGACAGTCACAATAGACACAGACAGTCACAATAGACACAGACAGTCACAATAGACACGGACAGTCACAATAGACACGGACAGTCACAATAGACACGGACAGTCCCTTTAGACACGGACAGTCCCTTTAAACACGGAAAGTCACAATAGACACGGACAGTCACAATAGATACGGACAGTCACAATAGACACGGACAGTCACAATAGACACAGACAGTCACAATAGATACGGACAGTCACAATAGACATGGACAGTCACAATAGACACGGACAGTCACAATAGACACGGACAGTCACAATAGACACGGACAGTCACAATAGACACGGACAGTCACAATAGACATGGACAGTCACAATAGACACGGACAGTCACAATAGACACGGACAGTCACAATAGACACGGACAGTCACAATAGACACGGACAGTCACAATAGACACGGAAAGTCACATTAGACACGAACAGTCACAATAGACACGAACAGTCACAATAGACACGAACAGTCACAATAGACACGAACAGTCACAATAGACACGGACAGTCACAATAGACACGGACAGTCACAATAGACACGGACAGTCACAATAGACACGGACAGTCACAATAGACACGGACAGTCACAATAGACACGGACAGTCACAATAGACACGAACAGTCACAATAGACACGGACAGTCACAATAGACACGGACAGTCACAATAGACACGGACAGTCACATTAGACACGGACAGTCACAATAGACACGGACAGTCACAATAGACACGGACAGTCACAATAGACATGGACAGTCACAATAGACACGGACAGTCACAATAGACACGAACAGTCACAATAGACACGGACAGTCACAATAGACACGGACAGTCACAATAGACACGGACAGTCACATTAGACACGAACAGTCACAATAGACACGAACAGTCACAATGGACACGGACAGTCACAATAGACACGAACAGTCACAATAGACACGAACAGTCACAATAGACACGGACAGTCACAATAGACACGGACAGTCACAATAGACACGGACAGTCACAATAGACACGGACAGTCACAATAGACACGGACAGTCTTAATAGACACGGACAGTCTCATTAGACACGGACAGTCACACTAGACACGGATAGTCACAATAGACACGAGCAGTCACAATAGACACGGACAGTCACAATAGACACGGACAGTCACAATAGACACGGATAGTCACAATAGACACGGACAGTCACAATAGACACGGACAGTCACAATAGACACGGACAGTCACAATAGACACGGACAGTCACAATAGACACGGAGAGTCACATTAGACATGGACAGTCACAATAGATACGGACAGCCACAATAGACACGGACAGTCACATTAGACATGGACAGTCACAATAGATACGGACAGTCACAATAGACACGGACAGTCTCATTAGACATGGACAGTCACAATAGATACGGACAGCCACAATAGACACGGACAGTCACAATAGACATGGACAGTCACAATAGATACGGACAGTCACAATAGACACGGACAGTCACAATAGACACGGACAGTCACAATAGACACGGACAGTCACAATAGACACGAACAGTCACAATAGACACGGACAGTCACAATAGACACGGACAGTCACAATAGACACGGACAGTCACATTAGACACGGACAGTCACAATAGACACGGACAGTCACATTAGACACGAACAGTCACAATAGACACGAACAGTCACAATGGACACGGACAGTCACAATAGACACGAACAGTCACAATAGACACGAACAGTCACAATAGACACGGACAGTCACAATAGACACGGACAGTCACAATAGACACGGACAGTCACAATAGACACGGACAGTCACAATAGACACGGACAGTCTTAATAGACACGGACAGTCACATTAGACACGGACAGTCACACTAGACACGGATAGTCACAATAGACACGAGCAGTCACAATAGACACGGACAGTCACAATAGACACGGACAGTCACATTAGACACGGACAGTCACAATAGACACGGACAGTCACAATAGACACGGACAGTCACAATAGACACGGACAGTCACAATAGACACGGACAGTCACAATAGACACGGACAGTCACAATAGACACGGACAGTCACAATAGACACGGACAGTCACATTAGACACGGACAGTCACAATAGACACGGATAGTCACAATAGACACGGACAGTCACAATAGACACGGACAGTCACAATAGACACGGACAGTCACAATAGACACGGACAGTCACAATAGACACGGAGAGTCACATTAGACATGGACAGTCACAATAGATACGGACAGCCACAATAGACACGGACAGTCACATTAGACATGGACAGTCACAATAGATACGGACAGTCACAATAGACACGGACAGTCTCATTAGACATGGACAGTCACAATAGATACGGACAGCCACAATAGACACGGACAGTCACATTAGACATGGACAGTCACAATAGATACGGACAGTCACAATAGACACGGACAGTCACAATAGACACGGACAGTCACAATAGACACGGACAGTCACAATAGACACGGACAGTCACAATAGACACAGACAGTCACAATAGACTCGGACAGTCTCCCAATCTCCCGCGCCCGCCCTCTGCCCCGAGCTGTCGATCAGTGAAGCTGGGTTGGCCGGAAGCCTCGGCCGCCTGTCCGCTCCCCCGCCCCCAGTAACGCAATTTCACGGCCGGGATAAATTTGATCATTCCTGCTGGGACTCAAAGAGTGAGATAAGAGGATGGGAGATTTTTAAAGACTTTCCTAGCGCAGTTTTCCCCAAGGCGAATTCGAGGAATGAAGCAGATAGGATGAAGAAGGCTGGCTGTGCAGAGCCGCGGTTGCCAAGGAAGGCGGCACGCCTCATCCACAATGCCGCTCGTTATCGGCCCCCGTGGGAGTCGCCGGGGCCCCAGTTACAGCTCCCCACAGTCTCCATCTTTTTCTCCCAGCTCAAATCGCATTTCAGCACCGCTGCGCCCCCCTGTCAGTCAGGGCCTAATTTCTTCTTTCATTCTCAGGTCCCTGAGTTCGAGTCGGGCGGACCGGAAGCCCGGCCGAGTTCGATCTGTATTTGTTGTTGCGGCGGCCGGGGGGCTCGGATGGCTTCTAGTGCCGATTTTGAAGGACTTCCGCGAGATGCAAGCGGTCCAGTTTCCTTGGGGATAGAAGTGGCGATGCCTGACGGACAGAAGGGGGAAGGGATGGGGGAATGGGATGGGTGACAGGTCCGATATGAGAGATCAGATGAAATAAAGAGATGGAAAAGGGTGAGAGTACAGGGACCTGTGGATTAGAGACGGGGTGGATAGAGACAGGGAGGATTAGGGACAGGGGTGGATAGAGACAGGGGTGGATAGAGACAGGGGTGGATAGAGACAGGGGTGGATAGATACAGGGGGGATAGAGACATGGTGGATAGAGACAGGGGAGGATAGAAACAGGGGGGATAGAGACAGGGTGGATAGAGACAGGGTGGATAGAGACAGGGTGGATAGAGACAGGGTGGATGGAGACAGGGGAGGATAGAGACAGGGTGGATAGAGACAAGGGTGGATAGAGACAGGGTGGATGGAGACAGGGTGGATGGAGACAGGGGAGGATAGAGACAGGGTGGATAGAGACAGGGTGGATAGAGACAGGGTGGATAGAGACAGGGTGGATGGAGACAGGGTGGATAGAGACATGGTGGATAGAGACAGGGTGGATAGAGACAGGGGTGGATAGAGACAGGGGTGGATAGAGACAAGGGTGGATAGATACATGAGTGGATAGAGACAGGGGTGGATAGAGACAGGGGTGAATAGAGACAGAGGTGGATCGAGACAGGGGTGGATAGAGACAGGGGTGGATGGAGACAAAGGTGGATAGAGACAGGGGTGGATAGAGACGACAGGGGTGGGTAGAGACAGGGTGGATAGAGACAGGGGTGGATAGAGACGACGGGTGGGTAGAGACAGGGGTGGATAGAGACAGGGGTGGATAGAGACAGGGGTGGATAGAGACAGGGGTGGAAAGAGACAGGGGTGGATAGAGACAGGGGTGGATAGAGACAGTGGTGGATAGAGACAGGGGTGGATAGAGACAGGGGTGGATAGAGACAAAGGTGGATAGAGACAGGGGTGGAAAGAGACAGGGGTGGATAGAGACAGGGGTGGATAGAGACAGGGGTGGATAGAGACAGGGTGGATAGAGACAGGGGAAGTCAGCAAATTCGATGGGAGAAATCGGGCACTGATAGAGAGGGGGATGCAATAAAGGCGAGCAGCAGCTACTGAGCTCTGCTGGTGAAACTGTGTCACCCGCTTGGGCTGGCCGGGATAATCCGGGCCAATATGCAATGCATTATTATCCCAGAGCGGGCTGGGGAGGAAGCCGGCCGTTTATCGGCGGCCCGGCATCGCAGCAGCTTTCCCGGGCTCGGGCAGCCTAAGCTGAGGCGGGGGTTGTCGGGGCGAGGAGGATCTTCCGTGAGGGAGGCGGGAGCAGGATGGGAATACAGAGCCGGGGGCTGGTCCCACAAGTTGAAATTGTCAGGCATAATTGGAGCATGCAGCCAGAGCCCCAGTGTGATAGATGAGCAGCGCTGTGGGCCGCCAGGCCATCCGTCATGGCCGGCCGAATATCGGCGGGGAGGGCGGAGGGGCAGCCTGGGGAGCGGGAGATTCGAGCGGACCCCCCGCTGATCTCATTTGCAAATGCTCTTTAGTTTTCTTATCCACAGCCATAAGCGGCGCGGGGACAGGCGCTGCGCCCGTGTTTTCCTCCTGCCGGGCGCCAGCAAATTGCGGCGCGTACGGGCAGCTGGCGCCCCCCCCCCAGGCCAGCAGTCTGATTGCTTATCCTTTCTGTGTAATTAAAGCCCAGCCTCCGCCTCCTCCAGCCGGCAACCGGGCCTCCGCACAAATTGGCGCCGCCCCCCCCAGCAGGAATTTGCATGCAAATTTGTGCTCTCCGAGCGGCCACCGACTCCTGCCTGCCTCAGCCCCAGCTGCTGCTGCCGCTGCTGGTCCGTTATTGCCTGCTTCTGCGGCGCATTGTTTTTTATTGAAACGGGATGCCATCTATCATAAGCGCGCACTTCTGGCACGGTCTAAATGAGAGCAAGATGGGTTTGAGTATGGCATTCAAGTGCTGAAACGCCGCCACATGCAGTGGCAAACGAACCGGCTCTGCAGTGCCAGTGCGCGCTTGTGCCAGTGCGCGCTTGTGCCAGTGCGCGCTTGTGCCAGTGCGCGCTTGTGCCAGTGCGCGCTTGTGCCAGTGCGCGCTGTGCCAGTGCGCGCTTGTGCCAGTGCGCGCTTGTGCCAGTGCGCGCTGTGCCAGTGCGCGCTTGTGCCAGTGCGCGCTTGTGCCAGTGCGCGCTTGTGCGGCCTTCCCATTGAAGCCTGTCAGCCTGAGGTGCAAATGAGGCTCACGGCTCCCCCGCCTGTTGTCCGGCTTCCCTGCCGCTCGCTCGCCGAGTCTGCAGATGCGCGAATGGTCGTATGGAGATGTCAGGCAGCTGTGAAGTGCCAGCCAAGCAATTCGACAGCATTTCTGCGGCTTGCGGAGGCCGTTCTTCATCAATAACTGCCGCCAGCGATGCTGAGATGAAATCTGTGGGAATTTCGAGAGGTGCTGAGAGGTAAAATGAAGCTTAAAGACAGCTCAGAATGAGGCTTTCGGGTGTCCGATTTCATACTCGGGTGGGAATTCAGCACCTAACTGGGGTGCCGCGTTCAGTTTCAGTTTTCTAGTCTTCAATCTTCTGGCCTGGAGAGGCGCCAAGTGGAAATCTGGAAGGATTTCAGAATCGGAGAGAGTGGAATTGGAGAGAGGCGCCAAATGGAATCGGGAGAGAGGCGCCAAGTGGAATCGGGGGAGAGGCGCGCCAAGCGGAAATCCGAGAGAGGCGCCAAGTGATAATCGGGAGAGGGGCGCCAAGTGTGGAATGGGAGAGAGGCGCCAAGCGGAAGTCGGGAGAGAGGCGCCAAGCGGAAGTCGGGAGAGAGGCGCCAAGCGGAAGTCGGGAGAGAGGCGCCAAGCGGAAGTCGGAGAGAGGCGCCAGCGGAAGCCGGGAGAGAGGCGCCAAGCGGAAGTCGGGAGAGAGGCGCCAAGCGGAAGTCGGGTTAAAGGCGATTCTCAGCTCATCAACCGCGCCTTCCATCGCACGTCAGCGCCGCTGGCCGAGCTGGCGGCCTGGCGCGATTCGTCACCGCCAGCCAATTTTCCAACCTCGCCATCAAACGGCGGCTTTTACCTCTAATGAACTCTGGCAGCAGATCGAAATTCCCTCAGGTGAGGGCCGGGCCTGGATTCCCCACCGGACACAGGGTTAGTGAGGCCATTGTCAGTTCGAGTTTTTGTAACCCCAGCCTGCGCCAGAGCTGCCCGCCGAAATTCATTCCTCAAATGGGAAAAATCGCCATTCCCTTCGTCCCGTCCGGCATCCCAGAGTCTCAGCCTCCCATTGCAGCCCCCGCCGGACTCCCACGCAAAGTTTTGTAACGGGAGCGCGGAAAAGCAAGCAGGCCGGCACTCAAAAGCAAAAGCAGATTCTTCATCCTCTGCTTCTCTGCGCGGTGCTTCGCTGAAATGATTTATTAATTATTCATTGTCCAGTCGCCACAGGAGGCTCCGGTTTGCTGGAATCCCGACCACAGTTTCTGTCTCGGCTTTCATTCGCCCAGTCTCCCCTGTCTGCACCCGGACGAAAACTGCACGCAAGCAGCAAGCTGTGCACGGCAATGCCCCGGTTTCGGGGGCCTTCTCTGCAAGACGCAATAAGCAGCAATGTCACTCTCTGATCACATGACAATGTCACTCTCTGATCACATGACAATGTCACTCTCTGACTGCATGAATATGTCACTCTCTGACTGCATGAATATGTCACTCTCTGATCACATGACAATGTCACTCTCTGACTGCATGAATATGTCACTCTCTGATCACATGACAATGTCACTCTCTGACTGCATGAATATGTCACTCTCTGATCACATGACAATGCACCCTCTGATAATTGGCAAATTTCACTCTCTACACCCCACACTAATTTCACACTCTTTAACCGAATAATAATAATACTAATAATTGATTACACCAGTCTAACGGCCAGGTGTGCAACCGACAGCTCAGTCGCAGCTTTTGCGCGGCGCATCTGAAGGTTGCGTACGGCTGTTCAGTCCAAGGACTGGGGGTGGCCACACACACCCTCAATTATCCCAGCTAAAGCTGGCACCACATTTTACAGCTGGGTGAACTGACGCAATGCAAGGGTTAAGTGTGTTGCTCTCGAGAATCGAACCCCCAACCTTTCATTCGAGAGTCCGACGCATAGCAGCAATGTCACTCATCAACAAGCAGCTGCATCACTTCAGATATTGGTGAGACTCGGGCTCAGGCTAGCCGAGCTGGGCAAACAGACCCATTAGCGGGCAAGCGTACAGACTGTATTGTGCCGGCACCGCATGCATCATTGATAACTGCGGCACTGCGCCCTCCGCTCAGCCGGTCTCATCTTGACCTCCTCGGACAGCTCGCTCTCTCTCTCTTCGCTCTCGTCTTTCTGTCTCGTTTTCCGGCCCGCGTGTGGGATCGGGGAGGTCGAGCCGATGGGATCTGACCGCCACCCCCCTCCCCAACCAAATGCAATGGGAAAGCCTTAAAGTAGGCTTATATTTCATCTGAGCACAGATCGGGTTCGCCCGGCCTCTGCCGCACCCCCTGCACTTTTCCTCGCAATTGCGGCCGACTTTGCAAGTTAATTTTGTTTTACTTCATGGAGAGAGCGCCGGCAAGGGGCAGGCGGTGGATGGGCTGAGGCGGCGGGATCTGTCTGTGTACTCTCGGCAAAAATAAGCTTTTAAATGGGCCCAAATTTGCCAAAGAAAATGAACCCGCATCTGCCCAAGTGTTTATTCGAACTCTGATGATAAGCTTGCTTGGCCATGTCGTATCCAAAGCTCCAGAGGTAGGAACACAGGCCCTTTGAGTTGAGTAGACCTTCCAAAAAAGTCTGCACGCCCACCGAACCAGCTGCCGAGCTGGAGTGGATGCGCCCTGAGTGCGAGCCGTGCGCTTCAATTGATAAATTGACAGGAAATGCAGAAGAGAAAGCATCGCTGCCGTCCATTCAATCTGAGCTGAGTCCCCAATGCGTGGTGAGCACCCGGCCCGCTGCTCAGCCCCGCCCTCCATCATCCAAATTGAGGTCTGACGGCCTCAGAGAGACAGCAGAGGCACCGGCCGTTCACTGTGAGGGAATGTTTTTTTGGCAATCAAATCATTTTAACAAAACTCTCCATCTCTCAACCGTGTGTCCCCGGCTCATGCCCGACTGAAGTCTCTGGCATTTCGGGCTGGTTCACGTGACCGCTCCTGGAGCTCTGCGGGTCCAAGATTGCTCAAGTCAATTTACAATTGGTTGAAACCGGTTTGAAGCCTGTGAATGGTCATGCCTAAATGAGAATGGTCATGTCTGAATGAGAATGGTCATGCCTGCCTGAGAATGATCATGCCTGAATGAGAATGGTCATGCCTGAATGAGAATGGTCATGCCTGCCTGAGAATGATCATGCCTGAATGAGAATGGTCATGCCTGAATGAGAATGGTCATGCCTGAATGAGAATGGTCATGCCTGAATGAGAATGGTCATGCCTGAATGAGAATGGTCATGCCTGAATGAGAATGGTCATGCCTGAATGAGAAAGGAATCAGCCTGAAATGAGATGGTCATGCCTGCCTGAGAATGGTCATGCCTGCCTGAGAATGGTCATTCCTGCCTGAGAATGGTCATGCCTGCCTGAGAATGGTCATGGCCTGCC
>NIVC01001886.1:97500-179127 GCA_002269645.1 Macrostomum lignano | reverse complement strand
TGTCGCACAGCCATTCGCATTCCTCGCCTAGTCGGTCTCCGGCTGGTGGTGGCGGCAGTCCGAAGATCGGCGGCCTGCGCACTGGTCCGCCCGTGCCGCAGCGGCAGCAGCAGCATCTAATCGGGATGTCGGCTGCCGGCGCGTCGCCAGCCGCTAATCGGTAAGGACACACGAAGCAGTGGTAAGAGAGCTTCCCTGAAGAAGATTTCAGCAATGATGACGGGATGCCGCATGAGTTGCATTGGATCATAGACTGCTTGAAAATATTTTAATCCAGGTGCGTGATGTTTGCTTCCAATTGTGCTAGAAAATCACGGATGTTGCATGAAGAATATATTTTTTAAACCCGTTAGTGGTACTGGAAGATCAAGAATGTTGCATAAAGATTTATTTGAATCCGTTAGTGGTACTGGAAGATCATGGATGTTGCATGAAGAATATTATTTGAGTCCGTTAGTGGTACTGGAAGATCAAGGATGTTGCATGAAGAATATTATTTGAGTCCGTTAGTGGTACTGGAAGATCATGGATGTTGCATAAAGATTTATTTGAATCCGATAGTGGTACTGGAAGATCATGGATGTTGCATGAAGAATATTATTTGAGTCCGTTAGTGGTACTGGAAGATCATGGATGTTGCATGAAGAATATTATTTGAATTCAATTATGGTACAGAAATATCACAGGCACCATCTAGAGACTATGCGAGTAGGATATTGTATGAGGTGATTTAAAGACCAAAAAACCGTTCCTGTTCACCCCACAGCCGGCGGCCGTTTCACGGTCTCAAAGCGCCACCACGAGACGATTCGTTCTCAAACTTGGACGATATCTGCGACATGCTGAGCGATTTGCAGTCCATTTTGGACAAAGAGCTGCGCGGCCAAGCGGCCACGTGACCTGCGTGGAGTGCGTCTTTTTCACCGTCTCTGTTTTTTTTCGAATTCAGCTTTTCTTTATTAAAATCTGTTTCGGCCATTCGCGTTTGTTAGGGGTAGCTAATAAAATAAGATATACTCTGCTTTGTGTCGAAACAGCCTAAAGTTTGTCTGTCTCCGTCTATTTGTCTCTGCCTGTTTGTCTGCTTGTCTGTTTTTCTCAGTCTGTCTGTTTGTCTCAGTCTGTCTGTCTCTCTCAGTCTGTTTGCCTCCGTCTGTTTGTCTCCGTCTGTTTGTCTGCTTGTTTATTTATCTCAGTCTGTTTGCTTGCTTGTCTCTGTCTGTCTCAGTCTGTTTGCCTCAGTCTGTCTGACTCTGTCTATTTGTCTCAAGTCTGTTTGTCTCAGTCTGCTTGTCTCAGTCTGTTTGTCTCAGTCTGTTTGTCTCAGTCTGTTTGTCTCAGTCTGTTTGTCTCAGTCTGTTTGTCTCAGTCTGTTTGTATGCCTGTACCAGTCTGTCTACGTCTGTTTGCCTGTGTCAGTCCGTTCTTCTCTCAGCCCCTGCAGGCTCTCATCTCGACCTTTTCCTAACCAAAGCAAGCAACCAAAGTCGAACCTCTCGCCACCCAAGCCCAGACCAAGAAGCACATTGGCACTGTCGAAGTACTTTAGTTATGCTGGCGTGTACATCCATAACGTATTGGCGTTCTGGTATTGTGTATATAATTTATCCTTTTCTGCGTAAGATGCCTCAGTGTCATTATAAAATTGCACCGAAATACTGTTATATATATATTTTATATTTATTAAAAGCTACTAACGACCTATTTTTCAATTAACAGTGACACTAGTATACTCCGGGGGATATAAATACGTGGGAAAACAATAGCTGATCATCCCTAACGTGAATTAGATCAACCAACTGGGCCTTCTTTCCCCAGCCAGAGCCTGACGGCACTGAAGTACAGAGAGAAATTCCGTTAATGTACATTTACTACTGGCTACTATGATACATATATACTGGGACTGGTGAATCTTAATCTGATTACAATGACAATATATAAAATACAGATTTGTTTAAACAAAATTGTTAAAAACAGTTTTATTAGATTTGTGTTCATAAAAGATTCAACGCGACTGCGTAAGGATATGTTGGTTACTTAAGCCGTGTTTTTTTACAATTCTTTCGTTCGCAGTTCAAGTCGGGTGATTGCTTGGGTGCCAAGGCTGCATGGGAATAGAGCAGATTTATCTTCTGGGGTTGTAGCCTAGTGGTTAAAGCGTTGGACTAAAAGGTCGGAGGTTCGATTCCCGACCTACTCGGAACAATTTGTGTCCTTGAGCAAGACACTTAACTCTGCATTGGTTCAGTTCACTCAGCTGTAAAATGGGTGCCAGCATTAGCTGGGGTAATTTTGGTGTGTGGCGACCCCCCAGTCCTTGGACTGAACAGCCGTACGCAGCCTTCAGATGCGCCGCGCAATAGCTGCGGCTGAGCTGTCGGTTGCACATCTGTCGATTGGGGCAAGTGCAATCAATTAGCACTATTATTATTATTATTATTGTCATGATGAATCGAGCAAGGCATTTTGACCCCGACACCGATCGTGAGTTTGAAGAAGAAGACGACAGTGTTTTCACTGATGATGAAGACGAAACAGATCAAGGCAAACAAGATATTGCCGCTGACGATGGTGCATTCAACGTTTCCATTGGTCTAAAATGGAGTTCAATGCTACACCATTCTTCCAGCTGCGAGCCTGTCTGCAAAGAGACAGGCGTCAGCAGATCAGCAGTCTACTACGCTTCTACGACTGCACCAACTTTGGCACCGCTGATCCTCTAGCTAAGGGCAGGCCCTTCATCAACTGTGTGCCGCAGATCTGCCGGAACATGCCATAGAAGAAGCTAAGCGTAGAAGAACTGGTGCTGTTCAGAGGAAGAGTGCTGTTCCGCCAATTACACTCCAGCAAAAAAAGCGCGGTAGGGCATTAAGATTTATTGCTTTTGTGAGGCAAAAACAGGTTATGTTAGGTTTAGATAACTTTGAGTATATTACGAGTACAGCAGCAAATTGAGCCGCAGACCACAGATTTGAGATTAATGAGAACAGGTCATCCGCAGTCTTGGAGCTTTAAGCAAGTTCTAGTGGTCCTTCATAGGGTTAGTCATAGGTGTTGCTCAGACGCCAATTGGCTCAACGGAAATTGTTCACATTCCAAAGGTTCATATGAAATTTCTTAGCAGATCAGATGCCATAGGCTCGTGGAGAATCGTTTTTGTACATTCTGACTGTGCTTGAGGCTTGGGCTGTGTGGGCTGGGATACAGAAGACGTCATGGTGAAAGCCTAACAGACAGCAGGTCCCGTCTATTGGATAGGGTCCATCTTATATTAAGCAAACTTAGGAAAATGCACTGATAAGTTACTCTGTTGTGGTTTCATTCACATAATTAGGCAGTCCGCTTTTTAAACTTCGTCAGCTTGAGTCGCCGCCTCAGTCGCTCCCGGATTGGCAATAATCAGTCGGTTGCTAAGCAACAGCGGCGGTCGGATCAATTCGCTGGAGCTGCGCGGCAACAGTTCGAATCCGTTTGAGTCAGGCAGCCCGAGCTGGAGGCGGCTGCGAGGTCGCCGGTCTTCGGTTTCGTCAGTGTAATCATTGTCGTCGTAAGCAGCCTGCTGCTGTTGTTGCCGTTGATCATTGAGCGATGCCGAGACGCGACGAAGCAGCAGCCAGATGGCGTCACGATACGACGGCGGCGGTGGCGGCGTTCGCTGACCAGAGTCGTGTGCTGCCACAACCGCTGGTCGGGGCATCCCGATGGCTTCCGAGTAGCTGGGCGGACTGCTGCTCCGCCGGTTTCGCTGGTAGTTGCGGTGACATCGGCAGTCGAAGCTGTTACCAGCTCTGATGATGCCGTCTGTGGATTGGGGATTTGAATCCCAGCTACGGTTTGGGGCTAAACTGTCCTACCTACATTTAGTCCATAGGATTTGGTCCTTGCTGTCAAGTCAAAGACGCTTTGCTTTCAAATAGTTTTTCAAATATTTTTCAATGAGGGCCGATTATGTCCCAAAACCAGCACTAAAAGCCGTTCACAAACCATATTTGTACATTAGCTAGAAAGTCATTTCGAAAGACTAATTGATCATCATGTTCGCTAAGTTACTCCTGTCTCTCAACTATTGTATCCAGATACTCGTAATTACGTCACTCCCTTTTGGATCTGTCCCTACATTTAAAAAATAGTCAGCATAAAAGTTACAGCCACTCACCATCATTAGTCAGCAGTAGCAGGTGGCCGAACGACTTCTGCACGTGACAGTGAGCCGTGGCCAACCGGCACTGGATTACAATCCTTAGCGGCCAGGACAGAAGCAGCAGCGCTGCGGCGGTGTAAATCCAAGGGCTCAGGTACCAGGGCTGTCGGGACTTCGACAAGGCGATGATGTAATCCGGACAGCTGACTCGCAGCAGGTCAAAGCCTTCGCGAGTCTCCGCGTAGTCGTCCAGTCTTTCGTGGTTGTGGTAGAATGCGGCGCGTTGACTGTTGAACATCACCTCGGCCTCAGGGCACAGGAAGGTACATCCCTGTGGGCGTCGGTTGCATGTTGATTCGAATATGCAATTTGTGTTTGCTTGTGGGTCAAGCTACGAGTACGTAAGCGGTTTTGCTAACAAGATACTGAACCGGTTAGCCAAGTTACTCAAGCGGTTTTGCTAACAAGATACTGAACCGGTTAGCCAAGTTACTCAAGCGGTTTTGCTAACAGAACATTCAAACAGTTGCATACCTTGGAGAAGTCCACCCTAGTCGCTGGAAACCGCTCCAAGCCCCACAGCCGATAGCTGGTGTCAAGACAGCCGCAGACGGAGAAATTGAACGCACCCGTAACTGTCCGACTGTTGACCCGCTGGTACAGCGACTGACCTCTGCCGCAGCCGCCGCCGCCGACGCCGCCGCCGCTATCGCAGACGTTTCCGCCGCCTCTGGAAACAATGTAGCGCCGGCGCAAGTTCTGCCTGGCGCCATGTTGGCGCCTAGAATAGTGATAGGCGGTCATTTTCCACCATAGAAGGGGCAGAGCGGCGCGCATCCGGTCCAGCAGTTGATAGACGCGAGACACAGGAGCCTTTATAGTTAAGAAATATGACTGAAATCAACGCAAAAATGACTATAATCGACGAGCAAATGGCTGTTATTGATGAAAAAAAGTGCGCCCATCCATGGGACCACCGCTCGATCTATGTGAGCACGTTAGAGAAAACTGGAGGCTTTGGGCAGACTAGGTAGGGTGGGGCGAGAGTACAATGGGCACGATAGCACAACAATTGATAATATGGAATACAAGGTTCCATCGATGAAAAAAAAGAGATAATGAGCAAAAGTTAAGAATCAATGATGAGATAATCATGATGAAATTATGAGATAATCACGAAATAGAGATGGGAAAGAGCAGCTCAACGGTAGACGCGTCTGACTCTCGCACCGCGACCCCTGGTTCGATTCCGTTCGTGGCCGCATTCGTCTCTGGGTTGTCGTGCGATGAACATTCATGAGGGCCAACCCCCAAGGCACAGAGGGTGCACATGTCTGACGATTTGTAAGTCGTCAGCGCCAGTCAGTGCTCAAAAGTCAGCAAAATGAACAAACAAAATTGTCTCAGTGCTGGTTGCGGAACGCTTTCGCCGAACGGATGCCCACAACTCTGCTACAAATATTTATTTATTGGTTGTAGCTCACCTCACTAATGTCCAACAACAGTAAGCAGTAACCACAAATTTTTATGCCCAGCTTCGCTTGATTTCGGTTCGGTTTCAGAAATTTGTCACAATTCGACTCGAAGAAGCGCAGCTGCCAGGCTGGCGGTGCCTGACTGAAGTTTCTGTTCGCGGGAACCAATTTGCATGGCATTTGCATGCCATCATGCCGGCTCCGTCTGTTGCTGAAAAAAAACTTTTTTTACCACCAGAAATCCAAAAGCCTCAAGTTGCACCAGTTTTATATTATCCGAGTTGTGTATGCATTTAAAAGTTCTCGGATGTGGTCGTTTGAGGATTCTATTTTACAAGTGAGTTAGATATGGATGCATTTATAACATATGCGTATTAGCCATTTTTTATTGACCTTTCCTTTAAATTTAAAACACTGTTTCAGGTAGGGTACTTCCTATGCTTAAGAAAGTGCACCCTGTTATGGCCTTCGGTGTCACGTGCAGTGAGGTACAAGTAACACACTGTGCCGACCTAATTCATGACCTGAAGAAACACGGAAACGAATTTTACAGTCCAAATGCTGACCAAATCAAATAGAAAAATGAGTGAGCGCTGAAGTTCGAAGAAGGACGCTGAATATCAACAACAACAGAAGAGCGCGCGCGCTGTTACAAGAGGTCTTGAATCTCTAGGACGGAACAGGCTAGAGACAGCTGCTAGACAGGCTTAGAGCCGATTTCAATGAAAATCATCCGTGTGCTTCCAAGTCTCTGCGTTGTATGCAGTAGGACAAGTGTCAAAATAAGTGTGACAAGTGTGATAAAATTCTCACCTTATGCCAAACCTGCATTCGCGAATGGCTGCCCCAGCACTCGATCAGGTAGGCCAGGTAAAACAGCATCGCCAGGCCTGTAGGCGCGTACAGCTGGGCTCTGTCGCACCTGCGCTCTCGCTCTCCGTCGTGAGCTGCACCCGTTTCCACCGCTGCGGCTGCAGCTGCGTTGTCATCAGTAGCAGGCACGAACACGCGACACCAGCTGACAGCAACCAGACAGGCTACAACCGCGGCCGTCAGGCAGAAGCACTTCCAGTGGCTGTCGTGACGCAACGCCTGAAGCAGGGACCGCCTTCGAGGCCTCTGCGGAAGGGAGCGGGTTTTTGAGTCATAGCTCCGGCTTAAGCTCATTTAGAGCATGCTTGAAACTGTGTTATCATAATAATCTCATTAAATACCTTTTTAGGGCAAAAATCAAGTACAGGTTGGTCGGTGGGCTGAATAGACTTGATAATTATCGATCGATCACGGAGCACATCTATGTACATGTACTTCGCATTCTTCCCTTCTGTACTGCATACTTCTTTTCCTGTCTGCATATTAAGTACACAGACAGACCGGTGTCTGATCATGTCATTTGGTCATCAGATTTAGCTATTTATTATTGCCATCTTTGCCGCTTGCATCCTTACTTTTATGGCACCAAGCCTGTCCGGGACAAAAGTGCACGCGCGCTGAGACCCGGTAGCCAAAGCCTAAAAGAATTTGTTTGCGTTATTTCCTCTGTATCCCCCTGTATCTATCCACTTTTTAGGTGCCCTCCCCGCTTCTGCTGCAGGAAGTGGATCGGGATCTGCTCACTAGTGCAAATTGGTCCCCCTTGACCAAGACCCCTTTTCCTACCATTCTGAGTTTCGCCAAAGAAATTCGATTACAGCACCACATAGTTGATCTGGTCCGCCTATACTGCACATTCTGCAGATCAATTCCATCGCTAGCTGCATGCAGTGTCCTTCTAATAATGAAATTTTTCGTAAGCCTTTTGGATTAGAACCCGTTCCAAAAGCTACTTCAAGCTACAGCAGCTAGCAAAACTGCTGATAGCTTGAGCAAAGGGAGTAACATCAAATTGGATTGCCTGATTTAGTTGCGAAAGAATCCTATGCTACCATTTTCAAACAAGCCCCAGTCGATCAACTGATGTAAGAAGCTGGAGAATTTCTTGTCACTATAAGACCATCAAAAGCAAAGCATTGAAGAAGCAGCCGAATTCCTTTCCCCACCCAATGGACTGCGGAGTTTCGAACCGCTTGAACCAGTGGGCTCATTGGTCTATCTGGAGGGAGCGGTAGTTACTGTATATTACATGTAACAGGTTATAGTGTCAGTAACATGTAACTGAATCTAGCTGATGTAACATGTAACTGTCATGTACATGTAATGTCATGTAACTAGTGAAGCCTGTTTCAAACGCTTCTTACTAAAACCTTCACGAGTCATAAAAACAATTCGACTGAGTACAAGAGCCCTCCGATTAAATTCCAGTTGGTTTTTTTGCGATTACTAGTCGTCAGCTTATGAAAATTTAAATGCTATCCAAAGGATCCTCTAAATAATTTTTTTGTTATTCTGCGCTTACCACTTCAACGGTGACCACCTCCTCCATTTTATACAAGTATGTGATGCCGCTGAAGAAAAGACGATGCTGCTTTTCTCCTTTTGTTAAATGAGTGTCGTGGATATGTTTTTATTGACAATACATCAAATCTAAACAGGGTTTTCAACCGTGGAACAGAGTAGCAAGTAAGTGGTATTATACGAAATTCAAGTCATCCTTGATTGGACAAGCGTAAAATGCATGTAAAATATAGTAAATTTAGCTAGCTTAAATCGTGTCATACTACTTTAAGCAGAAAAAAATCTGCAGTGTCTAAAATGTACGCTTGTTCTATCTTAAAGTATGACACGATACTACATTACTATACATTTATTTGAATCTTTTTGGCATAATTTATTATGAACTTGCAGTTCGTGTAGTTTGCATACTTTAGTTTTATTCATTGTTGCCTTTTTCATTTGCATGTAATTCCTTACTGACGTTCTGATATATTAATAAATATACTCTCAAGCACCAATGTATAATCTGCTTGTCCTTGTGTGGTCCTTTGTACATGTATACAGTGCTTGATACAGTGTTAGCTCTGTACCAGGAAACTAGGGCGGCAGTTGTGACACCGGACGTCTTCTGAAGTTCTCCACGGGGACACCTTGGCTCCATTTCTGTTCGTCCTGGTCCTGGACTGGGTACTGCGCACTGGCCTCCCTGACGACTCCAAAGGATTCTTGCTCTGCCGCAGAACAAGCAGGCGGCACCCCGAGAAGCGACTCTCCGTCCTAGCGTACGCGGACGATCTAGCGCTGCTGTCTAGCACAGCTGAAGGAGGTCCGTGAACACCAAATAGACGATGGTGCTGACCGTGCCGACGGACCTCCGAGCTGAGATCTACTGCCGCTGCACGAACGGGCAGGTGGCATTGTTGCCCCGCTTCAAAGAGTTCGTCTACCTCGGTGGTCTGGTGCCAAGCATCACGGAGGACATGGCACGGCGCAGGGCGCTTGCCTGGGGCGCATTCCGCACCGTGCGGACTGTCCTGCAGAGCCCCGCGCTTTCGGATCGGCTGAGAGGGCGGGTGTTCCAGGCCGTCAATGAAACCGTCCTCCTTTACAACGCTGAAACGTAGACACTGAACGGCCCGCAGGAGCGGCAACTCGACGCCACTCACGCTGGACTCCTGAGAGCCGCCTTCGGTGTCCACTACTCGCCGACCGCCACCACCAACACCAGCAATGACGAGTTATACCGACGGGCCCAGCTCTCCCGACTCAGCCAGCTGCTGCGCATCCGGCGCCTACAGCTGGCCGGCCACGTCATCCGGGCAGAGCAGTACTGCCCTGAGCCGCCTCAAGACGGGCTGCTGCTATCCCTTCTTGGGCCGCGGCGGCTTGGTCAGGCGAGAAGTCTGCGTTTTGTCGACCTGCTTTTAATTGAGACGCTGAAATCTCCGACCCCCGCGGACTCGCTATTCTGCGCAAATCTGCGCTTGCGCGCGCATTTTGACAGCAACCCAACTTAATTGGCTTGCCCAGGGTTGCTGTAGTTTGTTGTTATGTTGTTGTTATACAGTGCGACGTCGAGTGTTTTGAATCCAAATGTCTATGATAATATTCCAAAAAGTGGAATAATGGTAGATTGCATAGTAAGTCACGGAGGTGAAAAATCACCGAAAGATGAGTGTGCGTAGCAATGGCAAAATCGTTTCTAATATGAGGCAGTGTGTTTACAAGTATATGTATAATGACTTAAACAACAATTTCTTTCAATTATTCAAGGCCCATGTAAAAACTGCAATTAATATAAAATTAAAGAATATGAAATAGAGCATTTTAAACGGTTATAGATTATCTTGTAATTCTTGACAGGCCACGATTTTCTTCCTCATCCATATTCGATAAGTTTTGGCAGCAAGCGCGACGACAACTACGTCAATACAAAGTCTATGCATTTTAAAGTAACGATTTGCTTCTAAATGCTATTAGCAAGTATAGTTCTAATCGAAAGCAACAAAAAAATTAAAAAATACTGTGATGTTTTTCTTCTAATAAAATTAAGGCTAGAAAGAATGGTGTTTTAGTAATTGCTTAACAATGTTGCTCTTTTTGGGGCAAATATGAATTGGCATCAAAGTTGGTAATTTAAATTATTGCATGACGGAAAATTACGTGCGAAGTTCAACAACAAACTAACTAATGCAATTATGGTCGTGCGATACGGTAGCAGCACTCTCGTTGAAATGTAATATGTTCAGAATTCAGATAAGTAATGGCAGTAATATCTTTATTGTTCTCAGAATCTCAGTAGGCCCTAGCTGAGTTACTTGAGCTGGGTTCTGCTGCCATAGGCCTAGGCCTATAGCCATAGGGCAACTGCAATGTCGGCATGGCTGCTGCCCGCCCACCAGCGCCTGGGGACGGGTTCCAGGAGTCCAGGACATTTCGTCAAAAATACTTTCGTAAAAAGCCTTTTCGTCAAAAATTCTTAAGTCATTTCGCCTGGCATCCTGGATATGGACCTGGCCACCTGGGCAAATTAAAAAACCATTGGCATTGCCATTGGGACGTCGGGAACAACTCACCAGTTTTTCTTAGGCCTGTTTAAGTCCAAAAAATCTAAATATACTAAATCTCTAAGGTTTGTATGCTTGAATGAATGTCCATAACGCTCTAGAGATTGCAATTCTTCACCAATTTAAAGTACTAAATAGCTTGAACTATTGTTCTGATAATTTCTATTAATAATAGTGCATATATTACATATAGTGTTAAAGTTGGTATAAATTTATAAGGTCTAGTTAGTTGGCTTAGGCCAGGCAGGGCACTATTAAATGTTGGGTAGGCAACAGGCCCATGCATAAGCCTACCCTAAAAATTGACTTAAAAATACAAAAGCAATTTTATATGTATTCTACTCTTTAAATTAATTAAAATGGCCATGTAGGCCTATAATATAATAAATAATAGACATTAAAATGCCTGTTTACAACAATTAGACTCTTCTATAGGGCCTATTGAATATGATATAAGAATATGACTTAGGGTTAGGCCTAGGCCCCTCTTTACATAAAAAATCAAGCATTTATGGTTAGTGCTTATCTTATTATGCCTAGGCCTATAGACAATATAAAGAAATATTTTCTTTTGGCATTTGTTATATTAGGCCATCCTAGGCTAGTTTATTTAAAATAGAATATTCAAGGCATATACTAAATATTTATTATTTAAGTCTTAATATTGTATGCCAAATTGCACATAAAACATAAGCCAATTTTGCTTTTTTTCAATTATTAGTTCTTAATGTTAAATGGAATTATAATACAATAGGCTAGGTTGGGTACAGGTCACTTCGGCAAAAAGACATTTTGGCGAAAGAAATTTCAGCGAAAGGACATTTTGGCGAAAGGTTCTGCAGTGCATCTGTCTTTGACAATACTTTGCATGCAATCTCTGAACAGCTTAGAACAAGTTTGAACTTAGAATATTTGGTAGCATAAGTATAAATGCAGTAAAACATAAAATGATGATCATTTGAAAGGTTAAGTTAGAGCATACAAAAATACAAAGAGAAAAATAGGCCTACAATATATAAAATGGAGATTCCATACTTTGATTGCAATTGGCATGTTCTATTTCAAGTAGGTGCATTCAGACAGCCGCAGGCCCCAAGGAGCTGCTAGGCTGTGTGCATACTATTGTCGTACTCATTCCAAAACCACACAAACTGTTCCTGTTGGCAGGGGATGTCCACCCGCTGCAGGCGTCGAACTCCTCCCTGGGCAAGCAGCTGCACCTCAACAGTGACAAGTCGCCCTTCGTTGTGCATATACATGTGCAACCCCCCTGATTTACACTGGCCATGCAACTTACTTTTCGACCAAAAATGCAACTTACCTGTAAAAGAAACCTTAACGCAATTTTGGATAAACGGCAGGAGTAACTATGACTGTCTTATTAGGGCTAAATGCCTCGTCATCTAATTAGTACTCCGTTTGTATTCTTTAGGTTGGGCATTTTTGTGACTTACCCCTGGTCCACCACAATTTACGGTGGCCAGATTGGCCAGGTTGGCCAGCAGTTGCGCATGTATGGTTGTGCAGCAGCTTCAAAAGCAGGTAGAACTAGAGCTGGCCATGCTGTGCTCAGTGGTTCAGCTTGTGGTGCCAGCCCTCTGTATTGTTGTTAGTGTGTATTGCATGACAATAGACTGATAGCTCCGCTGTGGTCCAGATGCTGCTTCGGATCCAAGTTGACTGCATATAGTCACACAACTGCTGCAGTTGCTCCGAATCCACACTTGTACGCAGCTCATAGAATGCTCATGCAATGTGTCTACCAGGCAAGAATGGCAAACCCATGAGCTTATGACAGAAGCTCTGTGTGTGCCCATCAAGAGTTGTCTTGAAATGCCGTTGTTGCAAGCACGATGCTGCCATCGATTGCAGGCATCGCATAACAAAGCCTGCTGATGCTCAAGAACAGCTTTCTGGCACATTGTGCAGTTATCCATTACAGAATGAGAAGTCAAAGCCTTTGATATTTGTATATTGAATATACGCAATATACCTGTGTCTTATATATGTGCCATTTGCACACATTGGTGTTCCTTGCCTTTGTGCATTTGTGCAATATGCAACATGATGGGCTGTTCACTGAAATCTAGGCAGAGCACAACGTGTCATTCGCACACATGGTATTCCTTGCCCTTGGCATTGCATTGTGCAATATGAACATTAACCTCTGTATTTGTCAATTATGTGCATTGCTTACATGTGTGCATTCCTCACTCTGTCCCTAGTAAGATGTATGGAAGACCCAGTGCCTTTGCATGGTGTTACTAATTGGTGAACATGCATCATTTTGTCTAGTGTCTTGACTCTCACCCATGCACTCATACATATTATAGCTGGAAAAATGTGTAGAAATGGATAATTCTTGTACATATTACAAGTTGAAATTTAATATTAAACATTTCACTTCACTTAAACAAATGCATTTAGCTCGTAGGCCTAGTCAGGAAAGGAATACATAACAAATGTATGCAATCAAGCAAGTCAAGCAAAACCTTTCGCCAAAATGGCTTTGCTGAAATGTCCTTTCACCAAACTGCCTTTTGCCAAAATATCTTTTTGCCAGTGACTTGAAGCCACTAGGTCCATTATATGAATAGCTTGATGTATTTATTTCTATTTTGTTTTTTAAGTCCTAAAAACTTTTGAACTTTTTTCCTTTTATACAAAATATTCCATTACAGCATTCACCATTATATATTTTTTGTTATGTATTAAATAAAAAGATTTAAAAACATGTTTAAAGCCATAGTCCTAATTTATAAATAATTATTTATCTATACTTAAATAGTATGCCAAAATAGCTTGATTATCAATTGTTACATTCATACATGCCTAACACCCATCCAACAGTGTTATACAAGGTAAGTTGCGAAATCAAAAATTCAAAAAATGAAAAATTGGGAGAAGAAAAAAAGGTGAAAAAGAGAAAAGGAAAAGAAAAGACAAAGAAAAGAGAAAGGGGAAAAAGAAAAGAAAAAAAGAAAAAAGCAAGAAAAGTCATACAAAATGAAAATTAAGTCACAATCAGGGGAACTAAGTTGCAATTGGAAGGAACAAAGTTGCAATTGGGAGAAACTAAGTTGCAAATCTGGACAAAACTAAGTTGCACCAGATGGGTGAAATTTTTTAAGGTTGGGCATATATGGTAACTTTAAAAATTTCTAGTATAGGCTTACTAATAGCCTTGCTAAGTGTGAGTTTAAAGCCAATAATTATACCAAATGATATATTGAAAAAAAGCAAAAATAGAAACAAGACAATAGATAAAATGATTTTAGCTTGTCTTGTCAAGCTAAAATAGAAAAAAAGAAAATATATTAATATTCATTCATTTTAAATGATTACCTATAGGCTTAATGCAACAATCAATTTAGAAATAATATTAATTCTTTAACATGGAAATTTTAAATAACAAAGCCTAACAATTTCTTTAAAGAACTCTTCAGTATAGTTTATAGATCATATAGGTAAACCAAATAAATGCAATATTAATAGCAAATATGGTAATAAATAAATGTTTTTTTTACTTTTTAAAAGTATATATTGTCTAATATCATTGTTAATTTAATAAAATATTTATAAAAAGCAATTAATCAATCATTAGTTTTTTATTGCATGTGTTATAACACATAAATCTTAATTTTGGCATCCTTAATTTGGATCCCCAAACAATAAGTTGGCACCCTTTATAGAAGGTCCATTTTTTATATATATTTTTTTGAAACATCAATAAATTTATGTTTATTTTGATTTTCTGGGATTTCAAAAGTAATTTTAAGTTAAAAAATTGAGTATATAGAATTTTGCAATTCCTATGGATCAGAGATGCTTAGCAATGTAAAGGTAGAAAAATATATTGTATTTTATTTGATTTTGAGCTTTCTGACTGATGCCAAATGGCACTGCAATTCTAAGCCTAAAAAACATGTTTTTCTTTATTGTCCAACCATAGAAGTTGTGTATGCAAATGTGTTTGTTATTATATTTATAAATAATTATTGCAAGTTTATGTGTGAAAACAAGCCCTGCTCATACATGCGCAACAGTCGGCCGAGTCGGCTGATCCGGCCGACCAATTTGGCGGCCAACCAAGGAGGTCGCAAAAATGCCCACCCAAAAACTTAGTACTTAGTAGTACTAAGTAGCTGACGAGGCATTTTGGCTTAATAAGACAGTTATAGTTACTCCTGCCGTTTACCCAAGGTTGCGTTAATTTTGCTTTCGGGTTTTTTTTCATGTAAGTCGCATTTTTGGTCAAAAACTACGTCGTTTTTTTGTTAAAACTAAGTCGCATGGCCGACCGAATTTCGGAGGTTGCGCATGTATGGCCCTGCTGCTTTTGTGTCTAATTTGAGCTTTGTTTCCAATAGGGTTGTTCAAAAGGAAAAGTATGAGAAGAGTAATATTTGTGCCTGATTTCTATTTGAGGTAATACCCCCCCCCCTATGTATATTTAGTAATTTACTATCCAAGCTAAGTAATGATTTAAATATATGCTTTTTAATAATCAGACTTTGAATAATGCATGAAAGGCCTGTCAATCTGACTGGCAGTGACGGCCTACCAATGGCGCACAGTGCAGCCGCAAGCGGCTCTAAAGATCACGAATTCGCTACTGCTGACAGCAGCTCAGTCAGCAATGAGATGACCGCCAAATTGAATGCCAGCTTGTACAGCTGGTCGCAAGCGGAGCTAGCCGTTGTTGCTGACGTCCTTGACAACTGGCATCTGGCCAGCGCTCGGGCAATTTGGCTTCGCCTGCTCCGCCGAGTACCCGGCACAGACAAGAAGCCGCGCGATGTTGAAACTCTTCTAGAACGCATTGCCAGGTATTCCAATCTGACCCAGTCTGCCGATACTTCTTGTGCCGGAAGTGCCACCGACGACAATCCGACATCTATGGACGCATTCCTGTGCATGCTAGACGATCTTGTACCCGGCGGCCTGGACTTCTCAACTGAGCTGGCCGACGTGCTGATTGAATCAGCTAGCACGGCCTCCGGGCAGCTTGCCGAGGCCTATTTATTTTTAGCTAGCCTGCTGGACGGCCGGCCAGCCACTGGGTTGGACAGTGTGTCTCCGGCAGTCTGCAAGCGTCTGCTCGGCATGCTGACCGACCTTCTACCGTTAGCTAAGTCGGCCACCGAGCAGCGCGACTGTCTGTACCGCCTGCTTGGCTTGGCGCACACCTCTGCCAGCTTGCCTCGGGCTACGGTGTTTCGCGATCGTCTTCAATCGCTACTGCGAATGCCGCTCAGCTCGAAAGCGTCCACCGCTGCTAGGAGCGATGATGTTGCTGACGAAGATGCAGTCGATGACAGCTGGCTTCGAAGCCGGTGCGCTTTGCTGGCTGACTACGCGGAGTATAGCGTGAATCCATTGAATCTGTCCGACCAGCTATTGGCCTCGTTCCCTAGCAACGATGCCGAACCAAAAGAATTCAATATCGATGCTGAAGACGCGCCTACTACTAGCAGTAGTAGCTTTATGAAGCGCTATATGACTAGCCGGGCCGACTTAACCAAAGAGCTGCTGCTGCGCGGCCTGTGCGATTCCGAGTCTGATGAAGAGCAGCCCTTTAGGCGTGTCGCCTACGCCGCCGTGGCTTCGGCGCGGCCCGATGGCGCCAGGCCTCGGAAGATTCAAAGCGACGTCCCGGCTGCTGCCGTTGCTGCAAAGAAATCGACGCAAAAGCGGAAGACTGTTAAAAAGCGTGCTGGTCGGCCATCAAAGAAGGCTCAGTCGATGAAGGAATCAAGGAGTCCTAGTCCTACAAAGAAGCAAACAGGTAGAAAAAGACTGAGATTGGCTACAACTAAGTCTGTTGCAACAGCAGCCAGCAGTAGAGGTAATAAGAGACGCAAAACTTTGTTGTCTGAGACATCCCAGTCTGCTTCATCGACTTATGACAGCTCTATTGAGGAATTGTTGGCAGCTGGCCAACAGGACGATGATGCGGCCGTTGAACAAGCGTACTCTAATGAAGAAGAGCCAGGTGTGCAACCTTCCATTGACGCTAAGCAGGCACGCGCTCCTGGGGGTGAGCTACAGGCTGATTCTTCTAAGCGGCCCTCTCAAACACCTAAGTCTGTTGCAACAGCGGGCAGCAGTAGAAGTAATAAAAGGCGCAGAACTTTGCCATCGGAGACATCCCAGTCTGGTTCATCGATTGATGCCAGCTCGATTGAGGAATTGTTGGTAGCTGGCCAGCCAGACGATGATGCAGCAGTTGAACAAGCGGCTAATGAAGAAAAGTCAGGTGCACAGCCTTCCACTAAGGCTAAGCAGGTATGCGCTATTAAAGAAGGTATGCTACAGGCTGATTCTTTTAAGCGGCCGTCTCAGACACCCAAGTCTGTTGCAACATCGGGCAGTATTAGAAGTAATAAAAGGCGCAGAACATTGCTAGCCGGGAATAAGTCCCAGTCTGTTTCATCGATTGCGACTGTGAACTCGTTGGCAGCTGTCCAACCAGACGATGGTGCAGCCGTTGAACAAGCGGCTAATGAAGAAGAGCCGGGTGTACAACCTCCCATCAAGGCTAAGAAGGCGTGCGCTCCTGGAGAAGGTGAGCTGCAGGCTGATCTCACTAACCAGCCGTCTCAAACTCTGCCGCCAAACGAGCCATCCAGCGTTGAAATATCAGCCGAAGAGCAGCAGTCAACTAAGCCTACAGTAGAGCGGGTAGTTGTCGAGATTGTCGGAGTAGTAGAGCCGCCATTAGATCAGTTTGTTATATTGGAGAATTCTTTCAATAAGTCGGCTAATCCAGTTGATGCAGCTACTTCATCGACTGATCAGCCATCGCATTTTTTGAGTAGCAGTGCTCAAACTCAGCAGGTAATTAGTGCTGAGTCGGTAGCGCAGACTCCGCCTGCATCAAAATCTATAAGCAAAACTAAACCAACTCACGGCAAAGAGAACAGCGTCAGCGGCGGCTCGGGTGCATTGTGCACCGAAACAGTCATGGTCGATCCGTTCAAGGTTAATTTGAACAAGTTCATACCCCATCGGGTTGCGAGGCCGCCAGTTTTCGAGCGGCCGAAAGCGAATATTTCTTTACCGAATCTGCCTCCGCCACCGTCGCAGCAGTCAGCTAGCGTTAGTTCTCAACCAGCTGTAGAGACTTCTACTGCGACTAGCGTAGTCTATCTTGGTCAGAAGCAGCTAACAAAAGTGCCGCTAGCGCGCCGAGGTCGGGCCAGAACCTACCGCAATAGTAGCTCAGTACCTGAGCCTGAACTCACGTCTGCGCGAGATTTAGTGCAAGCCGGTTATGCTAAGCGGGTTGGGCCTAAGCTATCGGTGCCAATTTCATCGTATGTGAAGTCTGTGGTAACCACAGATTCGACAAGGACAGCTGCTAATGCGGCGCCAGGAACAGCTGCCGCAGCGCCAGGGACAGCTATTCCGGGGCCAAGAACAGCTACCGCAGCGCCAGGGACAGCTATTCCTGGGCCAAGGACAGCTACCGCAGCGCCAATGACACCTACCGCAGCGTCAGGGACAGCTACCGCGGCACCGGGCGCCAGAAGCGGTTAGTACCGACAAAGAAATGTTAATTTAAAGCGTAGAGTTTTTTTCAAGCTTACTTTTAAGTATACGATATGGTCTTTTTAATTGCTCAAAGCAAATATCTACTAGTAAAATTTCATATGTAATAACAAAATTTCACTATAATCAGTCTATATAGCCTTAATTTAACATGTACTGTAAGAAATACTGGAACATTTTATGTTACATTAAAACTGCGTGCCATGCCAATTGCATTTTGACTCGTATATTCAGCGAAGTAAATACTAAGTCCTTTGTTTGTTACTTAAGCACTTCCTAGTTGATTCTGGATGATTGCATACAATCTGCCTATTTGAATTTCGCTGCGTTGCTTTACAATAAGCTGCTGTATTGACTAAACTATAAGTTCAGTACTATTTAACGAGAGATGAAAAAATCTCATTTGTTCCGTTTGATTATTTGACATTTGTTGAAACTGCTTTATCCAAGCTTATTTTGCTTTTAAATAAAATTTAGTTCTCTTCCTATGCCACAATCAAGAGACCAATAGGCATCAAGATGCTAAGTCAGAGGTTGACAAACTTTTTTGCCTCAAGGGTCAGGTGAAGAACCTAGCTAATGACTGCAGGCCAGATGAGAGAGAAGAGGGAATAGAGGAGACAAACGAGTTGAGGGATGAGAGAGGAGAAAAGAGAAGAGAATGGAGGTAATAGAGTTACGAAGAGACCTTGAGCTATTGTGAAGTTTCAAAGGACCGGGGCCGTGAACAGATAGATAGGTTCCCGGGCCGCATGTGTTGCCGACTCTTGTGCTAAGTGAAATACAGCTGCAGTTGCTAGGGGGCAGCCGCAGATCAAGGCGACAGTCAAACTGCAGCCAGCGACCCCTGAGCATCATCCTCATCATCTGATATATCATCCTCAGGCAGCCAGTGGATAGGGTCTTTTATATAGGCGCAAATTGGAAGACAGGTTTTTATAGACAATTTCCGTACACTAAAACATACTTTACCAACCCAACCGATAGGAAAAATCTAATTGAACAGCTGCTACTGCCTACTAGTGTAAGTAGTGTAAACGGAATGTAAATAAAAGAATTTTCAACTCCGCAGCCCGCCGCATGATAGCCGCCGTGCAGTCGCTGCTGTCCGATTGGCAGCCGCATGAGCTGCAGTTGGCCGTCCGGCTGGTCAAATCCAATCCGGCCATCGAGCCGGCCAGCCTTGCCGAGGCTCTACAAGTCGAGCTGGGCTCGGACAAATCCGCCGAGGACGTACGCGGCCTGTTCAATCAGCTGCTGGCTCACGCCGACGCTGTCAGCCGATCTGCTGAAGCTATTCAACGGCCCAGACGGCGGCCGCCGCTTCCCATTGTTGAAATCAGTGTCGGCAAGCCGCCTTCGATGCCGCAATTGAAACGCCCGGCAGCCGAGTCGCAGTCGCAGAACTCTGCGTCAGTGCCGTCAAAACGCGACCGGCCAGGCCTGCCTAAAATATCGCCATTGAAGCCCCTGACTGCTCTCACCCAATCTCAGCAGAGCCCGGCCATATCGCTAACCCATATTAGTCCTAGCCAAGCCAATCAGACCCAAGCTCACGCTGCCCAGACTCCTACTCAGCCGGCTACTGAGACTGCGTCGTCTTCAACTGTGAAAATTATTCGAATTGGCGAGGCCTCATCGACAACAACAACTGTTGTTAGGAAGCCGGCGCCGACTCCGCAGCGGCCGGTAGCGCCGCAGGTGCACACTCAGTATAGGACTGAGCGAGTCCAGCTAGACGATGCCGGATTTGTGAAGATCACCCTGCGACCGTTACGGCAGCAGTCTGCCACTGGGCCGGGCACTCGGCCTGTCAGCTCGGCTGACTTGCCAGAGTCCGCGGTGTCGGCTCAGTCATTGACGCTTCTGCCAGCCTCCCTGCCCGTTAGTAAAGGAACTGGCGGCATCAACTTTGGCAGCCTCACTAATTCCACGTCTACTAGCGGCGGCCGGGAATTGGGCTTTTTAGAACAGCCATCTGGCCTGCAGTTGCCGCTGCTAGTTGAGCCCAACGATGCCGACCATCCGATTCTGATTGATTGACTCATGCATTGACTTCTGTACTTATTGTATTTAACTGTAACGGGTAGTGTTGAAGGGGACTATAAGGTGTTTTTTGAGTACGAGTTGTGTCTGCTGCTAGATTCAAGCAATTTATCTAACAGGCGCTTCTCTTAGCTCTTTAAAACTGTTTTGTATGTGTTAATTTAATAAGAACTGGTGCTTAACTATTTGACCCATAGAGTTGCAAAGTACTCCTAGGTTGTGCATGAACCAGGGACTACTCAATAACTAGGGACGGGGAACTACGAAATTTGGAGGCCCGATCTATTAATAACTTAGTCCTCGTAAAGCATTACCTGCATGCATGCGCAACCTTGGGATTCACCCGGCCGTTTCTATTGACAACACACACACACACACATGTAAGTCGCTATTGGCTGAGAGCAGTCACGTGACTAGTATTCTGTCCAATAGCGACTTACATGTGTGTGTGTGTGTGTGTGTGTGTGTGTGTGTGTGTGTGTGTTGCCAATAGAAACGGCAGGGTGAATCCCTAGGTTGCGCCCAAGCATGATTATGGATAGGTTCTTACGGGAGCACGAGAATTTCCCACAGGAAGAAAAACCCTACGGGAAAACCTCGCCGGGAAAAATTCTCACGGGAAATTCTCATAGACCCGTTCTTAACTGCAGCCACAAACTTACATGCTACATTCGCGTGTAGCCTTATCTTCAGTTAGGCTTGGCCATAGGACAGTGCTTTTAAACGAGTCACATACTTTTTTTTACAATGAGTAAGTGATTAAGTTATCCTTGAAGTATTTGTTCTTTGTATGGTTAAAATTCACTGAAAAAAAGTTCTTTAACGTGTCAGCCTGATTATTGAGCGTTTGTTTTAAACAAACAACTTGTTCTCTGCAAACACTGTGCATTAATAATTTGTAGGCAAAAGTATCAATCAAAAGTATTTGGAAACGCCGTCGTAGTAGATAATCTATAATTTAGATAATCCTTTGGTTCTGTCTGCTACTTAAAGCGTGGCTTGATTAACATTCAATTTGGCAACGGCTAGCAATTACAATTTTAGTTTCTAAAATGTTTTATCAACTTGCACTCGTTTAAAGGTTACAATTGACCGTGTAAATTCATCGCCATTGCTAGCAGATTTTTTAATTTACATGTATTTTTATTAGGTACCACGTTCTTCTTTCCCGCTCTGGTTTTGCTATGCATTTTATTCACTTTTTAAATAATTACTATGCCTAATGCTGTTATCTCTGATATGTCTCGGAAATAGTTTGTTGCAATCGTTGTAATATTCATTTGTACTGCGATCTCATTTCATTGAGTATATTATCATCTGTGTGTATTATCTGCATCGTTTCTCCGTGTATTTAACATGAATGCTGGGTAATTTGAATTTTCAATTTCTTAATAATATCCAAAGTATTAAGGTAGTTAAGGGACTGAGGGACCCGTGTTGAGTAAGCGGTAGAAGCCACACTGAGAGACCCCGTGGTGTTGAGTAAGCGGTAGAAGTCACACTGAGAAACCCCGTGGTGTTGAGTAAGCGGTAGAAGCCATACAGAGAAACCCCGTGGTGTTGAGTAAGCGGTAGAAGCCACACAGAGAAACCCTGTGGTGTTGAGTAAGCGGTAGAAGCCACACTGAGAGACCCCGTGGTGTTGAGTAAGCGGTAGAAGCCATACAGAGAAACCCCGTGGTGTTGAGTAAGCGATAGAAGCCACACTGAGAGACCCGTGTTGAGTAAGCGGTAGAAGCCACACTGAGAGACCCGTGTTGAGTAAGCGGTAGAAGCCACACTGAGAGACCCGTGTTGAGTAAGCGGTAGAAGCCACACTGAGAGACCCGTGTTGAGTAAGCGGTAGAAGCCACACTGAGAGACCCGTGTTGAGTAAGCGGTAGAAGCCACATTGAGAGACCCGTGTTGAGTAAGCGGTAGAAGCCACATTGAGAGACCCGTGTTGAGTAAGCGGTAGAAGCCACACTGAGAGACCCGTGTTGAGTAAGCGGTAGAAGCCACATTGAGAGACCCGTGTTGAGTAAGCGGTAGAAGCCACATTGAGAGACCCGTGTTGAGCAAGCGGTAGAAGCCACACTGGGGGACCCGTGTTGAGTAAGCGGTAGAAGCCACACTGAGAGACCCCGTGGTGTTGAGTAAGCGGTAGAAGCCATACAGAGAAACTCCGTGGTGTTGAGTAAGCGATAGAAGCCACACTGAGAGACCCGTGTTGAGTAAGCGGTAGAAGCCACACTGAGAGACCCGTGTTGAGTAAGCGGTAGAAGCCACATTGAGAGACCCGTGTTGAGTAAGCGGTAGAAGCCACATTGAGAGACCCGTGTTGAGTAAGCGGTAGAAGCCACACTGAGAGACCCGTGTTGAGTAAGCGGTAGAAGCCACATTGAGAGACCCGTGTTGAGTAAGCGGTAGAAGCCACATTGAGAGACCCGTGTTGAGCAAGCGGTAGAAGCCACACTGGGGGACCCGTGTTGAGTAAGCGGTAGAAGCCACACTGGGGGACCCGTGATATTAAGTAAGCGGTAGAAGCCACACTGGGGGACCCGTGATATTGAGTAAGCGGTAGAAGCCACACTGGGGGACCCGTGATATTGAGTAAGCGGTAGAAGCCACATTGAGAGACCCGTGTTGAGCAAGCGGTAGAAGCCACACTGGGGGACCCGTGATATTGAGTAAGCGGTAGAAGCCACACTGAAGTGATTGGTCTACGCCATTTCTCTAATTGAAATTTGTATTTCCTAGAAAGTAGCAAGTTCTCTGCTCTCCTAATCGATAAATGTGTTTCCAATGCGTGACATGGTACCAACCCATTGCAGCCAGCAGTTTAACAATTCAAACAATATGCAGCCTCGTCCGGCATTCCCGTGCGGCCCGCCAGGCGCCAGCAGTCCCGGCCCTGCCGCAGCCGGCGGAAGCGGCGCACCCCCTGGAGGCTATCCGCCAATGCCGCCAGGCGGGCCGCCTGCCCAATATCGCCCAGGACCGCCGCCGCCACCGCCCGCTCAAGTCGGTCCGGCTCCGCCGCCGCAGCCGCCTCCGCCGACTTCAGCATCCTCGACTTCTTCGTCGTCGTCTTCTCGACGCGGCGGCGGAGGCGGAGGCGGCGTCTCGTCCCAGCAGCGTCAGTCGTCGGGCTACATGCAGCCGGGAGGAGGCGGCAGTGGTCCCTATCCGCCACCCCGGCCGCCGCCACAGCAGCAGCAGCAGCAGCAGCAACAGTCTGGTATGCCGATGCTATCAGCTAAACGAAAGCGCCGTCACGCTGACCGGCTGCTGTCTGAGCGAATCCAACAGCTGGTGCCGGAATCTTCCAGCTATATGGAGCTGCTTAAACTGGAAAAGAAGCTGGACCAGGTACATTTTTACGTATTGATAAGAGTTGTGGTCCGTCTGGCTTTGGGCTCCTGGTCGATTTCGCAATCTCGGAATTTCACCTTGTCGTAGATTCGAGCTTGGGGAGTTTCGAGCTTGGGGAGTTTCGAGCTTGGGGAGTTTCGAGCTTGGGGAGTTTCGAGCTTGGGGAGTTTCGAGCTTGGGGAGTTTCGAGCTTGTGAAGTTTTGAGCTTGGGAGTTTCAGGCTTGGGGAGTTTCGAGTAAGTCTAACTCTGGTAATTAAGATTCAAAAAGTAACTATACCAAGATAAAATACTTACCTGACTGTTATTATTTGATTGTTGAAATATTGATAAAAATGAAATGGAATAGACACAACAGAGACAAGGGATTAAGACACAACTAAGTCAGGGGATATAGGCACCACTGAGATAGGAAATAAAGACACATCTGAGAGACGGGTAAAGACACGAGCTAGGCTATTAAGAGTGGCTTCTTCCTTTTTAAGAGGTACGGTGTTGGCAACTTAATATCTGGAGCTAGCAAAGAGCCCAACAGTTCTACTAATGTACTGAAGGCTGTAACAACTGCCCCCCCCTCATATTAAACCAGGTGATTTTGCGCAAGAAACTGGCCATCCAAGAGGCCCAGAAGAAGCCGCAAAAGCTGCGCCGCAAGCTGCGCATTCTGATTAGCAACCAGTTCAATCCGGGCACGGATCCAAGCGCCGAGCCTGGCGGTCCCGAGCCAGTTGTCCCCAACTGGGAAGTTCGAGTCGAAGGCCGCTTAGTAGAAGATGGGGCCGGGGACTCGGCTAAAGCTAAGCGCAAATTCTCCAGCTACTTCAAGAGTCTGGTCATCGAGCTGGACAAAACTCTGTACGGCCCGGATAATCACCTGGTTGAGTGGCACCGGTCACCTAATACACAGGAGACCGATGGCTTTCAGGTGTGTCTTTATCCCCTGTCTCGGTTGTGTCTTTATCCCCTGTCTCAGCTGTGTTTTTATCCCCTGTCTTAGTTGTGTCTTCATCTCCTGTCTCAGTTGTGTCTTTATCCCCTGTCTCAGTTGTGTCTTTATCCCCTGTCTCAGTTGTGTCTTTATCCCCTGTCTCAGTTGTGTCTTTATCCCCTTTCTTAGTTGTATATTTATCCCCTGTCTCAGTTGTGTCTTTATCCCCTTTCTTAGTTGTATATTTATCCCCTGTCTCAGTTGTGTCTTTATTCCCTTTCTTAGTTGTGTTTTTATCCCCTGTCTCAGTTGTGTCTTTATCCCCTTTCTTAGTTGTGTCTTTATCCCCTTTCTTAGTTGTGTCTTTATCCCCTGTCTCAGTTGTGTCTTCATCTCCTGTCTCAGTTGTGTCTTTATCTCCTGTCTCAGTTGTGTCTTTATCCCCTTTCTTAGTTGTATATTTATCCCCTTTCTTAGTTGTATATTTATCCCCTGTCTCAGTTGTGTTTTTATCCCCTGTCTCAGTTGTGTCTTTATCCCCTGTCTCAGTTGTGTCTTTATCCCCTTTCTTAGTTGTGTCTTTATCCCCTGTCTCAGTTGTGTTTTTATCCCCTGTCTCAGTTGTGTCTTTATCCCCTTTCTTAGTTGTGTCTTTATCCCCTGTCTCAGTTGTGTCTTTATCCCCTTTCTTAGTTGTGTCTTTATCCCCTGTCTCAGTTGTGTTTTTATCCCCTGTCTCAGTTGTGTCTTTATCTCCTGTCTCAGTTGTGTCTTTATCTCCTGTCTCAGTTGTGTCTTTATCCCCTGTCTCAGTTGTGTTTTTATCCCCTTTCTTAGTTGTGTCTTTATCCCCTGTTTCTGTTGTGTTTTTATCCCTTGTCTCAGTTGTGTCTTTATCCCCTGTCTCAGTTGTGTCTTTATCCCCTGTCTCAGTTGTGTCTTTATCCCCTGTCTCAGTTGTGTCTTTATCCCCTTTCTTAGTTGTGTATTTATCCCCTGTCTCAGTTGTGTCTTTATCCCCTGTCTCAGTTGTGTCTTTATTCCCTGTCTCAGTTGTGTCTTTATCCCCTTTCTTAGTTGTGTCTTTATCCCCTGTTTCTGTTGTGTTTTTATCCCTTGTCTCAGTTGTGTTTTTATCCCCTGTTTCTGTTGTGTTTTTATCCCTTGTCTCAGTTGTGTCTTTATCCCCTGTTTCTGTTGTGTTTTTATCCCTTGTCTCAGTTGTGTCTTTATCCCCTGTTTCTGTTGTGTTTTTATCCCTTGTCTCAGTTGTGTCTTTATCCCCTGTTTCTGTTGTTTTTATCCCTTGTCTCAGTCGTGACTCTCGCTATCCATATCTCAGACTTGAGCTCATTGCCATCAACACCGAATCCCGCACGCGAATCCCCGTGTCAGGTGAAGCGCCCAGGCGACAAGCCGGTGAAGTGCACGGTGCTGCTGATGCTGGACCAGCAGCCGCCGCAGTTCCGCCTGCAGCCGCAGCTGTCCCGCCTGCTCGGCATCCAGTCGGGCACGAAGGCCCAGATTCTGCTAGCATTCTGGCACTACGTGAAGACCAAACGGCTGCAGGATCCTCAGGAGCGCAGCTATATTGTCTGCGATACCGGCATGGCCGAAGCCTTCCGGCTCGATCCGCAGCAGCAGCCGCCGCCGCGGCTTCGCTTTGCCGACGTGCCTCAGCGCCTGCACCAGCTGCTGCTGCCGCCAGATCCCATTGTGATTAATCACCTGATCTCCAACGAGCCCGGCGCTAAGAAGACCGCTTGCTACGAGATCGAAGTTGAAGTTGACGATCCCTACAAGCAGATGGCGCACAGTTTCTTAGTTAACACGTCCAGCGCCCAGGAGCTGGCCATCATCGATGCAAAACTGTTCGACACCATTGAGCAGATCAACCAGATGGCCCAGCACCGCGACTTCTTCAATCAGTTCACCGAGGATCCGCGCCAGTTCATCACCAGCTGGCTAGTGTCGCAGAAGCAGGACTTGAAGACTATGACGGATCTGGTTGGCAACCCCGAGGAGGAGAGGCGGGCCGAGTTCTATCAGGACAGCTGGCTGCACGAGGCCGCCACTCGGTACTTCTCTAGCAAGGTGAGAGACTCTCGGAATTGTGCATTCTAGTGCAGTTTTGAATCAGCTTGAAGTCTCCAGTTTCTCTGCATTTTAACTTTACACTTTCAGGTAACTCAGCGTCGCCAGGAACTTGAGCACGCTCTCGGAATTCACTAACAATCTCCTTAGTCTCTTCGGCAATCTGTAACTTTAATTTTATTAAATAATAAACAGTTGAGCCGGCCTGTTTTCTCTGCGTGTTGAAATTTTATTCTTATCCAATTTATCGCTTAATTATCGCTTTTCTTGTTGTTGCACCAGCTATGTTTTACAAGCAAGTTAATTATAATTAATACTGTTTTTCCCAGTGCTGTATATGTTGCAATATCTTCTTGTGTGTTTAATCAATCGTACATGCGTCCTTGTTACCTTAATTTTTATATAATTTATCATAATCGGTAAAACCGTGCTCGTAGCAACATCTCCGCTATAGAAGTCTAGTAGTTTGTTATTAATTTTAATTTCTGTAAAATATCGTTTACAATTTTGTTAATTATAATCTAGTATGTATTTCATGTTACAAAAATTAATTACAACTAATCAGCGTTATGCAATTTATGCGTTTCATTATCACTAAGTATTTAACAACTAAATAACATTTGTTTTAAAATATACCAGCCACTTATAATAACTCAGACTACATTTATGATTGTTGTAACCAAAATTATTACAATTCGATCATAATCGTTTTCATTGTTTTCATTATTGCAACCCGTTTAATTAAATCCGCTTATGGCAAACATGTGCAATGGTAATATGGGATACGTATATGGTGTATGGTCCTATAGACTTATGTGAGTTCAAGTACATGTATCCCTGTCTATAATACAAATGTCCTTATACATGTATATTGTCTAGCAAGTGTTCAGTTACATGCTTGAGCTAGTTTTATTTGCTTCATAAAGCATGATCGTAACTTCATAAGTATCATGATCTAATCAGCTACGTAGGGAACATGTAGTTGGAAGTGCCCAATAATAAATCATTGGTTGCGGGTATGACCAGGCAGTGAGCAGGGCAGAGTAAGAAAATAAAAAAATACAGCTGGCTTTGTCTATCGGACATATTTTGGTTTTTTCCGACTGCACAAAGTACTTCCGACTTTAACGAATAACTGTAACGAATGATGTTTCAAGTGCCAAGTTCTATCTCCTCCGATTCAGAGGTTTGAAAATTAAGCATTTAAACAAAATCATATAGTTTCTTTTAATATTAAATTAGGATTTAAGCTTGAAAGCTTTTAAGCAGAAAAATGTTTTAAAATGGTTTACCAAATATTTTTGTGCACTGCAACACTAAATATCTATATTTTTTTCGCCTACATTATAGAATTTAAATTGTGGGACTGGTAACACAGTTTTTAAATAATTAATTGTCTTGGAAAATGCATCACGCGTATTTTAGTTCCAGGTTCTACATTTTATATGGAGAATGACAAACACAGACTACAAAAAAGCAAAAAATGTAGAATTTCTGATTAAAAAATTAAATTTACCAAGCTTTTCAAAACTTTGTGTGAAAAATGTAGCTGAACGCCACAAAGTAAATAAGCAGTAAAGCAGGAGGAACATCCCATAGTCAGGAAGGTGTCCAGTGTACGCCGGAATGAAAATTAAGAAAAAATGTTGTGTACGCCAAAATTGAAAAGCCCTAAAAAAGCGCTTTTTGACGTACGCCAAAATTTGAATAGCCCAAAAAAGCGTACGCCAAAATTTGCAACTTAAATCTTAACTTACCTGTATGTCATCTGTTGTAACGTGAAGAAATCTAAAATACTAAAGTAATTATTGTACAGAATTAGTTAATAAGTTAAAATAAATAACTGACTTACACAAAACTTTAGTAAAGTTTTGTTAACAATAAATCAGATTTAAAATTTACGTAATTTCAGCGTTTTAAAGATGAAAATAGATTTACCAATTCACTAAAATTGAACGATATACAATACTTTGTCGAAGTAATTGGGTTGTTTGCAGGTTTTTTAAACGTTTGTTCGTACGCCAATCACATGCAAATATTGTAGGCCGATTTTTGGACAGATTTTTGCATGCGAAAACTGTGTTGTGTACGCCAAGAACTCTGTACGCCATTTTTCGGACCGCGTGTACGCGAAACTGTACGCCATTTTTTGGGGGGGGGGGCTGATGTACGCCGGAAAATTCCGGCGTACGGACACCTTCCTGACTATGGGGAACATCGACATAAACATGAGGAATGTACACAATGGCAATGCCAGTAAGGCAATTGTTAAATGTTATCGATTTAAATTAGGAATCTAAAACATAGGAGTTTTTTAAAACTAGAATACAAGTGCTGATCTTAGACTTAGGAAATTGGAATATCTATAAATAAGTTACAATGCAAGTCCAAGTCCAAAATGGAAATATTTATTAGAATTAGTTTTTGCTAGATTACAGTTCAATACAGTTTCATAAAGTTAGGCCTATATTTTATAATTTTCTTTATCATATTAATGATAGCAGTAGCTGCAGTATGCATTTAATTTATTTTCTGTTTGTGGTGTAGCTACAATTTTTTAGGGTGCTATTTACTTTGTCTTTAGCACTATCTACAAGAAAGATGAGGTATAAATTAGAGGTTTTTTTCTAGAAATTTTGGGTAGAGGGCAGGTCTTCCAGCACTCTGGCTATGCCACTGATTTTTGTTCATCTCTTAGTCAAAATATAGCAATTAATCTGGTCTATATCAGCTGGTTTTATTATCAATATTATATTATTATTATATGCCAACTAAAATTTAGTCTAGAGACAGACCTAAATAAGCATTAAGATGGCTTTACTAGTATATCTATGTCCTAAGGCTAAGCTATATATTATACTATATTAGATTGCACAGGATGATGCTATTCTGAAGCTTTGCGAGAGGTATAATTGTTGTAGGCATTGCAGTTTACGAAGAGCTTGCGTGCACGGCCGCCGTTTACGTAAGCTCAGAATTGCGTGCGCGGCAGAGCTATATCTTATAGGCTTATATAGTAAGTCATATACTATTTGAATTAATATTCAAGTTAACAAAAATAACAATGAATTAAGATTACATTTGTAGTCCATCCATGGTGTACGGGGAATAAAACATTATAAAACAATATAGTAAAAATATTTTTTAATTAGGTTTGCCAATGCCAATGCGTGGATTTAAGGGCCCCAGTCCCGGCCAATTGCCGGCTGCCATGCACGCAATCACAACACTAGGTAGACGGCTGCATACATGCAAATAAAGCACTAGGTAGATAGCCGCCGTGCACGCAATTCTGAGCTTACATGAACGGCTGCCGTGCACGCAAGCTCTTTGTGCAGTTTAACCTACCATTGGCTGAAAAATGCAAAAAACAGTTATAATAATTTAGAGTTGGAATCTGAAACCATGTCCATGTTGAATTAATGCTAAAATACACAATAGGGTGATTTTTTGTTTATATGCCAATTACACACTGCTTACTAATTATGTACCATACTTGTCATGCTTGAATTGATTAATAATTCAATAGAATATGGATATGTATAATGCATGTTAGTATAAAAGTTACAACATATAAAACTATGTTATATATACTAAATGAACTAATTAATTAAGGTCTAAGACAAAACAAAACAATGTTATCCTATATACAAAATAAGTTGAAAGTATTTTAGAAATAGAAATTTATATTTGAAATTGTAGAGATAATTCATGATTATTTTAAAATGAAATTTTTGTACCAAATGTTTATAATATTAGTTTATTAGTTATATTGTTTATTTTCAAAAACTATATTAGCATAAATTTAAACAATAGATATATTTAATTAACTTATTCTAAGTTTATTTATTTAATTCTTTCATTCTGAATTGTGCCAATAGTCAAATAGCCTAATACCCCTTTGTATATATGCCAATCAATATTTGCAATTCTGATCAATGTATATTCATATATCCAAGGTTAAAGCAGACAATGTGCATATATGCATGATCTACAATATTATATATTATATGTCCTTATTATTCCTTTTATTCTACTCAACTATTGACCATTTTCAAGATCATGGCATCATATGCCAAATGATAAAATATGGTTTAAACAACTATACTAAAATAAAAAATCTATACTACTACAGAAACTATTAGAAAATGTACTAATCTTTGCTACTTCTATCTAGTATGTATTTTACATGGATACCAACTATTCTACTTGGAACTTCTACTTATACTCTGTATACAATATTCTCAAAAATTCATCTTAGGCTATAATTTTAGAGCCATAGTTTAAGACTTTATTTTTTCTTCTCTGACAGTTCTAAAGGAAAATTTAATTTATGCAGCATAATTATGCTTGGCAACGCTCCAGCAAGACGCAGCCAGTATTTGCCAATGCCAGCTGTTAAGGAAGCCAGCCGCCTGTCTAGTGGCTCATCGCCGCAGCATCAGCAGCAGCAGCAGCAGGAGGTCAGCAGTAGCGCCAGCGGCAGCAGTAGCAGCAGCAAGGACCATCCCGACGCTCCTGTGATTGTTGGCAGCGGCGGAGGCGGCGGTCATTTCAGCACTTGGAATCCGCCGCTACTCCAACTGAGCCCAGCACTGAGTCCAGCCCCTTCTCAGCCACTGCTGCCGTTGCCTCCACCTCCGCCGCCTCCTCCCTATGACCTGCGCGAGAGGCCGCGGCGCCGTCACCTGTCAAGCCTTGGTGAGGATTTAAGAAAAAATGAAATTCAGGAAATACATTGAGAAGCGCTTGAAGTTGTTGCGTAACTGGCTGCAATGTTTTTGTTCCATTTTTCCGTCTGGAATTCTTTTCTCTCAGCTCAGCTCCGACTCGCCCTCTTTTTTTATTCTATTGATTTCCATTTTTTTATTTCTTAATTTTTTAAAGAACTTTAGTGCAACCTAGAGGCTAGAGCCATATTGCATGCATAGAGCTTGGTTTTTAAACAATAATTAATGGAATAATTAATTATTCGGCTTCGGTTCCGATCTCTATTATAGCTGGGCTTCTCGTATGCCAGATAATATATTTTTTACTATATATATGTACGGCCATATGCAGTAGAAGGCGCATAGAAAATCTGCCTAGCTCTAGCTAGTCCCCTGCAGCCTGCCTACCTACATCGCATTCAGTTCAGTTCTATTCAGGCCAGCCAAAGCCCATGCTTTCAGGCGGAGGCCCGGGGTCTTTCTCCCTCTCCCTCTCTCAACATGCCCTGCGCTGCCCCGTATAGCAAGCAGCCTTACAAAGCTAGAGCTAGCGTTGTGCCGGGGCTTAGGCCCGGAGCGCTGCAAGCATGCATGCTAGATTGGGGGGGGGGGAATTTGAGGGCAGGGAGAGGAGACGGAGGATCGCCACGGGGGGTGGGGAGATGCCTAGTCCAATTGTACACCACAGCGCGAGGGGGGCTGTCGGGAGAAAGAGGGAGATTCTGGGGAGTGCCTAGAGGGAGGCCTGGAGGGGCTTGGATGGAGCGGGGAAACCCTACACGCCTTGCCCAATCCCGCGGGCTCTGCAGTTTCGATGGGGAGGCAGAACGGAAGGATGCAATAGGCATGGGGTCCTCTCTCTGTATATATTAAATAGAACACAGGGCTTGTGGAACTCCCAATTCCCCCCTTTAACTACGGTCCCTCCGTTGACCCGCAAACTTTTCCTCCCAAGTCCTTTGCCTTTATCCCTTGCATTAGTAAAATGTCTATGACCAAGGTGGTGTCCCCGGACAGGGGGCTCGGTCACTCTCAGTCCCAGTCACGCCGGTCCCGCCTTCGGCATCGGCGCCAACAACAGCAACAACAACAGTTGATGCGCGGCGATCCAGCGGCCTCCGACTTCTCGACTGGATCCCTTGAGGCTGTTGGTAAGAGAGGCCACTCATTGTAATTGGGTGGCTGGATTGGTTGAAAATTTCTTGAAGACGAGTAGGGGGCGCCAATATGTATGTAAGCGAGTAGGGGGCGCCAATATGTATGTAAGCGAGTAGGGGGCGCCAATATGTATGTAAGCGAGTAGGGGGCGCCAATATGTATATAAGCGAGTAGGGGGCGCCATTATTTGCAGTCGTACTCTGCAAGAGGAATTAGTAGTAGGGCCAGGTGCACCATCAGCTGTGGAAAGAAAGTGTGGTGCATGTCTAGTAGTAAGAAAATGGTTGGCAGTCGATCAGTACAGGAAGCCAAGCTGCTTGGTTGATGTGCGTAACGCAATAAGTAGGGCTTCGTAATTCGAACTCCCACGAAGCTGGAACGAGCCCATTCGTGTTGTTGAGTCTGCCGACCGACTAATAAAGAGTAAGAACTGGAAAATTTTCGGTGTTCGAAACGGCTGGACAAAATGACTGACGTCTCCCTGTGTGTGTGTCTGCCTTTGTGTGCGTGTGTGTCTGATTCCGGTGCTGCGTCCCGTGTTGCCAGGGCGGCTGAGTCTTCCCTTCTCTCTGTGTGAGCCGGAGGGCCCCCGCCCGCGCGCTAGACCTCCCCGTCCGTCCGTCCACCCGCCCATTACTTTGGTCCGCTTCTAAAGCCTCTGCTCTTAGTTGCCTAGACCGAGTGAGAGCGTTAGAGTGGCCCCGCGAGGGTGGTCCCCATTTGCGATACTGCTCCACTGGGCTTGGGGCTTCTCTTCTTTCCTCTCCTGCCTCTCCAACCCCCCTACTGCGCCCCCCCCCGGCCATGCGACCGGCTCCGCTCAGTCTCTCAGTGACTCACGCGGTACACGGTGGGAGCGGAGCTCCGGCCTGCTAGCTAGAAACGAGAGAAGAGAGAAAGAACGGAAAAAATTCTCTCCGAGTCGCTAGGAGAGGGGGAGAGGGAGGGAAGGGGGAGCTTTGAAGGCCTTGGTTTACGAAGAGAAGAGAAACCCTGTGGAGGTTGCCACGCTCCCGGCCCGTGTGTAGCTCAGGGGGTTGGGTTGGGTAGACTCTACCTCCTCCCCTCTGCTGTCTGCTGCTCCGGCCTCCGGCTGCTGCTGCCGCTGTTTCCCGCTGAGTCCCGAGTCCTATCCTCGACCCTTTCCTACTCTCTCTCTCCTACTTTGCAACCTAACTCTCCTTGCCACGTTCCCGCCTTTTTACATTTCCTTTGCAACCGTCTGTGTCTTCTTGCTTCTCAACTGTACCTCTTCTGATCCGGGATATAATTCTATAATTCTGAGTTCTGACTCAACTTCATCTAGGCGGGTGGGTTTCTAGCGTTACTATTTCTAATGTTGTAACATTTCTAATAGATCATTTTGAGCCGGGATTTCGGGATTCGGAATTGGCGGAGTGGCTGAAGGATTCGAATTAGATTAGTGATCAGGATCTTTAAAATTAGGGATCGGATTTCTAGGCCAGTGATCGGGATTGGAGGCTTAGTGATCGTGAATCTAGAATTAGTGATCGGGAATCTAGAATTAGTGATCGTGAATCTAGAATTAGTGATCGTGAATCTAGAATTAGTGATCGGGATTCTAGAATTAGTGATCGGGATTCTAGGATTAGTGATCGGGATTCTAGGATTAGTGATCGGGATTCTAGGATTAGTGATCGGGATTCTAGGATTAGTGATCGGGATTCTAGGATTAGTGATCGGGATTCTAGGATTAGTGATCGTGAATCTAGAATTAGTGATCGTGAATCTAGAATTAGTGATCGGGATTCTAGAATTAGTGATCGGGATTCTAGGATTAGTGATCGGGATTCTAGGATTAGTGATCGGGATTCTAGGATTAGTGATCGGGATTCTAGGATTAGTGATCGTGAATCTAGAATTAGTGATCGTGAATCTAGAATTAGTGATCGTGAATCTAGAATTAGTGATCGGGATTCTAGAATTAGTGATCGGGATTCTAGGATTAGTGATCGGGATTCTAGGATTAGTGATCGGGATTCTAGGATTAGTGATCGGGATTCTAGGATCTATTGATATTCCGATATTCCGATAAAAAATCGGATTGGGGTCATTGCAATTTGATCCTGTAATCTGTCTGCTTTGCCTGAGAATCGTGTCCCGACAGTTTTGTCATTGTGCATTTTTTGTCATCTTTTGGCAGAGCTGGCTAGCGAATGGCTGCACCGACTCACCCCAGTGGCGGCCGCCGCAGGTGCCGCCGTAGTCCCGTCTGCCGCCGCCGCGACGGCGCCTCTTTTGCCGCCACCGCCGCCGCCGGCGTCCTCCGCAATTGCCGCCGTGACCAGCGAGAACAATTGCGGTGCTGGCCGGCACCTCACTGGCAAGGTGAGAAGCGCTCGTTTGATTAACTAACTACCAAGGAACGATTAGTTATTATGGGTATTTCAAGAAATAAATCAACTTATTCGCTAACTATCCATACAATCAGGGCACAGACGCAGCTCCGCCGTCGCGCAAGAAGCTCCGCCTGTCGTCCAGCAGCGTAGCAGCGGATGTTAATTTGGCCAGCGGCCAGACTTCCTCGCAACCGCAACCGCCGTCCGCCGTAGCAGCCGGGGCCGCCGCCTGTCCCCGCGGCGTAGACGAGCCGACGGGAGCGTCCTGGGCTGCGGCAGCCGCTGCGGCAGCGGCCGCTGCTGCTTCGCTGCACCGATCGGCGGCCGCTCCCGCGCCCGGCGGTGCCGCCACTGCATCTGCGGCCTTCGCCGGCCCGTCTTTCTCTGCCTCGGCTTCCTCGGCGTCGTCTTCTGCAACTTCTAGACGCAACGGCGGCGCGAGCGGGTCGCTGGGTCACCAGCAAAGAGCCAGGTAAATACTTTCTTATACTGAGATTTTTGGCATCTGTGTACTGCTTCTGGAACCTCTTATATATGCTTTTTGTTGGTACTTGCCATGGCGCCCCAACTAGCACTCTGAATGGCGTCCCAACTAGCACTCTGAATGGCGCCCCAACTAGCACTCTGAATGGCGCCCCAACTAGCACTCTGAATGGCGCCCCAACTAGCACTCTGAATGGTGCCCCAACTAGCACTCTGAATGGCGCCCCAACTAGCACTCTGAATGGCGCCCCAACTAGCACTCTGAATGGCGCCCCAACTAGCACTCTGAATGGCGCCCCAACTAGCACTCTGAATGGCGCCCCAACTAGCACTCTGAATGGCGCCCCAACTAGCACTCTGAATGGCGCCCCAACTAGCACTCTGAATGGCGCCCCAACTAGCACTCTGAATGGCGCCCCAACTAGCACTCTGAATGGCGCCCCAACTAGCACTCTGAATGGCGCCCCAACTAGCACTCTGAATGGCGCCCCAACTAGCACTCTGAATGGCGCCCCAACTAGCACTCTGAATGGCGCCCCAACTAGCACTCTGAATGGCGCCCCAACTAGCACTCTGAATGGCGCCCCAACTAGCACTCTGAATGGCGCCCCAACTAGCACTCTGAATGGCGCCCCAACTAGCACTCTGAATGGTGCCCAAACTAGCACTCTGAATGGCGCCCCAACTAGCACTCTGAATGGTGCCCAAACTAGCACTCTGAATGGCGCCCCAACTAGCACTCTGAATGGCGCCCCAACTAGCACTCTGAATGGCGCCCCAACTAGCACTCTGAATGGCGCCCCAACTAGCACTCTGAATGGCGCCCCAACTAGCACTCTGAATGGCGCCCCAACTAGCACTCTGAATGGCGCCCCAACTAGCACTCTGAATGGCGCCCCAACTAGCACTCTGAATGGCGCCCCAACTAGCACTCTGAATGGCGCCCCAACTAGCACTCTGAATGGCGCCCCAACTAGCACTCTGAATGGTGCCCAAACTAGCACTCTGAATGGCGCCCCAACTAGCACTCTGAATGGTGCCCAAACTAGCACTCTGAATGGCGCCCCCAACTAGCACATTTCGTGACACATTTATCCCAGAATGGACAGTTTAACTAAAACTGCTTAGCACATTGTTTATCAATAGGCAAAAGAATTGCAGAGCGCAGCAATCATTTAATGCAGTTATTAGCATTTTGCTTTAGATAAACTAATTATGCACGCGTAAGCTATTTCACGTTGAGAGAATTGATTGCGTAATTTATCTCTGCATTGGGTCGGCAGTCTGGCATTCCTATCGAAAAATCTTTCTCTCTCTCTCTCTGGATGCGTCTCCGCTTTCAACACATTGCTGCGTATAAAAGCGCGCCAAATGCGAGTCTTTGTTATTTGTTAGTACTTCAATCGAGCTACAAAGACCGTCAGCACGACCCCCCAGACTAGAGAGATAATAAATCTATTGACCAGTTGGTAAGGTGAATTCCGATACCGACAAAAAACAAAGCTATCGGTTGTATGTATATAATTTATGCTCGCATGTTCGAGTATATATATTTATGTGCCGGCCAGCACAGACCTGTGGACAAGGAACCTTGGCTTGCGGCATCTGGCCTACTGCCTGATTGCAGCGCATGGGCATTTTGGCGGACGGCGTCCGGCGCGGATCTAATACGGCGCGGCGCGGCGCGTACGGCGCGCGGCGATTAGTACGGCGCGGCGCGGTACTAATTAGATGCCGAGGCATTTAGGCTTGATAAGACAGTCATAGTTACTCCTGCCGTTTACCCAAAACTGCGTTAATTTTGCTTTAGGGTTTCTTTCACAGGTAAGTCATTTCACAGTGTGGCGCAGGTTGTGTAGGCGTCTGGCATACTTAAGCCATGCGCTGCAATAGGGGCCTACTGGGTTGCAAGTTTAGGGGGGGGGGGTTCGGCTGCAACAGCCCGTCTGAACTCTCTTTTTATTGTGAAGAAGAAGTCAAACTTGACTTCAACCCTGGTGCACCCCCACCCTCACCAACTTGCACGGTCCTGCACCTCCCTCTCTTGCCTGTAGCATCTACCCCCCCCGCGCATTGCTAATACAAGTGTCCACGTGCCTTCCTGGAGGGCCCCAATCGTGCCTTCCCTATCTCTCTCTCTCAACCCTCCGCCAATGCTGTGTGTGCGGGCGGCGTGCGCAGGCCTGTCTGTATTGGGGCTTGGGCCGGCCCGGCTAGGGGCTGGCAGAACCGCGGGCGCCGCGCACACAATGACTAAACAGCTGCCCGCCCTGCTTGCTGCTGCATAGGCTGCATGTATGTATATATGTATATAAAAGGCATGGTAATGGCAGTCAAGACGCCCGAGAATTCTACTATCGGCTACTACTACTATACTAGAAGAATAATACACTCGATCTATATTGGCTGGCTTGTACTCGGAGAGATGCAGCACCAGCAGCAGTTGGAGTCGCTCTACGCCCAGTTCTACGCCAGCTTCGTTAACTGGGCCGGGCATCGGTTAGCTCTTGATCCTCTGGCCGGAGCCGCTCTGGCTGGTGTCGCCTCCGCTGCCGGCGTTGACCCGGCCTGCTGCCTCGGCTCGGCCCTGTCCGATTATGTCCGCAGGCATCAGCTGGCCGGCCGGCCAACTTGGCTGCACGCCAGCCTGCTGTTGCGGTGCTTGGACAGGTCGGACCTGGGCTTGACGCCCGTTGTTAGGCAGATTCTGCACTCACTGGGCCGTTCGGTGTCGCGGCATCTCAACGCTAATCGAATGCTTAAACAGCTGCGCTCGTGTCTTCTTAGACAGCTGTGGTGCGGCCAAACTGCATTGTGGATTATCAGCACTCCAAATGGCGTCCCAACTAGCACTCCAAAAAGCGTCCCATCTAGCACTCCAAATGGCGTCCCAACTAGCACTCCAAATGGCGTCCCAACTAGCACTCCAAATGGCGTCCCAACTAGCACTCCAAATGGCGTCCCAACTAGCACTCCAAATGGCGTCCCAACTAGCACTCCAAATGGCGTCCCAACTAGCACTCCAAATGGCGTCCCAACTAGCACTCCAAATGGCGTCCCAACTAGCACTCCAAATGGCGTCCCAACTAGCACTCCAAATGGCGTCCCAACTAGCACTCCAAATGGCGTCCCAACTAGCACTCCAAATGGCGTCCCAACTAGCACTCCAAATGGCGTCCCAACTAGCACTCCAAATGGCGTCCCAACTAGCACTCCAAATGGCGTCCCAACTAGCACTCTGAATGGCGTCCCAACTAGCACTCTGAATGGCGTCCCAACCAGCACTCTGAATGGCGTCCCAACTAGCACTCCAAATGGCGTCCCAACTAGCACTCCAAATGGCGTCCCAACTAGCACTCCAAATGGCGTCCCAACTAGCACTCCAAATGGCGTCCCAACTAGCACTCCAAATGGCGTCCCAACTAGCACTCCAAATGGCGTCCCAACTAGCACTCCAAATGGCGTCCCAACTAGCACTCCAAATGGCGTCCCAACTAGCACTCTGAATGGCGTCCCAACTAGCACTCTGAATGGCGTCCCAACTAGCACTCCAAATGGCGTCCCAACCAGCACTCCAAATGGCGTCCCAACCAGCACTCTGAATGGCGTCCCAACTAGCACTCCAAATGGCGTCCCAACTAGCACTCCAAATGGCGTCCCAACTAGCACTCCAAATGGCGTCCCAACTAGCACTCCAAATGGCGTCCCAACTAGCACTCCAAATGGCGTCCCAACTAGCACTCCAAATGGCGTCCCAACTAGCACTCCAAATGGCGTCCCAACTAGCACTCCAAATGGCGTCCCAACTAGCACTCCAAATGGCGTCCCAACTAGCACTCCAAAAAGCGTCCCAACTAGCACTCCAAAAAGCGTCCCATCTAGCACTCCAAATGGCGTCCCAACTAGCACTCCAAAAAGCGTCCCATCTAGCACTCCAAATGGCGTCCCAACTAGCACTCCAAAAAGCGTCCCATCTAGCACTCCAAATGGCGTCCCAACTAGCACTCAAAAAAGCGTCCCATCTAGCACTCCAAATGGCGTCCCAACTAGCACTCCAAAAAGCGTCCCATCTAGCACTCCAAATGGCGTCCCAACTAGCACTCCAAATGGCGTCCCAACTAGCACTCTGAATGGCGTCCCAACTAGCACTCCAAATGGCGTCCCAACTAGCACTCCAAATGGCGTCCCAACTAGCACTCCAAATGGCGTCCCAACTAGCACTCCAAATGGCGTCCCAACTAGCACTCCAAATGGCGTCCCAACTAGCACTCTGAATGGCGTCCCAACTAGCACTCCAAATGGCGTCCCAACTAGCACTCCAAATGGCGTCCCAACTAGCACTCCAAATGGCGTCCCAACTAGCACTCCAAATGGCGTCCCAACTAGCACTCCAAATGGCGTCCCAACTAGCACTCCAAATGGCGTCCCAACTAGCACTCCAAATGGCGTCCCAACTAGCACTCTGAATGGCGTCCCAACTAGCACTCTGAATGGCGTCCCAACTAGCACTCCAAATGGCGTCCCAACTAGCACTCCAAATGGCGTCCCAACTAGCACTCCAAATGGCTTCCCAACTAGCACTCCAAATGGCGTCCCAACTAGCACTCTGAATGGCGTCCCAACTAGCACTCCAAATGGCGTCCCAACTAGCACTCTGAATGGCGTCCCAACTAGCACTCCAAATGGCGTCCCAACTAGCACTCCAAATGGCGTCCCAACTAGCACTCCAAATGGCGTCCCAACTAGCACTCCAAAAAGCGTCCCAACTAGCACTCCAAAAAGCGTCCCATCTAGCACTCCAAATGGCGTCCCAACTAGCACTCCAAATGGCGTCCCAACTAGCACTCTGAATGGCGTCCCAACTAGCACTCCAAATGGCGTCCCAACTAGCACTCCAAAAAGCGTCCCAACTAGCACTCCAAAAAGCGTCCCATCTAGCACTCCAAATGGCGTCCCAACTAGCACTCCAAAAAGCGTCCCATCTAGCACTCCAAATGGCGTCCCAACTAGCACTCCAAAAAGCGTCCCATCTAGCACTCCAAATGGCGTCCCAACTAGCACTCCAAATGGCGTCCCAACTAGCACTCTGAATGGCGTCCCAACTAGCACTCCAAATGGCGTCCCAACTAGCACTCCAAAAAGCGTCCCAACTAGCACTCCAAAAAGCGTCCCAACTAGCACTCCAAATGGCGTCCCAACTAGCACTCCAAAAAGCGTCCCATCTAGCACTCCAAAATGGCACATTGTACGAGCTATGGTAAACTTATTCTTCCTAGAATCGACAATTCACAAAAAATAGTAGTAGATCTGTAAACAGGGGGTATGCAGGCTTCTGCGACTCAGTTGTTTAGAAAGGGTCAGCAGTGCAGCTGGCTTCCTGGTTTTCAATTTACCAAATAGTAGTGCGTTTCTGGCGCTTAAAAAAGCCACTTATCCAGTATCTACAACTCCCTATAAGCAAGCTATACCATTACTAATAGTAGTGTTCTGACCCCCATTGCAGTCCTCAGCTACGCCGTCGACATCATCAGCAACTGACACAGCAGCAGCAGCAGCAACAGCAATATCAGCAGCAGATTCATCAGCGCCAGCCGACCGGCCTGCCCGCCGCCACTATGATGTCGGGAGCGTCAGTCGCGGACGCCAACGAAGCCGGCTTCCAGTATCAGCAGCATAGGCGGCATCAGCTTCAACAGCAACAGCAGGCAGCTGCTGCTGCTGCTGCGGCGGCGGCTGCGGCTTCTGCCGCGGCTACAGCTGCTTCCGCGGCCGCCGTTGCAGCATCGGCAGCCGCTGGCGGTGGCAGCGGAGCTAGCGGCGGCAGCAGCGGCGCACACTTGCTCGGGGGTGCTTACCTGACCAGCTCGCTAGTGTACCAGCAGCAGCAACAGCAGCAGCAGCAGCACTATGGTGGCCCTCTGTACTACCCGGCCGGCTCCTACCAGCTGGGCGGTCCCACCGGCTACTACTGCTGCCCGCCGGCCCCCTATCCCGGCCTGCTGTTGCATTTCCTGGCTTTGCTAGACAACGCAGCCTCCACAACTGCCGGCACCGGTGCTTCATCGTCAGCGGCTGGCAGCGCGCACAGTCAGCATCATCTTCATCAGCACCTGCTGCATCATCATCAGCATTCGCAACAGCAGGCGCATCAACAGCACCGCCATCATCAGCATCATCAGCAGCAGCAGCAGCAGCTGCAGCATCAGCCTAGCAATCTGGACAGTTTGCTGCACCTGGCCGCGCAAGTAGGCGGCTGCCGGCCCCGCGGCGCCGCCAAAGAGGAGCTGGAAAGCCTGCCGGCCTATCGCTACCAGCCTGGCCGCAGGCAGTCGGACACTCGCCGTCAGGCTAGCTGCGTTGTCTGCCTGGCCGAGTTCGAGCCCCGCCAGCAGCTGCGCGGCCTCGCCTGCGGTCACGAATTCCACGTGCGCTGCGTTGACCGCTGGCTGCGACACAATCGCACCTGCCCGATCTGCCGGGCCGACGCTGTGAGCGGCAGGCCGCAGGTTAGCTCAGAGTGACCCGATTGGCTTGGCTGGGCTTTTTTGTTAAAAAAACTGACAACTCGTTAATTAACACCTGACATCTCTCCAGTTTCCCTATCCTGAGGTGGGATCGATTTCTTCTGTACTCCTGTGGTGCTGAATTTTCTTGTTTATTATTAATAAAAACTTTCAAGCTCTACTACTCACAGTGGAACAGTAGTATGCATAAAAAAGGGATCTTTATCCGAATAAGTTGCAATGTAGACAGCGCGTGTGCTTTCAACAATAGTAAACGAAAATCGGAGTTCAATACTGTGCGCATAGTGCGAATTAGCTGTTTATAATTAATATTCCGCACCAGTGTGCCTACCTGTCCACAATATGCTTACCTGCCAGTTAGCTCGTTTACGTCTGTGATGCAGCATCAAATTAATCGCAATTGAAATCTGCACAGCACCGCATCAGCTGACTGACTGTTTTTATAGGCTTAATAACAATATAACAGAATTGCCGATTACACTCTCTGTTCCCCTACAAGTCTTTGTGCCATTTTGATTTATTGTTATTATCATCATTACACACGCATCGCCTCTAATCCACCATACTGGACTATTGAATCCGTCCTGTCCATACACACGCAGACACGCGCACACAATTTCTGAGCCATGCCTTTTCTCAACCGCCCCTCGGCCTTTCACCTCCCTTTCCCGCAGAATGAATCTACTACTGTTATTACTAATGTAGGCAAATTTGCTCCCCCAGTTTCTTATATGAAATAATTCACTCCAACTGCCTGTGCTTATAAATAATCTATACATATTACCTATACTACTAGCTAACCCGTGAGCACTGCTGTACTTGAGCTGCAAAAAAAATAAATAAATGAGAAGCTACCAATACAGTACTCTCTGTTTTACTATTACCCGCTACTATTAAATGATTCGTCATGTACACCCAGAAAAATTAATTAATTACTAAGGTCTTGACTTCGTTATTTGTTTTAAATAAAGCATACGCTTTTAATCTACTTTCCACTAAGTAGTATTTAATAGAAAATGAAGGTAATTAAATGAAGACTTTTTACCATAGTTTTCAGATTAAATAGTTCAAATAGCGAATCTTTTATAATCACACGATTAAACCAGCCGTTTATTAATAAAACAAAATGAAACGATTATTTGGGTCGCAACAGCAAATGATAATGGAAGCTGGAAGACATTTAAGAGGCTATCCCCAAGATGGATGTTAGATATTTATAAACAAAACTACCACTTGGTCTTTGCATGTGTAGCTCGCATGCCTGAAATTAGCGGAAAATGTTGCTAAAGTAAAACAAATTGGAAGTCAGAGAAACAGCATTTACAGAGCAAAAAGCAAAAATCTCTTTTCGTACGTTAGTGCGTCAGCAGCCACTGTATCAAATTGAAAGCACCTTACATGTAAAACCCACCCAGCCAATTAGAAATCATTTAGACCCACTCCAGTCAATTATTAAGAAGCGCAGCCACCCCCCCCAGCAAATAAAAAATCGCCAAAATCTCATCCAATCAAAAATCGCCTAAATCCTACCCAGTCAGTCAGAAATTGCTAAAAATCCGCCCAGCCAATAAAAAATCGCCAAAATCCTACCCAGCCAATCACAAAACCTTCTAGCCAATCAGAATGCAGTCTAATTTTACGAGTATTCCGACCAAAGCGGCATAAAATAGAGATTGTGCATCGGCTCGGTCAAAGCTCTTCCCCGTCCAGCCGGGCGTTGTTCTCCTCCAGCGAGCGATTCAGCATCCCGAACAGCAGCGGAGTCGTGGTGCAACAACAAAGTGCCAGAAGTACTGCGTTAAAATCTTTGACGAATGCAGCTCGTTGCTCGGGCCATACAATTGCTGCTCCCGTTGTTCGTCCGAATAATCAATGCTTTTAATCCATTGGTTACTTGGGAAGACTGGCTATTTGAAATATTTTAGTTTTAGCAAGCTAATTTTAGCCTGAAATCGTGAAATACAAAAAACCATGTGCTGTTTGTCCATGTCCATGAGGACAGCAGTGACACACTGACAGACTGGGAATGGGGCAGCAGTGAGACACTGACAGACTGGGAATGGGGCAGCAGTGACTCACTGACAGACTGGGAATGGGGCAGCAGTGACTCACTGACAGACTGAAATGAGGCAGCAGTGACTCACTGACAGACTGGGAATGGGGCAGCAGTGACTCACTGACAGACTGGGAATGGGGCAGCAGTGACTCACTGACAGACTGAAATGGGGCAGCAGTGACTCACTCAGTAGACTGGGAATGGGGCAGCAGTGACTCACTGACAGACTGGGAATGGGGCAGCAGTGACTCACTGACAGACTGGGAATGGGGCAGCAGTGACTCACTGACAGACTGGGAATGGGGCAGCAGTGACTCACTGACAGACTGAAATGGGGCAGCAGTGACTCACTCAGTAGACTGGGAATGGGGCAGCAGTGACTCACTGACAGACTGGGAATGGGGCAGCAGTGACTTACTGACAGACTGGGAATGGGGCAGCAGTGACTCACTGACAGACTGGGAATGGGGCAGCAGTGACTCACTGACAGACTGGGAATGGGGCAGCAGTGACTCACTCAGTAGACTGGGAATGGGGCAGCAGTGACTCACTCAGTACACTGGGAATGGGGCAGCAGTGACTCACTCAGTAGACTGGGAATGGGGCAGCAGTGACTCACTGACAGACTGGGAATGGGGCAGCAGTGACTCACTCAGTAGACTGGGAATGGGGCAGCAGTGACTCACTCAGTACACTGGGAATGGGGCAGCAGTGCCTCACTTAGTAGACTGGGAGAAATGTTGTGTCCAGATTAGGTAAATGTACTTTTTTAGCTAAAACCCTAATCATAAGATATGTAACACGAGCCCTAAGTAACTCAAAAAGCCTTTCTTTCTAAGCGACAAAATGGAGATGAAAAGAAATAAGAATAAAATCCGAGATCAAGACAATAATCGCATCGTTCATAATTTGTCCGATAAGGAAAAATCAATTATATTGCAGTTCAAAGTCGGGTTAGCTCGTGTGCCTTTGCATTGTCTAAGTAACAGGTGCTCAGTTCAAGGTATAGAAGCAAGCGAGCTCAAAGCTATGCTGTGCGACTTTGGCATTGACACTAAATACTAGGCTGAGTGAGAGAGCAGATCGTTTTGAGCAGTGTCACACAACAGCCAGCACTAGCACACACCTCAGAAACAGCTCATCTTTTCCAGTGAGATGCTTCTAGAGGGAGTTCAAAAGAGTGACTTTAAAGTAGTAGTGTGGAGGGCGAGTGTCCAAGTGGGTGGAGGGCGATTATCCAAGTGTGGAGGGCGATTATTAAGGGGGTGGAGGGCGATTATTAAGTGGGTGGAGGGCGATTATCCAGGTGGGTGGAGGGCGATTATTAAGTGGGTGGAGGGCGATTATCCAGGTGGGTAGAGGGCGATTATCCAGGTGGGTGGAGGGCGATTATCCAGGTGGGTGGAGGGCGATTATCCAGGTGGGTAGAGGGTGATTATCCAGGTGGGTGGAGGGCGATTATCCAGGTGGGTGGAAGGCGATTATCCAGGTGGGTGTAGGGCGATTATCCAGGTGGGTGGAGGGCGATTATCCAGGTGGGTAGAGGGCGATTATCCAGGTGGGTGGAGGGCGATTATCCAGGTGGGTGGAGGGCGATTATCCAGGTGGGTAGAGGGTGATTATACAGGTGGGTGTAGGGCGATTATCCAGGTGGGTGGAGGGCGATTATCCAGGTGGGTAGAGGGCGATTATCCAGGTGGGTGGAGGGCGATTATCCAGGTGGGTGGAGGGCGATTATCCAGGTGGGTGGAGGGCGATTATCCAGGTGGGTGGAGGGCGATTATCCAGGTGGGTGTAGGGCGATTATCCAGGTGGGTGGAGGGCGATTATCCAGGTGGGTAGAGGGTGATTATCCAGGTGGGTAGAGGGCGATTATCCAGGTGGGTAGAGGGCGATTATCCAGGTGGGTAGAGGGCGATTATCCAGGTGGGTGGAGGGCGATTATTAAGTGGGTGGAGGGCGATTATCCAGGTGGGTGGAGGGCGATTATCCAGGTGGGTAGAGGGTGATTATCCAGGTGGGTGGAGGGCGATTATCCAGGTGGGTGTAGGGCGATTATCCAGGTGGGTGGAGGGCGATTATCCAGGTGGGTAGAGGGCGATTATCCAGGTGGGTAGAGGGCGATTATCCAGGTGGGTGGAGGGCGATTATCCAGGTGGGTAGAGGGTGATTATCCAGGTGGGTAGAGGGCGATTATCCAGGTGGGTGGAGGGCGATTATCCAGGTGGGTAGAGGGTGATTATCTAGGTGGGTAGAGGGCGAGCATCTGAAAGGTAGTTAATCTAATTTCGGACATCTGTCCATCACAAAAAGCAGTCACACGCCGCTACAATTTAGGTCGCGAAAAGCATGCGAAGTAAATTGAGAAAGTGGAATCAGTTAGCAGCAAAAAAACACGGTGCAACCATGTTAAGAGTGCTATATAGATACTAAAATTTGACGCAAAATATGCTTCTAGCTGTGCATAAAAACACGGGCTAGAGATGAAAAGAAAAATCACAATACTCACACCAAGAAGTGCACAATTAACTGCTACCAATCAAAAAGGCATGCGCTAAGTAGCTAATAACTAATAATTAAACTCTGCACAGTATTAACTACGAGCATTACAAATAAGAATATAATAGAATACTGCAAAACAGAACCTACTGCGGGCAATTTTAACAACCAACGGGTGCTGCATGCACAAAGATAAGCATCTGATAAAGGGGCCGTTAAGTATAGAATGGGAAACCTTGTTTCTTGCAAAACATTCTGTGTAGAGTAGAGCATAAGAGCATCTCCGCGAAAAGTACGCCACGGAGATAGGAACTTTTAAGAAGTTTGCAAAGATCAATGTTCCAATAAAAGCTACGGTTGCAAACCCAGCCCCCAGAAATGATTTTCTTGGAAAGTTCCAAGTCAAGAATAACTGATCTATATGGTATCTATTAAGTGAACGTAAACTCATTTAAAATTCTAATTCTGCTTTTTTAAAATGCAATAAATTTTTCTACGGTAGTTTACACCATGTGGGAGAATTTATTATTAATTGGCGGGAAAGTTCTAAAGATAAATTCTACAAATAGAGTAAGCGTGCGAGATCAGCATCAATGTCCATGGTACGCGTACGCAGAGTTGAAAGCCTACATGTAGAACAAAGACAGGTTGGACCATAGACAGCACACAAATTTCTGACTGAGAAACTCGACAGAGACAAGCCAGTCCCGAGTTGAAATCCGTGCCAGTCACCGGCATCCAGGCCTGTGGTGAAAAAAATCATATAGTTTTTGTCACACGCTAAAAGCGGCAAGTCCTTCGAATTAAGCAAAGTCAATTAATTGCGATCAATTTGGCCAGAGATAGAAAATCCTTCGCTCCCGCGAGTCCGCTCACTCAGCCGAGCTGAAAGCCATAGACATTGTGTACAAATACTGCAACCAATATGGCCTAAACTGCGATCAAGTTGGCCGAGATCTATTGCCTTCCAAGTTGAACTTATAGCCATAGATAACTTGTCAACGGCCCAAAAGGCACTGAATGGCTAGTGCTGTCATCACTCCACTAAAGTGCATTCAGTGGGTAAACTACAATCAGACCTACATCCAGCGGTGCTAATGGACCGATTGACAAATTTTCACGCGCCCTATCTAATTCAAGCTGTTTGATGTTCAAGTGTTGTATTGCATTGGCCAACTTGATCGCAGTTTTGGCAAAACTGGTTGCAGTATTTCTACACAATGTCTATGGCTTTCCTATCCTTGGCCAACTTGATCGCAGTTTTGGCCAAACTGGTTGCAGTATTTCTACACGATGTCTATGGCTTTCCTATCCCTGGCCAACTTGATCGCAGTTTTGGCCAAACTGGTTGCAGTATTTTTACACAATGTCTATGGCTTTCCTATCCCTGGCCAACTTGATCGCAGTTTTGGCCAAACTGGTTGCAGTATTTTTACACAATGTCTATGGCTTTCCTATCCCTGGCCAACTTGATCGCAGTTTTGGCCAAACTGGTTGCAGTATTTCTACACGATGTCTATGGCTTTCAGCTCAGCTAGGTGAGCGGACTCGCGAAAGCGAAGGATTTTCTATCCCAACTAGATTGCAAAATGGTATATACTGGGTGCAATTGAAAGTCATTATAGATAGTAAAAATAAGCAATCATTTTGGTATTAATACAGTATGAATATACACACTCTTAAGCCGGATTGTTAGCAAGCAAGCTAGATGTGTGGGGTAACACACTTCGACCTTCAATTAGAAAGCATCAAATACACAGTAGAGCAAGGTAGCCAAAGTTAAAGGAAGCATGCGAAAATCATTTAATATACTAGTATAATACGATATTAACCCGCTAGCGGGCATCGGACTAGCTGAGATATTACATACAACTTTTAGTTTATTATGTAATTGTCTCGACTGGAGAATCAGTTGGAAGATAAGCGACTGTCTGAAATAATTAGATTGGTAATCAATTCTGAATCAGATACACTGTCTCCGTTGCACGATCGATCTATCTAGCCAGGTCTATGCCTAAAGCTTACCTTTATCGCACTCTATGTCAATAGAGACTTTCATGATAATAGAATTGCGAACGTGCTCACTCAGAAATAATAATGCATAGCTATTTTTAGGCAACCCGTTTCTCTACACTGCTTTGAGCTGGGCTAAAGTAAATAAATATAGGTGAAGGGCTCTCAATGTTAATTTGTACGATCTAGCTAGCTAGAATTAAGACCATAAAGCAATGTAATTGTGTGTTATTGCTAATTAATTAGCCACTTTACTTCAATCAACACACCCTACCCTTCAGTGATTCCCTGAACCCGCTCTACCCCTTATTCACCCCTGAACACACCCTACCCATCAGTCACCCCCTGAACACACCCTACCCCTCAATCACCCCCTGAACACACCCTACCCCTCAGTCACCCTCTGAACACACCGTACCACTCAGTCACCCTCTGAACACACCGTACCACTCAGTCACCCTCTGAACACACCGTACCACTCAGTCACCCTCTGAACACACCGTACCACTCAGTCACCCCCTGAACACACCCTACCACGCAGTCACCCTCTGAACACACCCTACCACTCAGTCACCCTCTGAACACACCCTACCACTCAGTCACCCTCTGAACACACCCTACCACTCAGTCACCCTCTGAACACACCCTACACCGAAATCCCCGAACCCCTGCTCACCTGAATACAAGTGATAAAGATGAGGTCGCCGACAACAGAAGACAGACAGACTTCACAGTGGCACAGATTCAAGAACTTGTTGAAGTCATCGCCAATGACAGCAAAGGTCAAGCCAAGCGGTCGCGCAAACGCCAACATGCCGACGCGTCAGGCGGGACATCAGAGTCAGCAGCATGTCGAACGTACTGGAACTGCTACGCGACAGTTCGTGCCAGGTAGCACCGGCCGTGATAAGCGTCAGCTGCAGAATTAATTCACACAGAAGCAAGATTGCGCACGTTAACACTAAGGCGCAGCCGCTGACGGCAAACGAATGAAGACCGTCGTAATAAAGAAATCTGCAGTCTGCCGGCAGCAGGAACCTGCGGATTAGCGTTTCGAGTTAATCGGCTTTGAGTCGATAACCAGATAATAATTATCTACGAACTCAAGCGGCCTGATTGGAATAAAAATCTATCAACAAAACTACCAGAGATCGAAATAAATTGAGACTTCCAAAATAATACATAAAGAGATTATCACAGTGAAGGGACTGAGCGGCTAATGAAGGATTAATTAGGGATCTTGGGCGGGATTATTCAAGTAACTAGTTTGGGATTATCTAGGGATTATACAAGGAATTTCTAGGGATAATCCAAGGGGTTATCTAGAGATCATTCAAGGGACTAGTTAGGGATTATCTAGGGATTATCCAATGGATTATCTAGGGATTCTCCAATGGATTATCTAGGGATTATCCAATGTATTATCTAGGGATTATCCAATGTATTATCTAGGGATTATCCAATGGATTATCTAGGGATTATCCAGGGATTATCCACCGAAAAGGATTATTCAAGGGACTAGTAAGTTACGAGCTATTATTTAAGACTAGTAGATGGAAGTTCAAAGGAATTATATGGGTGTCATTCATAGAATTAAGAGATTATTTAACTAAACTTAAATAACCTACCAGTCCATGTAAATGGCAGGCGTGCATATAGACGTAGTTGTTAATAGAATGCCATAGCAACCAGTTGCTATGCAGAGAATCAACGTGATCAAATATGATCGACGATTAGGCCTGCCAATACAGCAGTCCAGCCACCAACAGTGGTGATCCAAATGCTGAATAGACCGCTCGCATATTGAGCACACGTCGGCTCCTCCACCTTCGCTGCCGCCGCCAGTGTCGCCGTGACCAGATTCAACAGAATCGTCTATAGATCCTAGCAACGAAGCGGTACGAGTTTGCCTAATTGATAAGCAGGTAAGAATCCACAATAGATTTAAAGACATATGCTCCCATAGTAGGACAACTCGCAGAATAGCAGTTATGACAGCCACACAGAGATAGGCAAGAAGGACAGTGGCACAGGTGACGGCAAACAAGGCCGGGCATCTGGTCCGGCTGGCTCGCAGTCGCCTGATAGCAATGTAGAAACCAGCTGGAGCGGCCAGGCAGATGGCCAGGCTAACCAGCGGGTGGGCGCTGCCAAGCAGCAGTGCGCAGCCAACGCCGCCAATAGACAGGATGCAGGCGCATCCAGTTGGCGACTGGCCGCCACCGCGGCGGTGCCAGTCAGACATCAACCTGACTCGGGTGGGCGCGACAGCGGGCTCTGTAAGTAGTGCATTGCGGTGTAGCTGGTGATTTATCCTTCTCTCTGACAAATGTTTGTGCACAAGACCCAAATTAAGTTTATGGCATCCTATGCGATAAAGGAGGCTGTAGTCTAGTGGTTAGAGCGTCGGACTCACGACAGATAGGTTGGGGGTTCGATTCCTGATCCCACTCGGAACAATTTATGTTTTTGATCAGGACACTCCAGCCACTCAGCCTTCAGGTGTGCTACACAAAAGCTGCAGCTGAGCTGTTGGTTGCATATCTGGCCCAATTGGGGCAAGTGTAATCAATTAATTATAATCATTATATGTATTATGTACTACAAAAACTTCTTTCCATCTCTGCTCACATTTGGACTTTGGAGTTTAAATCATGGAATTTTTTCTAACTAGGGTATAAAGCATTAAATTTATTGACAGTATATTATACATCAGTTAATAGCAAAGGAGAAAGAGTAGGTGCAATAGGACCATGACTAAAAGAGTCTGTCTGCTAGCCTTTCAGACCGATTGATGCACATAAACATTGCATTACCACAATGCACATGCACAATTGTTTTATATATGCTTCCATAGCCACTATCAACTTAAAGTGTAGGTTCTTTAGAGTTTTATCAGAAAAACTCAAGATAGAAAAGCAATATGGCCCTTCACAATGCTAGATAATATTAATTGCTGCTGAAAGGTCCAAGTCCTCATCTTTTGAGTTCCTATATCAGAATGCTACTATGCCATAATTAAAGACATAATCATAAGACCTGAATAGGCCTAGTAAGCCTTAACCAACATGCACTTTTGAAATTAGCCAAACTAGCTAATAAGCTTTGCTAGATACACGTAAAAGATATGCAATGTGCATAGCTAATTTGCAATAGCTCCTTTCCTCTATTTTTCCTATTTACAAGTTTGTTTAAATTCTAACTTCAACCTAAATCCTAATTTGGATCTTAGTCTAAAAACAAATTGATAAATTAGGTTTATCTCTCTTATCATTTTTAGAATTATTGCTTTAAAGCTTCACTTTATTGTGAATTTTATCAAAATTTAATATATGTACAAACAAATATATTTTCCATATTGTTAAAAAAACTATTCAAACTATTCATAGGCCTACAATTTTTATAAAGTATTCTAGCATATATATTATGATCTTGACTATAGCAAAGCCAAGGACAGTGGCGGATCCAGGGGGAAGGCAGGGGGGGCAACTGCCCCCCCCCCACTTTTGCCACGGCTGGACTTGTACAAAATGGAGGTATTTTAATTTTGGGCTTAATTTGGACCAACACAAAAAAATTCACTTCTATTCTACAATATTTTCATTGCTTCTATTGCTCTATGGGTGTGTCTGTCTGGAGCAAGTCTGCTTTTTCTTGGAATGTAATAGAATTTCATTGAAAGTAGAAGTGCTTTCCAACTGGAACAGCAATTCATGAGCAGCAATTAGTCTTAGTCAGTGCAGAAATTAGCTATTGAGTATTATACAAGTGTTACAGTGTACATTCAGTGCAGACATCTATTATAAGGAAGGCCCAGCCTTGGGATAAGACAGGGGCACTGGGGCAGGGTTGGTCAATAAAATAAAGCAGAGTGGCTTAGTGGCTCAGTCCCTCAGTGTGAAAAATACTTTTGTCCTCCCTTATTTGGGGTTCAGAATTCAATCTTTCTGAGCAATGTACATTTTGGAAACTAAGTGACTGAACTAGAAGTAAGAAGTACTCGTAAGAAGTTAGGGGAGGAGAATGGGGTGGGGACTCCTCTGGGCATAGAAGCCCAAAAAGTTAATTGGGCTTTGGCCTTGGGCATACGAGTAAGCATAAATAAAAGCAAGGGTACATAGGACTTTAAATGAACAAGAGACAAGATTGTGACAAGGAATTGATACAGATTGAAAGATCAATACAAAATCACAAAGTATGAGGTGAGCATCTTTACCATTACAGCATGATGCAAAGAGACAGAAATTGCTGACGCATTTTTTGCTACCCCATCTGGTCCTGCTGCTGCTGCTACTATTTCTGCCACAGCCAAGATACCAATTTCTTCCTCTGCAGCTACTTATACTGAGGTACATGTACCTACGAATTTTTCTAACTCTGCTTTGGAACTGCAATTTGCTGATACTTCTAATTCAGACCAAGCTGAAGCCAGCCCCTCTGAAAGCAATGCTAATCTTAATGGAGTTACCAAAGAAGCAGATGAGGTACAAGTGAGCAAGTTGTCTGACTTTGACATAGGTCTATTTGACCTTGCTGCTGCTGCTGACAGTGCCACTAAGTTAGCTTTGTTGACGCAAACATGGGAGCCCCCTAATTCTTACCTAATGCCATTTGAAGAGCGAAAAACAAAGGGAAAAATCGAAAAGAGATTCTTAAGGCACAGTCATCTAACTGAAAAACCGGTTAGCATATTCACATGTAAAGAGTGGCTTGTTCTGCAAAGTTTGTATGCTATTTGGTACTCAGCAAGGACAACAAGGTCAACAATTGGGAAGACATTGCAAAAGTACGCAAGACTCTTAGGAGCCAATGGCTATCTCTGTGCTCATGAGCATACAAACTACCATAAAGACAATATACTAAGAGCACAAGAGTTCAAGCGAATGATGCCAGAGCAACATATTGATAGTCAATTGGCTACACAGAGGCAGGAGCAGATTGCAAAGAACAGGCATATCCTCAGCTCCATTGTGCGTGCCATCCTAGTCTATGCAAGGAGTGGAACTGCTCTTAGGGGACACCAAGATGATCATAGTGTGCTAAAGACTGCTGACCAACCAGGCCAGAATGATAGTCTCTTTTGAGAGATCCTGCAAGCGATGGTGGACACAGAAGACAAGAGGCTAGAGGAGCATCTGCACTCTGGACTGAGTAACGCAAAATATACTAGCAAGACAATTCAGAATGAGCTGATTGAGTGCATTGGAGAAGTAATTCTGGACTGCCTGAAGGAGCGGATAAACAGTGCAAAGTTTGTGTCCATCCTGGCTGTGGCTGATGAAACAACAAGTCAGGCCACAAAGGAGCAATTGAAAATATGTATTTGCTGTGTTTGAAACAATAAGACATTTGCTGATACCAATGACACAAGCTCTTGAAGAAATTTGTGAACATTCCAACCCAGAAGCATCCATGAATGCAAAAGCTCTGCTTAATTCAATGGACATAGAGTTTTTGGTATCAGTTGTGGCTCTGGATGCAACATTGACTCTCACCAAGGGATTGGCAGAAGCACTCCAGAAGAGCGCAATTGATTTGCTCAGTGCCAGGACTCTAATTGCGCATGTGCAAGAGCAATTGCAGAAGTAGCAAGAAGAGTCTGCAGAGAAGTTTGGTGAGCTATGGGAGAAGATTCTTGAGACTGCAGAGGCAATTGAAATCGATGTCACTCCTCCTAGGCAGGTTGCATGTCAGAAGAATTGTGCCAATCTTCCTACTACTGATATGAAAGACTACTGGTATTTGGTCAACTTTGTTCCCTTCTTGGATAGACTACTGGTCAATCTGCAAGACCAATTTTCCCGCCTTTCTGACATTGCTGCTGGACTCAGTGCCCTTATCCCAGCAACAGCCAAAAAGCATGTAAGTCCATTCATTTAGCTCAAGCCATCAGTACAGCACTTTGCTTTAGTTCTACCAAGCCAAGAGGAAGAGGAGGTTGAAGCAGAATTTAACCAGTGGATGCAACTTTGGCAAAGGGAGGACCCACAGAAATGGCCCACAACTTTGACTAAGACCATCTTGGAGTGCGACCATAACCTGTTTCCCAATGTCAGCACCTTCTTGAACTTTTACACAATGTTGCCTGTCTACACTGCCACTGGAGAAAAATCTTTCTCTTTGCTGAAATTCTTAAAGAATTACTTGCGCAGCACAATGAGAGAAGAGCAGTTGAATGGACTCGCATTGGCCTTCATCCATAGGGACATGATTTGTGATACCACAGGCACAATATATCTGCTACTGTTGAGAAGTTTCTGTCAAAGGTGTCAATTGCTGGGCCTGCTTTAACTACTAATTGCTTTAGCGCAGTGACTTTGAAACTCACATAGTGTCCAATCATTTTATATGAATATTCATTCAAATTTAATATATGTAAATTCAAAAGTTATAGTTGAAAATTGCATATTACATATGAGCTATATATATATCCTCAGCAACATTGAAAAGTCGCCACTATGCGCAAGTGAGCAATTTCCCTTGGACTATTCTGAAAGAGAAAGTGGATTGGGGAAGCTTTAAATTCATCTGTCCAACCCTCACACACTGCTCCCCCCCCACTTCATTCTTCTCAACTCAAGTCTGCCCCGGCGTAGCTACGAGCTAAGTTGCATCATTTGCAAAGGTTTAAAGACTTTACCTTCATTCAAAAGTGGCAATCATAGACAGAATCTTCTACATGTATAATGGCAACTTTTCGATGTTGCTGATTGTCTTCTAGACGGACACTAGATGTTATAGATCATATGTATAATGTATTGTTTTTCTGTTGCTTCAGTTCCTGTTCCAGTTTGCTTACATCCCTGCATGTATGCATCATACTTGTACAAACAAGTAGTTGTAATAATGCATTAAAATTTAAATGCTGCTTTTGATACGACAAACTGCTAATGCCCATTTGCAATGCCAATTGTGTTGTCTCATTATATTTGAATATGATTGAATCAACAATAACAATAAGTGTCAGCAGGGAAAGCATGCAATAAGTGACTTAAAATCCACTCCTCTACTAAAAAGCTGCTTATTAACTATCTCATTTTTAATGCTCTTCTGCACTGCATGTAACAATTAAAATATAAATGAAATTTAGTGATTCAACCAAAATTAAACTTTTGCAATCAATTGAAATAGCTAAAAATCATTTTCTGTATATGAACAAAATATTACTTTTTTTTCTAGTTTCGGTTTCAGTATCCAAAATTTGCCCACCCCCCCTACTTAAAAAATCCTGGATCCACCACTAGCTAGGGATTATTAGCATAGATTATAGACTAGATCATATAATATATCTAAACCTAACCAAATCTAGTCAACCTAGCTAAGCAACAAAGTAAGCCTAGTCAGCTAGAGGCCTAAGCAATAAAAAATATAAAAGAGCCAAACATAAAAGAGCCGCCATGTCAAACATAAAAAAGCCACTATGTCAACCATAAAAGAACCACCACGTCAAGCATATACATTACTCCATGTCAAACATAAAAGAGCCAGCATGCCAAACATTAAAGAGCCAGCATGCCAAACATTAAAGAGCCACCATGTCAAACATAAAAGAGCCACCATGTCGAACATAAAAGAGCCACCATGTCAAACATAAAAGAGCCACCATGTCGAACATAAAAGAGCCACCATGTCAAACATAAAAGAGCCACCATGCCAAACATAAAAGAGCCGCCATGTCAAACATAAAAAAGCCACCATGTCAACCATAAAAGAACCACCACGTCAAGCATATACATTACTCCATGTCAAACATTAAAGAGCCACCATGTCAAACATAAAAGAGCCACCATATCAAACATTAAAGAGCCACAATGTCAAAAATTAAAGAGCCACCATGTCGAAGATTAAAGTGCTACCATGTCAAACATAGAAGAGCCACCATGTCAAACATTAAAGAGCCACAATGTCAAACACAAAAGAGCCACCATGTCAAACATAGAAGAGACACCATGTCGAACAACTGAGCCATCATGTCAAACATAACAGAGACACCATGTCAAACATTAAAGAACCACGATGTCAATCATTAAAGAGCCACTATGTCAAACATATACGTGACTCCATGTCAAACATTAAAGAGCTACCATGTCAAACATAGAAGAGCCACCATGTCAAACATAGAAGAGACACCATGTGTCCATGTCAAACATAGAAGAGCCACCATGTCAAACATAAAAAGAAGTGTCATGCCAAACAAAATGGAGCCACTATAAAGCTAAGGAAATTATTGCACTAGCTACTTGATGTCTGGTGGATGCTTGCTATTTAAGGATGGATACTTGCTATCAGGGGGATGCTTGCTATCTGAGTGATGCTTGCTATTGGGGGGAGGGATGCTTGCTATCGGAAGAATGCTTGCTATCTGGGGTAACTTGCTATTGGGGGATGCTTGCTCTTGGGGAGTGGAGGGTACTTGCCATCTGAGAGGGGGTTGCTAGCTATCTATAAGGATTCTTTGTATCCAGGGATGCTTGCTATCTGGGGGATGGTTGCATGCTGTTTGGGGATGCTTGCATGCTGTCTGGGGATGCTTGCTATCTGGGCGATTCTTGCTATCTGGGAGATGCTTGCTATCTGGGCGATTCTTGCTATCTGGGAGATGCTTGCTATCTGGGCGATTCTTGCTATCTGGGAGATGCTTGCTATCTGGGGGATTCTTGCTATCTGAGGGATGCTTGCGTGCTGTCTGGGGATGCTTGCTATATCTAGGGGATTCGTGCTATCTGGGAGATGCTTGCATGCTGTCTGGGGATGCTTGCTATCTGGGGGATGCTTGCTATCTGGAAGATGCTTGCATGCTGTCTGGGGATGCTTGCTATCTGGGGGATTCTTGCTATTTGGGGGATGCTTGCTATCTGGGAGATGCTTGCATGCTATCTGGGAGATGCTTGCATGCTGTCTGGGGATGTTTTCTTTACAGATAGAATGTCTGTTGTCTTTGTGAAAGCTTTATTTCGCTGTCTTTTTGTTACTTTTAGAGAACAGATATTCTATTTAGATGTCCCCCATCGGGGGGCAAAGATCCCTATTGCAGCCAATGGCCATTTTCGTGGACGGCGTCCGGCGCGGATTGGCCTGGCGGCGGCGCGGCGCGCGGCGGCGGCGCGGCGCGTGGCGGCGGCGCGCGGTGGCGTGGCGTGTGGCGGCGGCGCGCGGCGGCGTGGCAGGTGCTTCGGCGACTGGTGGCAACAAAGGGCCGGGTCAACGTCGATTGATGCGAGCCATTGACTGATTAATTGAACCAAATCACTGATCCTGGGGACTGGCCCTGGCGCGGTACGGGTAGATGTCTGGCGCGGGAAAGAGGGGCGTCCGGCGCGGTTCAGACCTTGGCTGCAATAGGGGCAAAGATTGCTAGTTTGTTACTAGGCCTATACCACAACTCAGGGTTATAATGGCTGTGTCTACAAGTAAAATGCAAAAAAATTTGGCAATCCCTTATTGCCAAAATTTAAAGCAGTGGGTAGACCTAATAAATGCTTAACAGGCGTAAATTTACTTTGGTTTGCAAATTTTTTTCTTTTAAAATGGTGCCAATGACGCAGAATGACAAATGGGAGTTGTCTATGGCCTATACTAGCCACATAGAGTTTTTTGGGGCATAAAAATTTGGCTGAGTTTAATTGATTTCTCACTATAGTTTGGACTTTAGAGACTTCAAGACTCTTCTGATTTGCAAATAGCTGGATGGCCGCTAAGACCATTGTGGATTGTGCCACCAAATGGAACTAAATATGAATTTAAGGGATCTGATAGAAGTGACGGCTACTACTGACAAGACTATGTGGTGGCTTCCTCGTCATGGACTATTGGCCAACCAATGGACCTGCCTATGTGCCGCGCATACACCGATGAATCTACAGCACCACAATGGAGAGCAACTCATTGATGGCTATGCCTGGGACTATAAAACCTGTTGACACCAGGAGAGTATATACAAGGGCTCCTTTTTTCGAGGCCAGCCATCTGGACTTGCAGCAGCTGATCACCCTATTGCAATGCTGGGCCAAAAACGAGTCCATGTCAACTGTCATGCATGAGTGTCGCATCAGTAGCCGTACCATACTGAAATTCTAGGCCATGCATGGCACTATTGATGCCTTTTTTGAATCGCCTATCTAAGAGTATCTATGGCGACGCCTTTACCCAGGGCTTACCAAAGCTTTTAGCAGCATTCTGTACTGGATTTGTCATTATTACCCAGTTTAGAAATCTGAGACAGTCAGGACTACATTGAACTAAACTAAGCAATGCTTAGTGCCATTAAAAATGTTTCCCACCAGTTGTGTTACCAGTTGACATTATGAGCTCAATAAAACAGCTGAATTTTTGTGCCCCAAACAACTTTACGCAGCTAGTACAGGCCATAGACAACTCCTATTTGTCATTCCGCATCAATGGCACCATTTTAAAAGAAAAAATTTACAAACAAAAGTAAATTTACACTGCTTAACATTATAGACATGACAGATATGCCTATTTTAAGCTTTACTGTTATAAACACAGTGCCATGTCTATATATACTATATTGTTAACATGAATATTTGTTCAAATGTACAAGTAGTTAAAATGTACTAGGCCTAAGATAGCTTGCATTGTTAGGCCTAAAATGTACAAGTTATTTATTTTAAAGAAATCAATAGGCCCATATAGCTTGCTTTTATTAATTTTTTACTATTTTTAGCTATATACAAACTAAAATAATAGATGTCTAGATGATTGAAACACAAATATAAATGTTCTGCCTTTGTACTCCTGTCAATTTTCCATAATCTATATCAAAATATTATATATCATAGAAATTATAACTGTTTAATTGTCTAACAAATAATATACTATGACTATCACTTTTTTTTACTGCTTCCCTTTTGATTTGTCACCCTTTTGATTGGTTCCCTAAAAATAAGACAAATGGTAATAGCAAGCCTAATTTGATCCAATAAGTTTAATAGAGTATAGGCCTAGATCTATTTATGCTTTTGAGCATAGGCTTATTGTCATTGAAATGATGTTTATATTTGTAAGCATCATTGATTTTTACTTTTTATTAAATTAACCAATTACTAGATTTAGTAGGGCTAGGCATAGGGGGGCCTATAGGCCTATATTAAAAAGTACAAAAGTAGGCAAAGTGCAAATGTACATATGTATATCCTATATACTAAAAATGTGATGTCTATATATATATATGTGATAGATTAGAGAAAAAATGGCTGGACCGATTTTGTTCGAACTTGCACTGTTCGATCAGAAATTTTCCCGTGACGGTACATGCATCGTGGCTAAGAAATTGCTCGATGCTAAAGGCATTAAATATTCGAAAAACATGCTTTTTTGCAAAGGTCAAGCAAACTTTTTGACTTGAAATGCATTGTAAGAATGCTAGAGAAAAAACTGACTGGTTGAATTCTGACTCTGAAATAGATTGCATCATAACTGAATTGTACGAGCGTAACTCCGACTTGAATTGAAAATGCAGTGTGGAAGCGTAGCACCAGACTTGATTTAAATTGCGTAACCATATTGTTAACTGATACTGACTGACTGAGAAACTGATTATGTCATAACTGCTTCGTGTGATTTACTCTATGCTTGGATTTAAAAGTGTTGAGTTATATAAGTGTAAAAGTTGATGTTATCAAAACGATGAGAGCTAGCCTAAAGGTGAACAAACTGAACTGCTAAATGCAGTGACGATGGTTTGAATTTTCGATGGTTTGAATTTGAGTATAATTTTTTTAATTAAAGCTTTTCAACGTCAGGAAAACTAAAAGACTTTTTAAAAAGAAGCGTCGCATAAAAATCGTAGAAGCGTCATGTAAACAATCATAAAAGCGTCATGTAAACAATCATAGAAGCGTCATGTAAACAATCATAGAAGCGTCATTTAAAAAATCGTAGAAGCGTCATGTAAAAAATCTTAGAAGCGTCATGTAAACAATCATAGAAGCGTCATGTAAACAATCATAGAAGCGTCATGTAAACAATCATAGAAGCGTCATGTTAACAATCATAGAAGCGTCATGTAAACAATCATAGAAGCGTCATGTAAACAATCATAGAAGCGTCATGTAAAAAATCATAGAAGCGTCATTTAAAAATCGTAGAAGCGTCATGTAAACAATCATAGAAGCGTCATGTAAAAAATCATAGAAGCGTCATGTAAACAATCATAGAAGCGTCATGTAAAAAATCGTAGAAGCGTCATGTAAAAAATCTTAGAAGCGTCATGTAAAAAATCATAAAAGCGTCATGTAAACAATCATAGAAGCGTCATGTAAACAATCATAGAAGCGTCATGTAAACAATCATAGAAGCGTCATGTAAACAATCATAGAAGCGTCATGTAAAAAATCATAGAAGCGTCATGTAAACAATCATAGAAGCGTCATGTAAAAAATCATAGAAGCGTCATGTAAACAATCATAGAAGCGTCATGTAAACAATCGTAGAGGCGTCATGTAAACAATCATAGAAGCGTCATGTAAACAATCATAGAAGCGTCATGCAAACAATCATAGAAGCGTCATGTAAACAATCATAGAAGCGTCATGTAAAAAATCATAGAAGCGTCATTTAAAAAAATCATAGAAGCGTCATGTAAACAATCATAGAAGCGTCATGTAAACAATCATAGAAGCGTCATGTAAACAATCATAGAAGCGTCATGTAAATAATCATAGAAGCGTCATGTAAAAAATCATAGAAGCGTCATATAAAAATCGTAGAAGCGTCATGTAAACAATCATAAAAGCGTCATGTAAAAAATCGTAGAAGCGTCATGTAAACAATCATAGAAGCGTCATGTAAAAAATCTTAGAAGCGTCATGTAAACAATCATAGAAGCGTCATGTAAACAATCATAGAAGCGCCATGTAAAAAATCATAGAAGCGTCATGTAAACAATCATAGAAGCGTCATGTAAACAATCATAGAAGCGTCATGTAAACAATCATAGAAGCGTCATGTAAATAATCATAGAAGCGTCATGTAAAAAATCGTAGAGGCGTCATGTAAACAATCGTAGAAGCGTCATGTAAACAATCATAAAAGCGTCATGTAAAAAATCGTAGAAGCGTCATGTAAACAATCATAGAAGCGTCATGTAAAAAATCTTAGAAGCGTCATGTAAACAATCATAGAAGCGTCATGTAAACAATCATAGAAGCGTCATGTAAACAATCATAGAAGCGTCATGTAAACAATCATAGAAGCGTCATGTAAATAATCATAGAAGCGTCATGTAAAAAATCATAGAAGCGTCATATAAAAATCGTAGAAGCGTCATGTAAACAATCATAAAAGCGTCATGTAAAAAATCGTAGAAGCGTCATGTAAACAATCATAGAAGCGTCATGTAAAAAATCGAAGAAGCGTCATGTAAACAATCATAGAAGCGTCATGTAAACAATCATAGAAGCGCCATGTAAAAAATCATAGAAGCGTCATGTAAACAATCATAGAAGCGTCATGTAAAAAATCATAGAAGCGTACTGTAAACAATCATAGAAGCGTCATGTAAAAAATCGAAGAAGCGTCATGTAAACAATCATAGAAGCGTCATGTAAACAATCATAGAAGCGTCATGTAAACAATCATAGAAGCGTCATGTAAACAATCATAGAAGCGTCATGTAAACAATCATAGAAGCGTCATGTAAACAATCATAGAAGCGTCATGTAAAAAATCATAGAAGCGTCATGTAAACAATCATAGAAGCGCCATGTAAAAAATCATAGAAGCGTCATGTAAACAATCATAGAAGCGTCATGTAAAAAATCATAGAAGCGTACTGTAAACAATCATAGAAGCGTCATGTAAAAAATCGAAGAAGCGTCATGTAAACAATCATAGAAGCGTCATGTAAACAATCATAGAAGCGTCATGTAAACAATCATAGAAGCGTCATGTAAACAATCATAGAAGCGTCATGTAAACAATCATAGAAGCGTCATGTAAACAATCATAGAAGCGTCATGTAAAAAATCATAGAAGCGTCATGTAAACAATCATAGAAGCGTCATGTAAACAATCATAGAAGCGTCATGTAAACAATCATAGAAGCGTCATGTAAACAATCATAGAAGCGTCATGTAAAAAATCGTAGAAGCGTCATGTAAAAAATCTTAGAAGCGTCATGTAAAAAATCATAAAAGCGTCATGTAAACAATCATAGAAGCGTCATGTAAAAAATCTTAGAAGCGTCATGTAAACAATCATAGAAGCGTCATGTAAACAATCATAGAAACGTCATATAAAAATCATAGAAGCGTCATGTAAAAAATCATAGAAGCGTCATGTAAAAATCATAGAAGCGTCAAGAAAAAATCATAGAAGCCTCATTTAAAAACTAATGAAAGTGTCATTTAAAAAATTGAGAAGCATCATGGTAGAATAAAAGAAACGTCATGTCAGACATGAAGGGTTCATGTAAAAATTAAATGCAACTATAATGCTGTGCTGGGGAGAAAAACTGAGACGTCAAGGCTCTCAGAGAATAACTGAGATTACAGGGGGGGGGGGTTTCTGAGATGTCAAAGCAAAAGTCAGAAGCTACTTCAAAGTTCATGTACTTTACTCCATTTTTTTATTGCATTCTTTGTTGGCTCGTCACGGGGGGGGGGGCCGCTGATAGAAGAAAAGTCATGTAAAAAATAAAAGTAGCACTATGTATACATAAAAGAAAAGTCATGTCGAAGTTAAAAGATTCATTTGGGAATTGCTACGATGTCAAAGCTTGGTGGAAATCGTTATAGTGCTGTGATTCTTAAAGAAAGAATCACTAAAATGTTAAGGCTTAGGGGAGAAGAATTGCTGAGATTTCAAGGCTTTAGGTTGGGTTAAAGTTAGGTTTAGGTCAGGTGTGGGTTGAGGGTTATATTTTATCGGGTTTCAAGGTTAACAGGGGATTTTTTAGATTTCAAGGTTTATGGGGCCATTGCTGACATGTCAAGGCTTACGGGGGGAATAGCTGAGATGTCAAGGCTCACGGGGGTATAAATGAGATTTCAAGGCTAAAGTCAGAAGCTACATGTAGTTTATTGAAAACTTTTTATTACATTATTTGATGCCTCCTCAGGGGAGGGATCGCTGATAAAAAAGCGTAATGTAAAAAATAAAAGAAGCTTCATGTCGAAGTTAAGAGATTCATTTGGGAATCCCTACGATGTTGAGGCTTGCAAGGAATCGCTATAATGCTGTAGTAGTGCTATAATGACTCTTAGGGAGAATTACTGAAATTTCAATGCTTTAGGGTTAGGTTAGGGTTAGGGTTAGGGTTAGGGTTAGGCTAGGGTTAGGGTTAGAAGGTTGACAGATATTTTTAGATTTCCAAGGCTTATTGGGGGCATTGCTGAGATGTCAAGGGGGGAAGTTGATATGTTAAAGCTTGTGGGGGGGATAACTGACATGTCAAGGCTTACAAGGTTTGACAGGAGATTTTTTAAGATTTCAAGGATACATGTAGCTTATTAAAAAAACGTGTATTGCATTTCTTTGGCTCCCCAACGGGGGGCGTAGATTGCTAGTTTAAATTCTATAAGCATAATAATATTATTCATAATCTTGTCAATTCAATTTCTTTTATTAGATTGTGGCAGATAGGCATTCCTTATTTTGCTAGGCCTATAATTAACGGTGCCTAAAAATTGTAGCTCGTAGTCGTAGTTGGGTAGTCTAGCTTCGACAAGAAAAAATATAAGTTTTATAGGCCTATGTGTATTCATTTCATTGTAGCAAATTTCACACGACTCAGATTACTCTTGTTAGATGCTAGTCAAAAAGTTTCAGTTTGAATTTGACAATTTTGTATGTTAAGATCAATTAAGAATTAGGCCTATTTCAGTCATTTTAGTTTGTCAATTGTAGTAGTAGTATTGTCAATAATTCATTCATTATTCAGTTTTTGTTCAGTTTTTGGTCGAAAAAGAGTAGAAATGACATTTTGAATTTTTCCATGAATAAAACAACTTTTAGTTATCCATTATAGGTTCAAGAGATACTCTAGATTTTTCGGTCTAAAAACATTTAAATGATTTTAATTAAAATTTAAATTTTTCGTTGAGCTGAATAGCAAAGAAACGAACATTTGAATTATCCAAATAAATCCGGTTATAGATCGTACTAGCGTATATGTCAATTGCAATCATTTACAAACTGTTCATTCGTTTAAAGTACTAACGTTTAGACAAAAGGCTTTTAGAATTTAGACTCAACTTTTATTTTATCAAAAAATACATTGGAGTAATGAAGGGACCTACTGTACAAATATCCGCTATTAAGTCATTTTCTACATGTATTTCGTGCGGCCCTGCTTTGGGTCACTTTTGGTTGAATTTCGTTGCATTTTAATTTGTGAATTGACATAGTGCTCATTTAACTGGTCAAATTAGTTATTTTATTTAACTAATTTGCAAAGATGTTCATTTAGCTGTCTCCGTCTCATCTTTGGTACATGTACAAATGGAAATGCATAAATTAAATGCATGCAAATTCATAAATGGACTTGGAAATGCATCAAAATATGTAGTTAATTTTCAGATCTTTTACACCAAAAAGTCACTAAGATCGCAAAAGTTTTTGGTACCACAAGGCTTTTGCGTAGCTCTACTACCCTGCAGTCTCAGTATGATATAGAAATAAATCAAACTATAAGGAGGCATTTTGTGCACGCAAAGAGCAATTAATAATATAATTTGCTCATCTGCTAGGCGGCGAGTCCACGCACTCTGAGTCTAAAATCTGAATCAGCCAAGTTCATTGAATCATCAATGACTAGCTAATTTGCATCTTCGAGATCAATGATCATCAGGAAACGGATGGAGAAACTCCGGCCTGTGTAGCTCGTACGCACCCTGAAAAATCGCAGCAGCTCTTTGCTTTATTAATTTAATAAGCAGCCGATGGGCTCTGAATTTTGGTCATCATCTCCTCGGATGGTTTGGCTCAGCTCAACAGCGTCTTACATGTACATGTATGAGCGAGCAGGATTCAGCTGGGAGCGTCTTCGCCATGCAGGGAACAGCGGCTTGCCGAGCAGCAGCTCGCCGATGACGCAGCCGGCGGCCAACATGTTCATCAAGGACCACTGCACTACGTCCTGTACTACGTCCTACGTACTACGTCCTGTAGTATAGTATAACAGGACGTACGTGTAAAACTCAGAAATCGCGTAACTTTTTGGAGGCCGATTTCCTGGAAAAAGACATTGCGGAGATAGGAATGTGTCCTTGATGTCTGGCCGTAGTGCTCCCAGTTCAACAGCGCCTCCTGGCAAAGGTACGACACTGGACTGCTAACCACGTAACCATGCAGTTAATTGTTCTTTCAATCGACTGACTCTCATCTCTCCGCTTCTTGCCAACCAATGATTCATTGGTCGATCGATTGATTGATTGATTGATTGATTGATTGATTGATTGATTGATCGATTGATTCATTCATTCATTCATTCATTGACTGATTCAATTTAATTAAATCCTCAGAACTACGCTCATAGTTAATTATTTTTCATATTTTAACAAGTGATCCATAGAACTTCGCTGACAGTTACGATTACGAATTGATTGACTGAAGCAGAGCCAACAGCAATGTGAAAAGCTGAGATAATACTTTTCAATGCACTTTTTATAGCCTTCACGCTCACGCACGAAGCAGTGGCTGATTTTTTCGCAGAATTTCTGCCCCACTGTATCAAAAAATCCGCAAGCAAGCAAAAGGCGTGAATACAAGTTCCCACCCTTTTCGGCTGTGAGCTGAACAATGAAGCAATCAATTCAGGCAACAAAAAAGTTCTTAATCCAAGCATTTTTGATCAAATAAATTCAAAACTAAAGAAGAAATTGGAATAAAAAAGAAAAATGTACACACTAACCCTAACCGATGCCCACAGAGGGTTGTACCCTCCGGGTTGTACCCTCCGGGTTGTACCCTCCGGGTTGTACCCTCCGGGTTGTACCCTCCGGGTTGTACCCTCCGGGTTGTACCCTCCGGGTTGTACCCTCCGGGTTGTACCCTCCGGGTTGTACCCTCCGGGTTGTACCCTCCGGGTTGTACCCTCCGGGTTGTACCCTCCGGGTTGTACCCTCCGGGTTGTACCCTCCGGGTTGTACCCTCCGGGTTGTACCCTCCGGGTTGTACCCTCCGGGTTGTACCCTCCGGGTTGTACCCTCCGGGTTGTACCCTCCGGGTTGTACCCTCCGGGTTGTACCCTCCGGGTTGTACCCTCCGGGTTGTACCCTCCGGGTTGTACCCTCCGGGTTGTACCCTCCGGGTTGTACCCTCCGGGTTGTACCCTCCGGGTTGTACCCTCCGGGTTGTACCCTCCGGGTTGTACCCTCCGGGTTGTACCCTCCGGGTTGTACCCTCCGGGTTGTACCCTCCGGGTTGTACCCTCCGGGTTGTACCCTCCGGGTTGTACCCTCCGGGTTGTACCCTCCGGGTTGTACCCTCCGGGTTGTACCCTCCGGGTTGTACCCTCCGGGTTGTACCCTCCGGGTTGTACCCTCCGGGTTGTACCCTCCGGGTTGTACCCTCCGGGTTGTACCCTCCGGGTTGTACCCTCCGGGTTGTACCCTCCGGGTTGTACCCTCCGGGTTGTACCCTCCGGGTTGTACCCTCCGGGTTGTACCCTCCGGGTTGTACCCTCCGGGTTGTACCCTCCGGGTTGTACCCTCCGGGTTGTACCCTCCGGGTTGTACCCTCCGGGTTGTACCCTCCGGGTTGTACCCTCCGGGTCCTAAGCACCCAACAATGAGTGCAATAACAAGCCTCTCATCAAGCGCTTCGCGTCAACGCATTCCGAATGCTGATAATAGTGCAACTGTTATTCGCATTGTTATTCGCACTGGCGGGCCACGTGATCCGATCCGAGGGCTACTGCCCCCAACCTGTTCAGGACGTCCTGCTGCTTACCTTGCGAAGTCCGTTCAGGCGGGGTCAGGCCCGAACCCGTCGATACGTGGACTGCCTGCTGTGCGACGCTGGGGCGCCCGACACTGCCAACGGAGCTGACTTTGTTCGCTCTCAGGCTCTGCGGCGCGCCATCTGACGCGCCCTGCTCTAACTGTGACTGTGCATGCGGGGTCGCGTATTTTGTTGTTTGTTGTTGTTGTTGTATTCGCATTGTGCTTGTGGATGCTGGACTGGGCCAGTGGCGCGTCCAAGGGGAGGCTAGGGGGGGCCTGGGCCCCCCCAATTAAGCCACGGGCCCCCCCTGTGGCCCCCCCCCAATTAAGCCACAGGCCCCCCTGTGGCCCACCCCCACTTTCAGTTTTTTTTCACTTTGAATTTTCCAAAAAATAGTTTGAAAAACCCATTTTTTTCTTTTTTGCAATTTTAATTTTAGAAACAATAGTTTTTATACGAGCACTTGTAAGCTGTTGAAACCTGTGGATCTTGAACCCGTGGAATTCCAATCCCGGGAATTATTTTCGCACATTCTAGAATTTGAAGTCATACTCAAACAAAAACTTGTTAATAGTTAGGATGGAGATGAACATAAAATAGAGTAAATTCATGTAAAATTAAGATTTGAGGCAAGCATTGATCTCGTTGGCTAGGATGCTGTGCAGAATATCAGGCAATGTTGATCTAAAACATGTATGTATTGGAAAAGTCAGGAAAACTCTGACCTCTGCCTCTGCCTCTCTCTACATGTACGTCCCTTGGATCCTTTGAAACTTCTATCTTTGCTTCTGTTTCCTCTCTTTTCTCTCATCTTTCGTCTCTCCTGTCATCCCTTCTTTCCTCTTTCCTCTCTTCTCTCTCCCCTCTTCTTTTGTCTCTTCCCCCACCTCTCTTCTCTCACGTCTTTTCTCATCTCTTCCCTGTTCTTTCCTCTCTCCTCTTTCCTCACTTTTTTTCTCTCTGCTCTCCTCTCTCCTCTTTCCCCTCTACTCTTGTCTCTTCCCTTGTCTCTTCTCTCCTCTCTTCTCTTCTCTCTCATCTCTCTCATCTCATATCTTCTCTCTTATTTCCTCTCTCCTCTCTCCTCTTACTTATCTCTCTGCTCTCCACTCCCCATCTCTCTTCCCTCTACTTTCTCCCCTCTCCATTCTCTTCTTTCCTCTCCCCTTTCTCCCCTGTTGTCAATTCTCTCCCCTCTTCTCTCTTTACTCCACTTCTTTCTCCCTTTGTATCTCTTCTCTGCTCTTACACATTTTTCTTCTCCCTACTCTCTCCTCTCATCTCCATAATCTCTTCTCTGTCCTCTGTTCTCTCTACTCTCCCATCTCTTGTCTGTTTACTCTCGTCTCTGTTCTCTGTTCTCCCCTCTCTCTTCTGTCAACTTTAATCTCTTATATGTTCTCTCATGTCTTTCCCCTGTACTCTTTTATTTCCCGTCTTTGACTCCTCTCTTTCCTTTCTCCTCTCTTCTCTTCTCTTGCCTCTTCTCTTCTCTCTCCACTCTCCTCTCTCTTCTCTTTCATATCTCATTTCTCATTTCTTCTGTCATCTCTACCACCTTATCTCTTTTTCTCTTAACTTTACTCTTTCGTCTCTCATTTTTCTTCTTTTATCTTTGCTTGCTCTCTTTTCTCTTCTCATTTCTCTCTGCTCTCCACTCTCTCCCCTCTTCTCACTTCTCACTCTCCCATCTCTCAAAACTTCCCTCCTCTTCTCTCTCTCCTCACTTCTTTCTACTTCTCTGCTCTAATTTCTCATCTCTCCTATTTATCTCCTCTCTCCCTGATCTCTAATCTGTACTATCCCTTTTAACATCTCTTCTCTCTTCTCTCTGCTTGCTTATCTCCACCCTTTCTAATCTCTCCCTTCTCCACTCGCATCTTTCTACTCTCTCCTATCTACTCTCTCCTCTCTCATCTCTACTCTCTTCTATCTGCTCTCTACTTTCTCCCATCTTTTCTCTCTTCTCTCATCTCTACTCTCTTCTGTCTCCTCTCTTTATCCCTTATCCTATCTACTTCATCCTATCTACTCTCTCCTCTCTCATTTCTTCTCTCTATTCTCTCCCTCTTCTCACCTCTACTCTCTCCTCCTATTTATCCCTCCCTACTCTCTCCCCTTCTTCTCTGCCCTCTCCTCTCAGTAAAAATATATACTTTGCAGAGATTAGCCAATAATTAAATGAACCAACAGAGTTTTTTGATGAGAATCTGCCAGGAAAAGTAAACTGTAAAGTTCAATGAATTTGTGTTTAGCTTTCTATTCAAAAATTTTCCAATTGCAAATCCTAAAAAGTGTTCTTGGGCAAAAAACATTTAGAATGTTAGTTAAATCAACTTAGCTATAGCATTCATTCTTTGCGAGATCTTTTTTGGATGTAATTTTTACTTTTCGGTAAAAATTAGCTTTTATAATAATTAAAAAACTCAATTCAAGATGTTGGTATTGCCCCTTCAGTTTTTACTGGGCCTTAACTGGGCCCCCCCATCCTGAAAACTCTGGACGCGCCCCTGGACTGGGCTCGATCTGTTTACACCGCGTCCAGTCAGGGGATTAGGGGGGATAGCGACGACTCCGCGCTCTCCCTAGGGAACCAGCGGGCTTAAGTTGCAAAAACAGCATCATCTGGCGCAGAAGGAGGCTGTTACCCGACCATCCGGCCGCGTGATTTACGCCATCCTCCCCTCCCCCTTTACTCTACCTCCGCGCCGTCGAGGGATATGGGGTGGGGGGATAATTCTCCTCACCTAGCTGTGCCGCCTATCAGTTGGCGAAGACTGACAGACAAGAGCAGCAAAAACAACGAACTCAAAAACAACCCTCAGAAGCCAGTTATGTGAACTAGATCTAATTTTTCTCTAGAATCGTCAAGTTATTGCAATAATCCGCTGTGTTTGATGTGAATGTGAAAAGTAGATTAAAACTGAATAGTCGGGACGTTGCAAAAAAGTAAGCCCGCATCACGCAACGATTCTCAAATGCAACTTTCTCTTCTGTTCATCTGAGCCCTGTTTACAAGGTAGCTAAATGCTAAAATTAGGTGGGCTGACACGATAGTTTATCACGGACAGAGACTTATCCGTGTTAAGCGTCACATTTTTTTGTTTTTTAAATGTTTGCTCGTTGTTGGAAGCACCAAACTACATTTTCATGGGTCCATGACATTTTGACTGCCACAAATTGACTTCCGATCCAATTTGGGCCAACCAGTCAAGTTGGGCCAGTCAAATGTCTGGCAATCAAATTGGGGCAGTCAAATTGGGGCAGTCAAATTGGGGCAGTCAAATTGGGGCAGTCAAATTGGGGCAGTCAAATTGGGGCAGTCAAATTGGGGCAGTCAAATTGGGGCAGTCAAATTGGGGCAGTCAAATTGGGGCAGTCAAATTGGGGCAGTCAAATTGGGGCAGTCAAATTGGGGCAGTCAAATTGGGGCAGTCAAATTGGGGCAGTCAAATTGGGGCAATCAAATTGGGGCAGTCAAATCGGGGCAGTCAAATTGGGGCAATCAAATTGGGGCAGTCAAATGGGGCAGTCAAATTGGGGCAGTCAAACTGGGGCAGTCAAATTGGGGCAGTCAAATTGTGGCAGTCAAATTGGGGCAGTCAAATTGGGGCAGTGTAATTGGGAGTTGAGGTCTGGGAAAGCTTTTCTACAGTATGCAGAACCCTTTAAGATTTGGAATGCCGCCTCGGCACTGCGATCACTTGGCAGTCTACTATCTTTGATCCGTATTGATTAGCTGAGCCTCTCAATTTAATGCTCAGGTTTTATCCCAAGATTGTCTTATTCCCCGTTCTCAATGCTGCTCTTCAAGTTGGTGGGGGCCTATAATGGCATTATCTTGTAGGATTATTACAATGCGATTGGGGATCTGATATCCCGACTACACACCCCTGACTCATATAGCAGCTATATCTAGCTTTCTATTCCAGAGGCTGTAGCAGGACACACTGTTTAACGGAATGAGCACTTTCTCTCGAGAATTCTTGACGTTCAGCAGCGGAGCATGTGAGTAGTATAAAATATTTAGGAAAAATCCTGAGCTTATTCTCTCTGAAAGCATTAATTCATTCAGAAAGCTCTTATTTTGTTACGTCTTTCGTCAGCGTGACCCCACTCTGACCTAAAATGACCCCTGTGAACCCGCTCGGTTAGCTCATCGCGTCTCTATCAACCCCCCTACCTATGTGGATCCAAAGGACCCTGTGTGAACCCAAAGGACCCGTGTGGACCCAAAAACCCTTTGTAGACCCAAAGCACCCCATATGGACCCAAAGGACCCCTATGTGAATTCAAAGGACCCGTTGTGGACATAAATTACCCTGTGTGAACCCAGAGGACCCTGTGTTGCCATAAATTACCCTGTGTGAACCCAGAGGACCCTGTGTGGACATAAATTAACCTGTGTGAACCCAAAGGACCCTGTGTGGATCCGAAGGACCCACATGTGTGGCTTGCATAATATTGGAGTGACAAAAAGCATCTGCACTGCCAACTTCCGCAAAAGAAGAAGTTAATAAAAAGTTGCACGGCTTACAAAGCAGAAGACTGGGTTGATTTTGTAGTCACTCTACCGCGCACTGTCTGCGTCTGTGTACCAACTTTCACTCGTTTCTTTCGGTAAGCGCGGGACAAAAACGGGGCAATAGCTATTTGCTTATCTGATGACGAAGATGCAGAATATTTTTTGCGGCAAAAAAACACGCATCACTCCCGCCTCCGTGCTGTTTGGAATCAATCCCAATCCTGTGGGGAATACGCGGGACCGAGACTGGCTTCCATCCTCAGTTCTCAGCAACAGCTGCATTTCTTAATTAATAGCTAGACAGAAGTCAAAGGGCAGCGAGCTGACGCCACAGCCGGAGATGCAAATCAAATGTTAGAAAATAGATTCCATTTCCAGTTGACGTCTTCCACGTCTGACTCGCTGTCGTTTCCGCTTCGAAAGTTCTACTTCTAATTCCCCCCTGCCATTCCAGTTCCTGCTTGAATTCCCCTCTGCAGTCTCAGTTCCTCCTTCAATTCCCCTCTGCCATCCCAGTTCCTGCTTGAATTCCCCTCTGCCATCCCAGTTCCTTGAATTCCCCCTCTGCCATCCCAGTTCCTCCTTGAGTTCCCCTCTGCCATCCCAGTTCCTGCTTGAATTCCCCTCTGCTATCCCAGTTCCTGCTTGAATTCCCCTCTGCAGTCTCAGTTCCTCCTTCAATTCCCCTCTGCCATCCCAGTTCCTCCTTGAGTTCCCCTCTGCCATCCCAGTTCCTGCTTGAATTCCCCTCTGCTATCCCAGTTCCTGCTTGAATTCCCCTCTGCAGTCTCAGTTCCTCCTTCAATTCCCCTCTGCCATCCCAGTTCCTGCTTGAATTCCCCTCTGCTATCCCAGTTCCTGCTTGAATTCCCCTCTGCAGTCTCAGTTCCTCCTTCAATTCCCCTCTGCCATCCCAGTTCCTGCTTGAATTCCCCTCTGCCATCCCAGTTCCTCCTTGAGTTCCCCTCTGCCATCCCAGTTCCTGCTTGAATTCCCCTCTGCTATCCCAGTTCCTGCTTGAATTCCCCTCTGCAGTCTCAGTTCCTCCTTCAATTCCCCTCTGCAATCCCAGTTCCTGCTTGAATTCCCCTCTGCTATCCCAGTTCCTGCTTGAATTCCCCTCTGCAGTCTCAGTTCCTCCTTCAATTCCCCTCTGCCATCCCAGTTCCTGCTTGAATTCCCCTCTGCCATCCCAGTTCCTGCTTGAATTCCCCTCTGCCATCCCAGTTCCTTGAATTCCCATCTGCAGTCCCAGTTCCTGCTTGAATTCCCCTCTGCCATCCCAGTTCCTCCTTGAGTTCCCCTCTGCCATCCCAGTTCCTGCTTGAATTCCCCTCTGCCATCCCAGTTCCTGCTTGAGTTCCCCTCTGCCATCCCAGTTCCTGCTTGAATCCCCATCTGCAGTCTCAGTTCCTCCTTGAGTCCCCCTCTGCCATCCCAGTTCCTGCTTGAGTTCCCCTCTGCCATCCCAGTTCCTGCTTGAGTTCCCCTCTGCCATCCCAGTTCCTGCTTGAATCCCCATCTGCAGTCTCAGTTCCTCCTTCAATTACCCTCTGCCATCCCAGTTCCTCCTTCAATTCCCCTCTGCCATCCCAGTTCCTCCTTCAATTCCCCTCTGCCATCGCAGTTCCTTTAATAAATCAATAATGTTTCAACAAATCTGTTTGCAGAAAAAGTATTCGACGTACTAACAAAAATATGTTTGCTAGCTGAAAAAACATATTTTGCGTCGAGGAAGGCCATGAGGACTTATCTGGGATGAGAATGGCGAATTAAAATGCGAGGGTCTTTTATCCACAGCAGCTGCTGAGGCAGCCTTGATGTAAACACGGGCTATTTTTGTTCTCTGCTTTCACGTGCTAGAATTCCTGGAACAGTGCCCGGCCTGGATTGATTATGATTGGTTTTGGAACCCCTTGCAGTGCAAGCAGATATCGGCGCTGATTTCTTGAAGTTCAGAATTTTTTCACTAATTGGCATCCTCGGGCTCTGACTCTCAAGATTGATTGATTGAGTCTTCGATTCCAGCCGCATGTAAAACCGTCATTTCTTAGAGCTCGCTTTGGCTGTGGCTAACTGTCTCATTTCTATTCTCTTTATTCGCCTGTTTCTGCCTATAGATCTCTGCCTTACTCCTCTCCTGTTTCTGCCTATAGATCTCTGCCTTACTCCTCTCCTGTTTCTGCCTATAGATCTCTGCCTTACTCCTCACCTGTTTCTGCTTATAGATCTCTGCCTTACTCCTCTCCTGTTTCTGCCTACAGATCTCTGCCTTACTCCTCACCTGTTTTTGCCTACAGATCTCTGCCTTACTCTTCACCTGTTTCTGCCTACAGATCTCTGTCTTACTCCTCACCTGTTTCTGCTTATAGATCTCTGCCTTACTCCTCACCTGTTTCTGCCTATAGATTTATGCCTTACTCATCTCCTGTTTCTGCCTATAGATCTCTGCCTTACTCCTCTCCTGTTTCTGTCTACAGATCTCTGCCTTAATCCTCTCCTGTTTCAGGCTCCCAATTAGTATGGAGCTCTCTGGTCCATCGTTTCTTTCTGCACCTTAAATTTCAAATTTTCCTTCTCATCCCTTTCTCCATCTCTGGCTGTTTAACTTCAGACCCAATCTATTTTTAACTTACACCATTTTTTTACTTTTATCCAGCTCAATCACTCTTAACCCATTCCTTCTCGAATCCATGTCCCGCTATCTGCCACCAACGTCATCATTTGATTTCCATCATTTTCAAGATTCTTCCACCGCCTCGCCAAGCAGATGAGAAGCAGCGGTGCGTTTTCTTGCACCCGTCTGTCTGCCTTCCGCTTTCCGCTGGAGGAAACTCGAACCCGGCTTTCCTGGAAAGCTGATCTGCCTTTCGCTCTCGGACGAGTTCGAGAGATGCCTTCATCAAGATTGCAATGGGCTGCCTGTGAAGAAGCAAACTTTAACTATTTCTAGTTCAAATAATTATAGGTATGAGAAACCAAACAGAACATTTGTTACGAATGACGCGGAGCTTTAATCTGCATTAGAAACTATTATGTCCAACCATTTCTATTGCCATTTACAGTAACGCAAAGTCTGTTCTGGATGTAAATCTTCATGACCTGATGACTATGTATTCCCGTGACCTAATTGATTTATGACCAGATGAGCTTCTGACCGGTTTTTGAGCCTATGACTAGATGATTTTATGACTAGATGATTCTGTGACCAGATGATTCTATGAGCAGATGATTCTATGACCAGATGATTCTATGACTAAATGATTCTATGACTAGATGATTCTATGACTAGATGATTCTATGACTAGATGATTCTATGACCGGATGATTTTTTGACTACATGATTCTATGACCAGTTTATTCGATGACCATATTATTCTATGACCGGATGTTTCTACGACCAGATGATTCGATGACCAGATTATTCTATGACCAGATTATTCGATGACCAGATGATTCTATGACCATATGATTATATGACCGGATGATTTTATGACCATATGATTATATGACCGGATGATTCTATGACCAGCTTTTTCGATGACCAGATGATTCGATGACCAGATGGTTCTGTGACCAGATGACTCTATGACCAGATGATTATATGACCAGATGATTCTATGGCTAGATGATTCTGTGACCAGATGATTCTGTGACCAGATGATTCTGTGACCAGATGATTCTGTGACCAGATGATTCTGTGACCAGATGATTCTATGACCAGATGATTCTGTGACCAGATGATTCTATGGCTAGATGATTCTATGACCGGATAATTTTTTGACTACATGATTCTATGACCAGTTTATTCGATGACCATATTATTCTATGACCAGATTATTCGATGACCAGATGATTCTATGACCATATGATTATATGACCGGATGATTCTATGACCAGATTATTCGATGACCAGATGATTCTATGACCATATGATTATATGACCGGATGATTCTATGACCAGCTTTTTCGATGACCAGATGATTCGATGACCAGATGGTTCTGTGACCAGATGACTCTATGACCAGATGATTATATGACCAGATGATTCTATGGCTAGATGATTCTGTGACCAGATGATTCTGTGACCAGATGATTCGATGACCAGATGATTCTATGGCTAGATGATTCTGTGACCAGATGATTCTGTGACTAAATGATTCTGTGACCAGATGATTCTGTGACCAGATGATTCTGTGACCAGATGATTCTATGGCTAAATGATTCTGTGACCAGATGATTCTGTGACCAGATGATTCTGTGACCAGATGATTCTATGGCTAAATGATTCTGTGACCAGATGATTCTGTGACCAGATGATTCTGTGACCAGATGATTCTGTGACCAGATGATTCTATGGCTAGATGATTCTATGACCAGATGATTCTATGACCAGATGATTCTATGGCTAGATGATTCTATGACCAGATGATTCTATGACCAGATGATTCTATGACCAGATGATTCTATGGCTAGATGATTCTATGACCAGATGATTCTATGACCAGATGATTCTATGGCTAGATGATTCTATGACCAGATGATTCTGTGACCAGATGATTCTGTGACCAGATGATTCTATGACCAGATGATTCTATGACCAGATGATTCTATGACCAGATTACCTCCGGTGGAAAAAATTGCCATAATCCCCAGTCCTTATGACCATCAGTTGATATGACGCATTTTTCGCACACCCAGCAGTTAAACATAACCAGCGCATTAATCAGATCAGTATTCAAAATCAACAGACGCATATAAAAGTTACGGTTGTGACACAAAAGCGTATAAAGCATTATAATATTTGTATTTCAAGCAGCCTTGAGAATCTATTTACTGTCTTACAGTCAAGAATATTGGTAGATGGCTTAATTAACAGTTGCATCGTCCGGCTCTGCTAGAATGACACTGATGATACGAGCGAACTGACAAGGACGGAACAAAAAATACTCGTCACTCTTGAAACTTTCACAATCTCAAACCCGGTAGCCAAGGGACTTGAGAGACGACTCTGTAGCTTCTGCTAAGACCTTTGAGGCCAATGAAAAAGTGCTGGATCTTATTTAAATAAAAAAGATGCAGGAACTTTTGACTAGAAAGCACTTTTCGCTTTACTTTAGCGAGACAACTTCGGTTTAAATCTGGCCAGAGAAAAGTTTTCTTAGCTTTTTCATTGCCTGGCTTCCTGTTCCAGGGGGTTCGAGGGCCCGAGTCCGGCAGTTACCTGTGCTTGACACGCAGCAGAGCCAGCAGCAGCAGCACACGGCCCATACAGTGTTTATGCCTCCCCGCCGCAAATATTTCTGTGTCGAATTTTTGCTCCGACGTAAAAGACGGGAGACAGAGAGAGGGGAGAGGCCACAAACGAGAGGGATTCCAGCTGCTTGATTGATGCGGAAGCGGAGGCTGCGGCGGCTGGAAGTGATGGAGGCATTTCTGGTTAAGATTGCTGGAGAGGCTTGAGCCTGTTGCTGGTATTGATAGCGTCTGACGGTGACTGGTCTGGGCAGAGAAGCAGACAGGGGGACAGCAGTGACAAGTGACAGGCCGGCGTCAGCTGGAGGCGATTACGAGCCTGGGGGGCTCGCCTTGCCCTGCATCTTCCATGCATTATGAATTGCGCAGTAAAATGCAAAAACACAGGACAGGCTGCCAAAGTCCTCAGGTTGCCAAAGTCCTCAGGTTGCTAAAAGTCCTCAGGTTGCCAAAAGTTCTCAGGTTGCTAAAAGTCCTCAGGTTGCCAAAAGTTCTCAGGTTGCTAAAAGTCCTCAGGTTGCTAAAAGTCCTCAGGTTGCTAAAAGTCCTCAGGTTGCCAAAAGTCCTCAGGTTGCTAAAAGTCCTCAGGTTGCCAAAAGTCCTCAGGTTGCTAAAAGTCCTCAGGTTGCTAAAAGTCCTCAGATTGCCAAAAGTCCTCAGGTTGCCAAAAGTCCTCAGGTTGCTAAAAGTCCTCAGGTTGCCAAAAGGCCTCAGGTTGCTAAAAGTCCTCAGGTTGCCAAAAGTCCTCAGGTTGCTAAAAGTCCTCAGGTTGCCAAAAGTCCTCAGGTTGCTAAAAGTCCTCAGGTTGCTAAAAGTCCTCAGGTTGCTAAAAGTCCTCAGGTTGCCAAAAGTCCTCAGGTTGCCAAAAGTCCTCAGGTTGCCAAAAGTCCTCAGGTTGCCAAAAGTCCTCAGGTTGCCAAAAGTCCTCAGGTTGCCAAAAGTCCTCAGGTTGCCAAAAGTCCTCAGGTTGCCAAAAGTCCTCAGGTTGCCAAAAGTCCTCAGGTTGCTAAAAGTCCTCAGGTTGCCAAAAGTCCTCAGCGGGCCTAGACGCAGCTGGTGACTTGCAGGGTGATTCTGGGACTCGGCAGCATTGAGTACTGGTGCTGCATTGTTGAGCACGGGCTGCCCGCTGGCCTGCCGTGTCTACCGGCGCTTACGACACTGCCAGCGCCGCCCCCATCGTGACCGCCGACGCACACGCCGCTAGTCAGCTGTTTCTGATGCCGACGCCGGCGTAAAATCACCGACCGAAACGTGCTGTTGGTCTTCATGTACACGACGAAGTTGCAGGTGGAGTCCAAATTGATGCAAAAATTCGACAGCTCGATGGCGTACTTCATGAAGCTGTCCCAGGCCTGGCTATCGTCCGGGACTTTCACACCGATGAGCACGGTGAGGAACATCGGCATCTCCATGCAGACGAACACGAGCAGCAGCAGCTGCACCATGCGGGTTGCCTTCATGTGCGCCTGGTTGCCGCCCACCGCACCGCTGCCGCGATGCCGGCGCAGTCCGATCGTCATGGCGACGGAGGCTACGCTGACCAGAATGACTGGCAGCACGGCCTGGAAGAACATCGAGCTCAGGTAGAATTCGCCGTAGAAATTGAACGGATACAGCGGCACCTTGGCCACGATGCGTCCTGTCTCGGCGCAGTACACGTACTGCTCTTGGAAGGCCTTGGGAATGCCGAAGGCCAGGCCCAGCAGCAGGATGCCGGCGAAGATGCCGCTGACTGTGCGGTGGCCGCAGCAGCGGCCGGTGTTGCGCGAGAACGGCCTGACGACCGCCTCGCACCGGCTGACTGCGATGAGCACCACACACCAGTTCCGGGCCAGCAGGAAGGCGTTGGCCATCACCCAGGTGATGGACAGGAAGCGCACCAGCTGCCTGGCCGCCTCATCCGACGCGTAGCCGACCCGATGCGGCGCCACCTCCAGTACGAGGCGGGCGATGGCGACGCTGGTCATGCCGAAGCTGGCGAGCACCTCGGTGCTGGACAGCATGAGCAGCAGCAGCCGGATGATGGACTCCTTCTGACGGTGGCACAGGAACACCAGCAGAGACAGGCTGTTGAGCACCAAATTAGTCAATCCTAGCGCGGCAAAGGCGCACTTCATGGCGCCCATGGTCAGGTCTGGCGCCGGCGCCAAATTCAGGCTTGAGTTGTCAGAATTATCGCCTAGGGAGCAGTTCGCCGGCTGTACAGTCAGCTGAAACATGTCGACAGCTGTTCGGAGTTGAATAGGCAAGGCCGGTTAGCTGAGTGAGTTGACTCAGCCATGTGGCAAGCGGAGTTCATTATTATTCTGCCCAAGCCGCAGCCGGCATTGGCTGCTGGGCTCAGCCAATCAGCGTCAGTTGTTTGTTTCGCTAATATCGTAATAGCAACAAGCTGCTGACATTGGTGAGTTTCCGGAAACTCTAATGTGTATTTTTGGCAGGAAACTTGGTAAACTGATACGTCTGATGCGTCTGTCTCATCGGTTGAGGTCAGGTCAACCGTGCTTCAGAGAGAGACTCCTGGCACTGATAATTAAAATTTGCCGGTACTACACAAAGTATCAGTTAGCTAATAATTACTGAGAAAACGCAAAACTTAGGCTACTAGGGTAATGAGATCTTCTGTATAAGGGTGGCCGAATCGAGTGAGTAGAAATGGTTCACGCAAACAGGCTCAATTTAGTCACTCTTTGTGCCCGATTATTCTTTGCATGTTCTTTGCTCTGTTTCTTTACATCTTTTCTGCTTCTGATCAAATTGCCTTTATTTAGACATTTAGTGAATTAGCTGCGATGCTGGGACTTCTCTCTGTGGCGACTGTAGCTGGAAATTCTTTGAGCAGACTTTGCGATTCAGGCAATAAATTATGAGTTACTTTGGAATTGGAGTGTGGGATTGGAGTGTGTGGGACTGGAGTGTGTGGGATTGGAGTGTTTAGGATTGGAGTGTGTGGGACTGGAGTGTGGGATTGGAGTGTGTGGGACTGGAGTGTGTGGGATTGGAGTGTGTAGGATTGGAGTGTGTGGGATTGGAGTGTGTGGGATTGGAGTGTGTAGGATTGGAGTGTGTGGGATTGGACGCGCATCACACGCACTGGGGCAGCAAAGATACCAACACTAGAGGAGAGGAGCTTCTGGCCCTCATCTCTAACACAAACCTCATGCTCTGCAACCGCGGCAGCACTCCTACCTTTAATAATGGCAGATGGACCGAGGTCCTCGACGCCACACTCGTTACCCCAAGACTCTTTGACAGAGTTGAGGAGTGGAGAGTCTGGTCTGAGGAGCCCTCCCTGTCTGACCACTGCTTTATCGCCTTTAACATCGCGGACACTAAAACCCAGTCTCCGATCACTTGGAGGCGCAATATCCGCAACACTGATTGGGCGGCCTACAAAGCTGCCCTTGATCTGCACCTGCAGGAACTCACGGACTTACGTCCGATTGAGACCTGCGAGGATGTGGATCATATGGCTGAGACGCTGACAGGTTGCATTATTACAGCCTACGAAGCGGCTTGTCCTGCTCGCGCCTACAAAGGCTAGACCTCGGCGCCGTGGTGGAACCCGGAGCTGGGGAAACTCGGCGGAAGGCCAAAAGCCTTCATCGCCGTGCCATGAAGACCGGAAACCCGGAGGACATGGAGCTTTTCCGGCAAGCCTCCCGCAATTTCAAATCTGAAGTGCGCAAGGCCAAGGAATGTAAGTGGCGCCAATTCTGCAATGAATTGGATCAAGACAGACCTACTTCTAGGCTTGTCAAGGCCCTTACAATGGACAAAATGTCCAAATTAGCCATGATCAAAAAAGATGATGGCTCTCTTACTAAAGACCCTGAAGAAGTGCTTCAGCATATGCTTAGCACATTCTTCCCGAGGGTACCTACTGCTAGACCGGAGCCCAACCATTCGATGGATGGAGCCACCCTAGCGGCGGGCATTGTCACTGAAGACCTAATCGCTCGTGCGCTCAGAACCTTCAAACCCTTCAAATCTCCTGGACCTGATGGTATCTACCCTGTTCTCCTTCGTGAAGCAGCCAAGATACCCTCGTTCCTGAGACTCACCCGCAATCTTATGCGGGCCTCTATCCAGCTGGGATACGTTCCCAAATGCTGGACTGAAGCTCGGGTAGTCTTTATTCCCAAACCTGGGAAGGGTGACTACCAGAGCGTCAAGGCCTTCCGGCCAATTAGCTTAACGTCAGCAATGCTTAAGCTCACTGAGAGGCTTATTCTCTGGCGGCTGCTGTCCTGCGAGCTGACAGCGATGCCCCTCAGCAATAATCAGCACGCCTTCCGTACCGGGAGGTCGACTGACAGCGCCCTGCATGCGATTGTCGAGAAGATTGAACGGGCGGTACTGGGTGACGGTTACGCCCTGGCTCTCTTTCTTGACATTGTTGGCGCCTTCGACAACGTTATCTTTGAAGCGTTTCAGAGGGCCCTTCAAAATGTACATGATCTCCAACCGTACGTCACTGCCCAACTTCTTGGGCAAACTGCCTCCACCAGAGTCTGTAAGGGTGGACCCCAAGGCAGAGTCCTCACCCCGACGCTCTGGAACCTGGTCATGGACGCTCTTTTGAGTGACTCCCGACCCGACCC